>WAAB01006342.1:44183-69271 GCA_013389865.1 Piaya cayana | reverse complement strand
GGTGTTTAAGTCATGAGTAGACGAGGTCCTGAGGGACATGGTTTAGTGTTTTGTGGGAATGGTTGGACTCGATGATCCGATGGATCTCTTCCAACCCGGTGATTCTGTGATTCTGTGATTCTGTGAAATAGAAAACAAATTTTCTTTCCTTCTTTCCAGTAACATTTTATATACTACCTAGCCCCTCTCTCTGAACACTGTGAGCCAGGGTGATTCACGCTCCTGCTGTCTCTAGACCTTTCCTTATTGCAAGCATAAACTTACTGCATCTTGGTAAAAGGTGTGAGCTGAAACTTATGGGACTTTGTGCAGAGCTGTGTTGCAAGACTATGGGAAATGCAAGCATACCACTCATTTATAAGAGGCTGCGAAATGGAAGAAGGTGAGTACAGTCATGGACCAGCTCCACCAGTGAGAAGAGACTTTGGTAGGAACATACCACATATAAAAAACTTCAAAGGGAAAGGTAGATGTGCCATTTCAGGTGTACCTAAAGGAATCATACAAATTAACCACCATGTTTCAAAGTGGAAAATTAGCCCTGCTACTTAGAAATTGCAGAAATTTACTGCTTGCTCCTACTGATGCAGCCAGTTTGTATTTTCCAACCATATATCCTCTGGAAATAGTACTGCATTTAAAATAGTAAAAATTGTCTCTCTTTTTTCTTTTTTTCTTTTTGAAATATCCACTGACTCAGTTTGCATATGTCAGATAACATTTTATGGCACACTGTTGTGCTGATGTAGATACAGGAAAAGCAGTAAGTATAATGTATAGGCCATGCAGGCTGATATATTGAACTTGTTCTTTGGTGAAAAACTAAGTAAAAGGCTAATCTGATTTATGGTTCTAATTTTGTTTGGTCACAGTATTACTAGCCTTTTTTGTAGTATGAAAAGATTACTATGAACGATAAACTTCAAAGAATCATTACCTCTGGCATTTGTAAGTGTGCTCAAATTGAGTACTTAATTACAAAATCTCAAATGCATGTTTTCTGCAACTTTTACCTTATTAGGGAAGAGCTGTTTGAATATCTGCCACACAGAAATGAGCACAATATTCTAAGGCAGCAAACAAAAATGCAAAATCAACTTGTCCTTTAAAAACTAATTAAAATCCTTCATTATGCACTTTTCAGCCTTGTAAAATGCGGTGATTTTAGAACAAAAACAGATGTGTATTCTGCTCACAACAGATAAAAAACTCTACAAGAGCTCACTTAAACCACATAACAATGAATTAATTTTTGTACAAAATTCAATGATATCTATTGAAATCATCTGGTTTTAAACCATTTTACTGCCAGTACTGCTAGTTCTCTGAGTGAGGAAGTGAGATAAAATCCACACTACTATTAAAAAAAAACATACTTTGGAATTTACTTGGATGAATAACTTAAATTGCAAGGAAGAAGAAATAGATTTCACATTTCTATCAGTACTCACCTTGTATTTAAAATATCTCAGATATCTCTCTGGTTGTGTGTGTAATTCACATTAAGTAGGATTAGACTGGCTATACTAAGCTTTCTGCAGCAAATATTTCCTAAGAAAACTTCTCTCTTTAAGAAGCTCATTATTACAGAATAAACATCGACATCACTTTTCATTTTTACCCTTAGCAAGTTTGCAGATGACACTAAGCTGGGTGGAAGTGTCAATTTACTGGAGGGTAGGGAGGCTCTGCAAAGGGATCTGAACAGACTGGAGCACTGGGCTGAGTCCAATGGCATGAGGTTTAACACAGCCAAATGCCGGGTCCTGCGCTTGGGGCACAACAACCCAGTGCAGAGCTACAGACTGGGAGAAGAGTGGCTAGAAAGCTGCCTGGAGGAGAGGGACCTGGGGGTGTTGGTCGACAGCCGGCTGAACATGAGCCAGCAGTGTGCCCAGGTGGCCAAGAAGGCCAATGGCATCCTGGCTTGTATCAGAAACGGTGTGACCAGCAGGTCCAGGGAGGTTCTTCTCCCTCTGTACTGGGCACTGGTGAGACCGCGCCTTGAATCCTGTGTGTAGTTCTGAGCCTACCCATGTTTAAGGCATGGGTAGACAAGGTCCTGAGGGACATGGTTTAGTATTTTGATGGGAATAGTTAGACTTGATGATCTGGTGGGTCTCTTCCAACCTGGTGATTCTATGATTCTGTGATTTTTTTCAGTTTTTCATGACTGTGTATCGCAATAAGCAAGGTGACCTGCTGTGAGATTAATATTTTTCACCAATAGATTTAAAATATCTGTGTTTGCACTCAGTAATCAAAGTCTGGACTACTCCACTGTAACTGTAAGTGTACTTATGAACAGAGCAGACTGATCAAGACAAAGGTTTGTCCTCTGCCACCACTGATCATAGACCTACTGAAAGATTCCAGCTACTTCCAGTTAACTTTGAGCTGGACTCAAAGCGGTCTTGGGAGAAACATTTTGTTCCTGCCCACAGACCTCTGAGGAGCTCTGTCTTCCTTAAACTAATGGAATATTTCACTGATTTGCATACTTATAAATTGTTCTACATATAATAAGAAATGCCACTTGCCTTCCCTGGAGGTGTTTAAGGTGCAGGTGGATGAGGTACTGAGGGGCATGGTTTAGCGATTGGTGGGTATGGTTGGACTCAATGATCCGGTGGGTCTCTTCCAACCTGGTGATTCCATGATCCTATGATTCTATGATATGCAAGATATGAGCCAGCTATAGAGAACCAATCTCCCACTGGAAGAAAAGGTTTCAATCTCTTTTGCAAGTTCAGCCTTGCTACAGAAAAACATTTTGCTTATTTTCTATCCTGTGCCAGCCTTGTATATTTGGCCAAGGAGAAAATCAGGACATAAAAAGTTCTCACAGTTTCCCCTAAAAAGTGGAGAGCATGTACTGAAATCCAATAAAGGCAGTATGTGTGTAAAAAGTAGATGAAAGAATAAGGGGGAGAAGAGCAGATCGGGGGAGAGGGATGAAGCTGAAA
The DNA here is from genome assembly GCA_013389865.1 of Piaya cayana. Taxonomy (NCBI): domain Eukaryota; kingdom Metazoa; phylum Chordata; class Aves; order Cuculiformes; family Coccyzidae; genus Piaya; species Piaya cayana. The sequence continues at coordinate 66,305 of WAAB01006342.1, read as the reverse complement.
GAGTAAGAAGGAATGAGGTAGAAAACTTATTATAAGTATCTGGGAGAACCTGGAACTAGCAGGAAGCTGGCAAGTTCTCCTGGTGGTGTGCTTAGGATTACAATATTGTAAGTGTCAAATAATATTGAATGCATGTGCTAGTCACCACTGCTGGCATATTCCCCCGTGTTTTTAAAAGTCTTATAAAACAAAGCATTACTACAATTACCTATTTTAGGTCTTGACTACACAAGCAGTTAAACAAGTGCTGCTGTATAAGCAATCACTTGTGGCAAACAGAGGAGAAGAGCAAACAGGCTGGCCATGGAAACTCTGTTGTTACTAGCAGAATCACACCTTTAATTACTTCCTGATAAGAAGTCTATGATTTTGGAAAACTTACAGACTCAGGAAAAACTAAGAAGCAGAATCATTACCCTCACCTGTAAGTCATCACACCATTACACTGGAAATACGTGAGAAATCCTAGTGCTACAGGCCTAGATAGAAAGAGGTGAAGTTGCCTTCTAGAAATTGCAATTCTACTTCCCCAGTTTGGTGCATTTCATAACAACTTTTGATTAGGCACAACTGGAGTACAAGGATGACATCTTGCCTTCAAACATAGCCTACACTACCTTTTCTACATTACTCTGCTTGTTGCTGGCCAGCCTTCAGAAGCTTAATGTGGGAGGCTCACAGGACCACCTTCTGCTTTTGGAAAGGAATTGGATCCTGAAGCTATCATCAAGTCCCCTGCCAGCAGAAAGCAAGTTGCAGTGAGTCATCCCACAGTTCAGGAGTCACACAGAGAGCTCTCTGTTCTCAATGTTAATTGAAAGCAGGCCAATTTACATATTGCAGACCTGTCCCACAGTGTTCATGTTCTGTTCAAGATGTTCTGCGGCAAAGTGAGGAACTGAACTCTACAGCATCACCAAGTTTCAATTTTAAACGATAACCACACATCCTGCAAGAAATGATAGGTGAGTTATAGGTTTCTGTGATCATCCAGCAGATAGAATCTAACAGCTTTCTTATGCTTTTGATCATCTTCCTCAGGATTTTGGGAAAGATGAAAGCACTTTATACAGTTGATCAAAACAATCAGATTGGTCTCTTCTCTTTTGAACAAGCAGAAACTGGAAAAGATGGTCACAAACCACATTGGTTTAAAATGTATGGCGCCTGGGTGGTCCTTTGAGAAACTGTCTCCCACTGGAGAGGGGCAGATTTAGACAAGACAAGGAATTTTTTCACCATGAGAATGGTAAGACACTGGAACAGGTTGCCTAGGGAAGTTGTGGATGCCCCATCCCCAGATGTGTTCAAGGTCAGGTTGGATTGGCCCTTGGGCAACCTGATCTAGTGGGACACATCCCTCCCCATGGCAGGGGGTTGGAACTAGATGATCTTTAATGTCCTTCCAACCCATACTATCCTATGATTCTAAGTTTCTATGATTTTAGCAAGTGAAGGGAATAAAAAAGCCAAAGGAATAGTATATAGGATCAACGAAGTAGATTAAGAACATCTAGAAAAGTGCAGGGACACTTTCTTACAAGAGGTTGCACAGGGATTGAAAAGGAAACTGGAAGATGAAGCAAACTTTGTTGATAAAAACAAAACTCATTATACTTCTTGTTGATGGCATCAGCAGTTCTCTCCCTGATGCTGTGTGAACTAACATCCTCCTTTGCAACTGCTCATTAAAATGGAAACTATCTCATTCTTCAAAGCAGGGCACTACAATAAATGGCAACTATCTCAACTCATATCTTACTCATGTGCTATAAGTTACCTAGATAAAAAACTTACTTAATAAATGGTTCTTTTTCCCCACCGAACAGCAGCATATTGTTTGACTTAGAGGACTGCATTCTGAAAACTTGTGAGCAAATAGACTATATTCAGAGTTAGTGTCCTTCCTCTTTATAGTCCTCTGTGGCACTCGAATGCTAAAGCCTTCTTTGACATGTTGTTCATTTTTTCATTTTTTTAAATTTAAATATGCAATTTACAATTCTGGGTTTTTGTTCCTATATATATAATAAATCTAATTATTCCTCATTTCTTTTTGAATTCTTCTAGTTTGCATATCAAGTATTTCTTTCGTTGAAAAAATCCTTGAATATTGTTCCAATAAAAACAAAGGAATCCTTAATATTGACTGCTCACACCTTTGCACATTTCAAAGTACCACCTTCCTTTGCGATGTCTGAACAGGCTTCCTTTAGGATTTTACTTTTTAAAATGTTAATGATCTCCTTCTCCTAGGAGATGACTATTTCTGGGCAAGTTTGTCAATCAGCATTATATTTGTATAGATACAGTATTACACATCGTACATTTACATGGCAAATACAAACCATATCAGTCAGTCAGTCTGGAGAATTTTCAGTAATTTGTGCCTGTACTTTTCATGGCCTGAGGGAATAATATGAAAGAGATCTGCGAATATTCATTCAAATGCAAATCTGAATTTCACATCACCCTTACTTGTGACCCATTTGTTTTTGCTTTCCTTGAACGTTAAAGCACTCAAGCAAATACATGAGAAATTCTATCCACCAAAAACTGGCTAGAGCTATGTCTGACCTAACTACCGTTGACCATAGTCCTGTTTCAAGCAGGAGGCTGGCTTAGATGATCTGCCACCCAACGTTTTTATGATTTCATGATTCTGAAAGGAATTTCCACAAACACAGGAACAAATACACACAAAAAAGAATACCAATCTCTATGCTACATTGTAGTCAATGATCAGAAACAACAGCAAACAAATTTGCATTGACTAAATTACATTTTCTCAGAACTGCATCTTCAATTTGACCACTAGCAAGTCAAGCTGAGCTGACAAGCTACCTAAGCAAGCTATGCCATCAAAACAATATTTTTCATGAATCTTCTAAGTTGAAGGAGTTGCCATGTTTGAGAGAAGAGCAAAATAAATTTTTCTGTCATAAAAGTGGGAAATCTTGTTGAGCAGGTTTTTTTTTTTTTTTGCTATGCTCATTACTAGGAGAAATTTTGACAAAAGAGTAATTTTTAACAGATACTATATATATGTATATATATATTTGATAAAAGGCAGTAAACTGAAGGGTTTCTGTTACAAGGAGTTTTATTATACTGAAAGGAAATTTCCTAGGCTTTCCTAAAAAACTGAGCCCAAACCTATTTAACAGTTAGGCAAGAAATGTCACTGCATTAAAATGAAGTCTGCTGGTTACGTGAGGTTGGATTACACATCAGCAAAGAGGAATGCTGTAATATTTTATAGAAACAGGCAGCACAGATTGTGACTACATCCTCCTGCTACACATAATGCATTAAATAAGTATTTCTAATTTCTCTAAGTTTAATTTTTTTGAAGTATTTTTAGAGTTTCAGTTCATCTGACAAAGAAATGACTCTATAAGATTAGGGAAGTAGCCAAAATACAACTGATAAAATGCAGATATTCATTATAAACATAATAAAACAAACAGTTTCTTCTGACAAAAAGATGTATTCACCATAAACTTCAATCTTCCCCCTGAAAACCAAGTAAAATAAAATTTGAAATTAAATAAATAGATGAAGATTCATGGTATTGGAAAGTTCTAAGACATATGTATAGTTTTAATTTCCCTCAAGTAGGTGATCTCACCAGTCTGAATAACATTATTACTGATCTGCAGGCAAGATTCTACCATGAGGTGATATTTGAATTCCAGACTAGGGCATATGAGATCTGCCTAGTTTTCCCCTCACACAGAAAAGTTCCAAAACCACACAATACTGAGCAACATTCTTTTTTATACCATACATTTGGGTCTCACTGGGAACTCATCAGTTAGAAAAGGCACAAAGAGAGAAGGTCCTCAAGGCAGAAGTCTGAGCTTTTCCTGTGAATACTTTTTCTCCAAATATTTCACTTTCATGATGTTTCCACGTGGCTAAACCTAGGCACTACCTCTCCCAAAGACAAAATAACTCATAACATATGATACAGCATATGGCAAAAAAATGTTACCTTCATTTTCACAGTGTGCTAAAAAAAGGCATTTTGCCTCATCTGTATAGTATCCCGCTTTGGTACGTGGCTGCCACTGCAGAAGGCTGCGAGTCTTCTATAAATCTGTGTCAGAGCTACCAGCTCTGTGCAGATGTTCTGTATACTTTGGGGTATCTCAGACAGCACCGCATGCCTATATCTAAGTAACAGAACTATATCCTACATTTTTGGGTGACTGAACACCTGTCTAAGTTCCACTGACTGTATTGTCTTAAGGTGGAATTCAGAATCTTGAGTTACTCAATTTTATACCTGATATCTACACCACACTCGATTGTATGACAGGTGACCTGGAGGCCAGGCAGATCCTTGGACATCTAAAAATAGCATTATATGTAGGACAACTATTTCTATGCACCTTAACAGTACATAAACAACAAACTCTTATACAGATGCCTATGATTATGTACTGAAGGTTTAGATACTTACAATCTGGAGATGAATTATCAGATGGTAGGAAGGATTGCACTACCTGAGCACAGGCAACTACTCTCCTTTTAGGCACTGTGGGGTAATTCTTGGCTTTCACTGCACCCGACAGGTAAGCACAGAGGTGTCTCCAATACTGCAGGGCAAGTCACACTGCCCTGCTGGCTGCATGGTTGTGAATCACACCAGGAATGATTATGCTGTGTAGAGAGGCACCCGCTGTATGTGCATTAGCAAGTAGCACAGCCCATAAGGAAGGGTCTGCTGGGGTGAAACTGTTGTCACTGAGATTCCAACATTATTATTAAAGCTCTCTACTTTGATTTAGCTATAGACTGATCCCAGGTCTGGATGCTCATTAGCAGCTTAAGCCAACTAGGTGCATGCCTGGAGTTCATCATTCAAATATGTTTCAGTATGAAAAGAAATCTACTTCATACACACCTATTTCTGTGATCACATTTCCATTTCTGTAATGGAAACAAAAGTATGAGAATTGTGGGGCAGCAGGGAGATTTGCGTCAGAAGGATGCTCCTGCTCCCAACCAAAATGCTATTGTAGACACTGCCACTGTCTAACTCAAGTACCAAAAAAAGATACAGTTGCAATAGCCAAGGGCTTTTTTGTCTGCTAATTTGTCCTTTCCCTCCAGAGGAAAAAAGGATAAAAATGAAAAGGAAGAACTTGTCCTTACTATGTTGAATTAACAAAAATGAAGTTTTTCATTAAGAGAATGCATTGTCAGTGCAACCTTATTTTTCTAGGGGGAAAAACGAATCTTCAACCAGTTTTAGTTATTTGCTGGATTGCCCTCCTCTGCAGCATTGGAACTGAATTGTTCCTGGTAGCACGGCTCTGAACTTCCATAGGGCAATAGTCTGATCCTCTCTGATAAATGCTGTTCTCCACTGTGGTATATAGCTAAATTCTCCCTGCTCTTAATTAGCTGCACATATCTCATTAACGAGCTTTAAATCAAAGCCAGTCAGAAAGTGGCTACTGTCTCCTCTTGCGGGAGGGAATATTTCCTCCCTGTTACCCTTAGAGAATCACTAAACAATCAGCAAAGGAGATTTCAGAATAATGTGTCTCCTTGTCCCCTAAAGCTATGCAAATGATCTTTTTTTATAACACTTTTCAATCTAATTGACACTTGTAATAAAATTCTGCCTGTACTGATCAATCTTACCTTAGAGTCATCCCACACCATCCCTTTAAGTAGTGCCCTTCAATTAAAACTTCCACAAGGCTGTGAAGACTGTAATAATCCATTTGTAGGGAGTGGGAGTTACTTGTTGCTCTGAGGATTTCATTAAAGATATTTAAGACCACATATTCTAGGGCAATGGCTTTGTGAAGGCAGCTTTGTGAGCTTATGAATTCCACATACTGTTTAATTATGTCCAGGAGTCCACTGCATGAACTCAATGAAAATCATCCCATGGTTTCTAGCTAAATATAGTTCTTTTCCCTGTTTTCTGTAACAGGAAACTCCAGCTATCTTCATTTGGAGCATTCTGCCACTGCACATCAAAACAATGACTGAAATCATACTCTGACAATAAACAAAATAGTGGTTCAAGCAAATAATTGCAACAACATTATTCTAGATTGATCATCACTTGAAAATACCAATTAATTATTCTGCTCAAGATAAATCATCAACAGGCACATCTGTTCTCCAGAAAACTGGTGGAGCATTTCGTGGAGCATTAGGAAGCCTTTTAGACAGCCAAAATAAACTTTACAAATGAGACAATAACATTCATTTTTATGCATGAGCAAGACACCTACAAACAGATATAGCAGTTCTCCAGGATGGTGGCATAACTGTCTGTATCACAAGACATTTTACATATCAAGTGAAGAGTCCTGCGCACTGCCAGCCTCAATCTATGTCATTTCTTCCTATAGAGAAGCTAGTGGGGGTTGAAACTGTTGGCACTTTTCCTACCATTAATGGCAGAACTAGATGAAAAAATTAACATTCTTTTCCACTTTATTTTTAAGATAAGTTTAAGAAACTAAATCTATTGTTGAAAATACTGCTAAGTGTTATTAAAGAAATAAGGAAATAAAAGATCAGTGTCTCAGTTCTTGTGAGGAAAAAAAGCACATGATTGTCGGTAATAAATCCTGCATATCAAGGGTTGTTATATTTTATTAATTATAAAAAGCAAGTTTTGCACCTATAGAAATATTGCTACATTTGTCCAAACTTAGAGAACTTCAATTTTTATTTTTTAACTCTGTGTATATAACACTGCATTTTTTTATTTCTGCCTTCAACTTCAAACTGCTAACAAAACATTTTAGAGATAACCACCATAATTAATATTACAAGCATATATTGTAAGTAAAAGCCACTTCTGTGCATTGAAGCTTAAACACTTAATTTACAACACACATTTATTTACTCACTTACTAAGTACCTAAACCCCAAATTGTTAATACATTCCTCTCTAGTTCTTGTAGGATTAGTGTTGTTAATGCATTAAAAAATGAAGGAAAATGTATTGCCATATCATCATAGATTACTCATACACACACAGTTCTTTATCAAACCACAAACACAGTGGTTGGAAAGTGTATCAGAAAAGTTTACTAAACCTGTTAGACAAATCCAATCAATAAACAGCAAGAGAGATTATGAACTAATTACTCAATTTTTTTTAATATCACTCTTTTTCTCTGAAGTGGTAGCATTGTTCAGCTCATGGAGTTGATTTGATAAAACCCCATGCATTTCTAAAATGGTAATAATTTGCAGTGTGGAGTAAATGCTGTAATTCATAATCAACGCCTGGTTTGTTATGAATTTACAGGAATAACCAAGGATATTTTAACCAGAGGGGTTTTTTTTCCCATAAAAAAATAGAAGGGTTAGTTTATTAGAAATGTTAGAAAGAATCAAAAAGAGGAAGTTACAATGCAAATTGCTATGAAAAAAAACTTTGGGACAGCAGATATAATTTGTCATTCACTGAAGTCATACATTGAATTAAATGTAAAACCCTGTTTCAGCTGTGATGGATTTAAAATCTGCCATCTATTTCCTTCTTTTTTTATGCTAAGATCCAATAAACTTATTTGGTAGAAAAAAAAAGACAATTGAAGAGGAAAGTAAATAACTCTCTCAGCAAACACTTTTCTGTGCCTTGTATTATTTTTCCATTATGAAAAGAAGATATTCTGTGCTCAAGAAGACATTCAAGCCATCAAGTTTCTAAAATCAAATGTCTTTTATTTAATATTTTTTCCCTAAAAGTCATAAAATTTAATGCATGTTTAGCATAACTGTTCAACAGAACCAAGAGAAGAGAAATTTACATGTTTTGGCATCTGGGCAAGTTAGAAATAAGCAGATACCAGTGGATGGCACTTGGAAAAACTCACTAAAATATGCATATCTATGGAAGATGAGAACACGGTCCTGTCCTGCTAATAGCACCATAAGGAGCAAGGCTGACTGCAGTCTTGGCTTATTCCTACTTTGCAGCTGTCTTGAATGTCAAACATTAAAAACAGCAAACTTCAGGACAGTGGAAAGCATAACAAGTTGGTTACACTGGGTGCAGGAAAATTCAAAGTAGCTTCAGCTGGTCAGTGCAGATGTCTACATTGGGTCAATCTTCCTGGTGGGGAACAGCAGTTTGTGTGACTATGTAAGTCAACTTGCCGTAGAGTGGATATCTAAACTACACCAGAATAACTGAACCCTACGAGTGTCTACTACTCTTTCTATTATTTATAAAAGGAGCCTACAGTGTCTACGTCAGATATCATAATCACAGAACCACAGAATCACAGAATCACAGAATCACCGGGTTGGAAGAGACCCACTGGATCATCGAGTCCAACCACTCCCACAAAACACTAAACCATGTCCCTCAGGACCTCGTCCACCCGTAACTTAATATACAATATTAATATACAATATAATATACAATCCAGAGGTTCTTTCTCATACTGACTGATTTTTAAACCTTGTTTCTGCACTCTAAGAATATATTTTACTCATCAAGTTGCATAATACTGCAGTTTAAGAATGATGTCACCCTATATGGATTCTTCTTTATTGTCCCCCCCTGAATCTGACTGGTGTGTAGAAAGGCATATATGTGTATTTATAAAGGTAGGTGAGGAGACCAAAAAGAGAGACGCTACAGACTGATAACCAAGTGACTTCTCTAAGGAGCATTGAATTGGTCACTGCTCCTATAATCAGCACAGGACACAGGAGACACAAGGCTATTTTCTGGGAAGCCAGACTATCTAATAGATTTTATGGAGAGGAATGAACTTCCTCTCTCCATCCTCAGAGGCATCTGCCCTGGGCTTTCTTCACCTCAGCAAGTGAAGGTCCTGCCAAGAGATGTCTTCAGACCATCCTTGGATCAACTCATGCTTAAAAGTTATCTCCAGGCTGTTCCAGATAAAGTCTCCTAATTTTTCTACAGTGGTACTTTAGATCCCTCTGTGGTCATTGCAGAGGATTAGACTCCCAACTTGCAGTTTCTTAACTGGTTTTCAGAAACATTATCTCCCTGTGTAATCTGTCTAGGATTTTGGCTCTGGAAGTCTTTTTCTATAAGTACCAGAAATCCAGTTTTAATGTCTGTAGTATGGTGGACTGAACCCTGCATAAGCTGCTGAAGATGCCTTCTGCCTCCAAACCAAAGATGTGTTCACCTTCTTTTATAATCAAACTTTGGCACTAAGTATATCTAGCTCATCTGACAAGACAAGTTAACAAATTAAAATTATTACTCTTTGTTGCTATTTCATAGATATAAGAAAGTGCAGAAGGCAGCTCCAAATCCGTACATATCCATAGATATTAGTAAGCCTATGCCCAAAGCTGTATAAAGGAGTGAATTGCCCTCCTAGAACTTACTGATTTTGATTCCTAACAAGAGGAAGGCACAGTCAGGAAATTTCAGAGAGCTTCAATGACTGAATATCCCAGAGAAGATGCTGAGTGTTGCACTGATTTATTTCAGCCCTAAGTTTTCTCAGATCCAGCTGAGCTGTTGCAGTTCTCAACAGTTTCTTGCCATTTTCACCACCTACATTAGTGACATTTCCTAAAAGCATCTCCTTGCTAGCTAACACCAGTTTGGTTCCCCTGAGGCTAGCAATAATTTAAAATATATTTATCCACTTAGGAAGAGACAGATCAAAGAGCAGCTGGGTTAGAGGGGGGATAAACAACAGGCAAGACTTGAGGGGATTCTTAGGTTTCAAAATATAATAGGTTGCTTTTATACTTTTTTTGGTTATTTTTACATTATACATTTTTCTAGTATCTCCACAAATATGCTGATAGAACAAATGAATGCGTTTTGTATGAAAAAAATCTGTGACAGTTTGAAGGGCACTGGATTCTTCTGTTCCAAGATATCTCTGTGGACACTGCCCAGAAGTGATGGGAATTCCTAGACTCCAAGTGCATACCACTTACATTAATTATTGAAATAAACTTCATATCAGGTTCAGCATTTTGAAATATATTTATTTGCACAGAAGAAGAAAGGAGTAGGATGCCTCCGATGCTTCTGCCATCTGCTCCTTTGAAAAGAAGACTCGTCTCCTTGTCTCTTGGCATAGATAATTTCTTATTTACAGAGCTGAAAAAGCAGAGCTCCAAAAGCCTGAGTTAAGCCGAGGACTTTGGTATCATAAAACAATGTCTCTGAATTTTATATTCCATTTTATAATTCAGAAGTCTTCACCATGCATGTTCATTGTTGAAGATCAGGGTCCTAAACAGATTAAGGTGAAGCTGTCCTCCTGGTCTCCCTCCTCTGTTCACCAGTATTCCATTTAAGGCAGCTGACATCTCAAAGTGATTGCTCAGGCTACATTTAAAGCATAATTATTGAATTAAAACCGATCTAAGTGTTAAAACCACTCTTATTTTTGTGTTCTAACTACTCCCCATACCACACAAAAAGCTTTTAAAAGCTTAGTTTTTGCATACTGCTCTTCAGAAAGTAGTTGCTATACTAGTTCTTCTCCAAAGGTAGTTGTTCTCTATCTGGCAATCCAGTGTAGTTCAACAATTAGGAAATCTATTCATTCTCCACCTACAGATATTTCTACCACGTATAAAGCACGGGGTGATATCTTAAAAACCAAGAAGAACCAAAGTTAAAAATATAGTATTGGTAAGAAATCTACAATCAGGTTATCATGATTTAACTTAATAGTTGGTGCCCACAAGCAACCAATTTGTTGTGCTCAAAATATATTTGAAAGTAAATATTGGGACTTTCATTCTGTCTTCAGCAGGAAATAGTTTTCAGTGATCTGATAATTCCTACCCATGCAGTCCTTAAAACAAGAACACAGTAGAAGTTGACCTTTCTCTCAGTAGCTCATTGATTTTCATTTAAAAACTCAGAGATCTGATAACCCATCATGGAGAATATGTTCTTAGTGGAGCACCTAGAAGCCTTTTCAGAACCAAAAAGAAAGAATGGACTAGAAAGATAGTGCTCTGGAGAAGGTGCCAGGAAATCTGTCTATGAGGACTCTTACCTACAATGCAAATGCCTACAAAGCTAGGAATTTTATACGTCTTTTATAAACATGCCAAGATTTTTTGGCTTGTACTTTTATTGTTAAGGTTCAGTATTTCCATGGCCTTCCACAATGCAGCGTGTCCTTTTAAAGCTGATCCAAGACTTATATACCAAAGTCTATGATGGCACTCATTCTTAGTCTCAAAACCCCTTTTGATTCCCTTTCTTCTTGTAGACCATTCAAATTCATTTTCTTGCCCCCTGCTACAAACCCTGCATGGTATCAGAGAGGGATCAATGCAGCAGAACCTCCCCCCTCTGCAAACGAAGTGGTGGTGTTTGTTCTGCTTGGTTTTTTCTCTCTTCAGTCACTATGGAATAAGTATTTTGCCTCANCAGTTCAAATTCTTAAAAGAGGGAGAAAGTTGTTAGAAAATTCTCTGTTTTGCTGCTGATCTCTTCTATCTGGAAAGTGATCTTTTTAAATCTACCATAAAGTTACATTTAATCAGATAAACAGAGGACCTGGGCAGTAACTTGTGACAGGTATCCATGAACAAAAACAAAGGAAAAGACAACTGAAAGCAAGTATCTGTTGTCAGTGAAAGACCAATACCGGTAAAAGCAAACTAAACACTTAGCTTGAAATCAACTCTGCTGAGCCAGAGGTAGCAGCAGCTGCAAAGCTAGGATTTCCTGGAACAATAAGTGTTAAGATTTCTTTCTGTTTATTTATTTGATTTCTGACCTGGAGCATTAAATTCTAGGAGATCTTTCCAATGATTATCTTCTAAACCCACCTGGTCAGTGGTGGTATTTTCTTTCTGAAAACAGCCTGAGATATTACAATTCTCTTCCTCTGAAAAATAGTTTTCTAAAAGATGCTTAATCATCAAAATATTTCTTAAATATAGTAATAACAGGTTCTGAAATAGAATTGTAGAATCATAGAATGGTCAGAGTTAGAAGGGACCTTAATGATCACCTAGTTTCAAGCCCGNTATGAGGACTCTTACCTACAATGCAAATGCCTACAAAGCTAGGAATTTTATATGTCTTTTATAAACATGCCAAGATTTTTTGGCTTGTACTTTCATTGTTAAGGTTCAGTATTTCCATGGCCTTCCACAATGCAGCGTGTCCTTTCAAAGCTGATCCAAGACTTATATACCAAAGTCTATGATGGCACTCATTCTTAGTCTCAAAACCCCTTTTGATTCCCTTTCTTCTTGTAGACCATTCAAATTCATTTTCTTGCCCCCTTCTACAAACTCTACGTGGTATCAGAGAGGGATCAATGCAGCAGAACCTCCCCCCTCTGCAAACGAAGTGGTGGTGTTTGTTCTGCTTGTTTTTTTCTCTCTTCAGTCACTATGGAATAAGTTTTTTGCCTCAATGTTTACAGCATCCTGACAATAACTTAAGTCAGTTCAAAATAATATGGTTACTTTATTTGTTGTGTGCTTCTCACCTGAAAACATCAGCAATGTTTGTGAAGAACATGAATTGATTGTAAATCAACTTGGGAGTAACTGTGAACTAATTAGCACAGGGTATTTTAACATAAATTGGATGGATGAAAAAACCTATTCAATTAAACACCTGTTTGTTGAATGAGGTTTGTCTTACTTGATTAATGAGCCTGCAAAGTTAAATAACCACCCAGGTAAATGCTTTTTTATCTACTTCATTACTGACAACTCAAAACCGTTGTACACATTCAGACTTTTTAAGAACTGTTGTCTTGTGATTTTGCATTAAATAGGGGAAACAGCCATATGTTAAATGTTTGGCAAAGTCTTTCTGTGGTCACTTTAATTTCTTTTTTCTGTGACGATCAGACAGCTAAGGAGTGAAAAATACTGTCCTGTTTAAAAATCCTGAGTTTGGTACCAAACTGGACCTGCCTGCTGATGCAGTGTGCTGCTGGAATACTTTTGGAGAAAATCAGGCAAAACCAGTCTGAAAGTTAAGACTGAAAGATCTTTCTTTGGTAAGGAAAATAAAACTGTGAATTTTTAAAACTGAAATGTCTATCATAATCATGTAATGTGATCTTCTGGTTTAAGTGGTTTACCCTCTAAGCTCTATGTAAAGTCCAGGACTCAAGTTAAGGACAGAACATCCCTTTTGAAGACAAACAGTTCTGATTCTTAAAAGAGGGAGAAAATTGTTAGAAGATTCTGTGTTTTGCTGCTGATGTCTGTCTGGAAAGTAATCTTTTTAAATCTACCATAAAGTTACATTTAATCAGATAAACAGAGGACCTGGGCAGTCACTTGTGGCAGGTATCCATGAACAAGAACAAGGGAAAAGACAACAGAAAGCAAGTATCTGTTTTCAGTGAAAGACCAATACCGGTAAAAGCAAACTAAACACTTAGCTTGAAATCAACTCTGCTGAGCCAGAGGTAGCAGCAGCTGCAATGCTAGGATTCCTGGAACAATAAGTGTTAAGATTTCTTTCTGTTTATTTATTTGATTTCTGACCTGGAGCATTAAATTCTAGGAGATCTTTCCAATGATTATCTTCTAAACCCACCTGGTCAGTGGTGGTATTTTCTTTCTGAAAACAGCCTGAGATATTACAATTCTCTTCCTCTGAAAAATAGTTTTCTAAAAGATGCTTAATCATCAAAATATTTCTTAAATATAGTAATAACAGGTTCTGAAATAGAATTGTAGAATCATAGAATGGTCAGAGTTAGAAGGGACCTTAATGATCACCTAGTTTCAAGCCCGGTGCCATGGGCAGGAACACCTCCCACTAGATCAGGCTGCCCAAAGCCCCATCCAACCTGGCCTTGAACACCTCCAGGGATGGCATAATAATTCTGCCTTGATTTTTGCAGTGAGACCTGGTATGCTAGGGTAGAAATATGATCACTGGTGACACACTTCACAGACAGCGAATAGCAGGGAAAAGGATGTAAAACTTGGTGAAGAACCTCTTTAAGAATTTGAAGAGAAATAGGCAAAAGGTCTGTGGAGAATCACTCTGAAGTATCACAGTGGATTTGGTCTCTGCTAAGTTGCTACATCTGATATTACATAATACTCCTATAAAGTAGTTTGGCAGTCTTTTACTTTTAAAATAATTATTTGCTTAGATCCCTTTTGTTTCCATCCCTGGATTTGTAGTTTGAGCATAAACCGTTTTTTGACCACTCTCAAATTATTGTCATAGACAGAAAGCCGTATCTTTCTCATACCTGTGGTACCTGAAATCAATTAAGTTGTAGAGATAAAAATGCACCAAAAAAAAATGCAAGAGGTTACCTGTGATATCCAGAGATTTTCAGTTTTCCCTGGAAGTTAGGAATTTATCTAGAATTATATTAGCCAGAGTTTGAGCTATAGTTTTCAGGAAACAAATAGAGGATCAGTACCTCTTCTGAAATAGTCACACCAAAGTCCTTCTCTCCATTATTGCAGCAGCGACAAAGCAAACTACTTTGTCCTTCATTTAATTTAATTAAGAAGTATCATGAGAGATGACCAATGAAATTGTGTTGGCAATCTGAGTATTTTAAGCAACAAAATAAAACTCTAAAAGTGGCATACAGATCATGAGAGGTTTCCTACAAAACCCTTTTTTGCCTCTTTGTTTTCTTCATGGCTTTTAGTCCTTCATCCTTATTTCTTCAAGATTTTCTTTGAAAGCTTCATCAGNATTGTACACATTCAGACTTTTTAAGAACTGTTGTCTTGTGATTTTGCATTAAATAGGGGAAACAGCCATATGTTAAATGTTTGGCAAAGCCTTTCTGTGGTCACTTTAATTTCTTTTTTCTGTGATGATCAGACAGCTAAGGAGTGAAAAATACTGTCCTGTTTAAAAATCCTGAGTTTGGTACCAAACTGGACCTGCCTGCTGATGCAGTGTGCTGCTGGAATACTTTTGGAGAAAATCAGGCAAAACCAGTCTGAAAGTTAAGACTGAAAGATCTTTCTTTGGTAAGGAAAATAAAACTGTGAATTTTTAAAACTGAAATGTCTATCATAATCATGTAATGTGATCTTCTGGTTTAAGTGGTTTACCCACTAAGCTCTATGTAAAGTCCAGGACTCCAGTAAAGGACAGCACATCCCTTTTGAAGACAAACAGTTCAAATTCTTAAAAGAGGGAGAAAGTTGTTAGAAAATTCTCTGTTTTGCTGCTGATCTCTTCTATCTGGAAAGTGATCTTTTTAAATCTACCATAAAGTTACATTTAATCAGATAAACAGAGGACCTGGGCAGTCACTTGTGGCAGGTATCCATGAACAAGAACAAGGGAAAAGACAACAGAAAGCAAGTATCTGTTTTCAGTGAAAGACCAATACCGGTAAAAGCAAACTAAACACTTAGCTTGAAATCAACTCTGCTGAGCCAGAGGTAGCAGCAGCTGCAATGCTAGGATTCCTGGAACAATAAGTGTTAAGATTTCTTTCTGTTTATTTATTTGATTTCTGACCTGGAGCATTAAATTCTAGGAGANTGTTGGCAATCTGAGTATTTTAAGCAACAAAATAAAACTCTAAAAGTGGCATACAGATCATGAGAGGTTTCCTACAAAACCCTTTTTTGCCTCTTTGTTTTCTTCATGGCTTTTAGTCCTTCATCCTTATTTCTTCAAGATTTTCTTTGAAAGCTTCATCAGTGAAATAATTTTTAATTTATTTTTAAGAGAAATCAATGATCTGTCTTATTAGGACATAAAAAGGAAGAGGTTTTAATTCAGGGAGTTTGCTCACTGCAACATACATGTGAAGGTTTTCTAACTGGTGGCTGCTCAGTACATCTCTTCTGTGTGAGCCTCCATGAGTTTTCAGTAATTCATAAGGTCAGAAATCATTCTTCCTCTCAGGATTACTTTGGTTTGGGAAACTTTTGCTATGCACAAAGGAAAACTGTGTTTGTCCTTCTTATGGACTAGAAAGACAGTCGTTAATGCATATGATACAGCTAAGGGGTACAAGTGATGGGAGAGTGGGAATGAAGGTGCTAAATATTGACAGCTCTGGGTCTGGAAGCTGTTGGGTTTAATCAAGTTGATGCTGTTGTCTCAGCAACACATATTAGGCAACTGATTCATCTTTTCTTTTTTGAATCACCTGGCATAACGAATGATGATTAGCTGTTTTAGAAGTATAATATGATGCTTAAGTGGTATTTGAATAGTAATTGAATTGGTTTGTAAAGGCAAGAAAGGGGGGGAAATAATTCACCTAGAATGCTAGACTGAGATTTCTGTTTAATTGTAGAAACAGGCCTTGGAACACTGTCCTCAAACCAGAAGCAGAATCAGCTGCACAGCAGCTGCCAGCAGAGGTCACATTCGGTCTGACTGAGGTGGGACAGTCAGTAGATGGTAAACTCCCCTACTTTTTACTGTACCTGGCAGTGATAACTCCAGAACTGTTCTGTAGGTGTTGCAGGAGGCAAAGGATGAGATCTGGTCTCTCTGGTTGAGTTGGTATGTGTGATTTGCATCTCAATTGCCTGTGTTCCAAGGTGCAGGGCTTCAGAAGAACAGAAGTTCCCTATCTAGTCAGCACAAAAATGCAGCTTAAAGTTCCACAGGGAGAATTTAGCTTTGGTGTCCAAACCAAGTGCATATATGTAGAAGGCCCCAAATCACCTGCTTTTCTCTACTGACTCGAAACACTCTCTTTTGGAAGACAGCAACATTGTGCATCTAATGTACAGATGAAGACTAGGGGGCTGAACTGAAGGCGGTGGCTTTCCAGTAGTAATGAGGAAAATCTTTTTATATGTAGTAGCAGACCCTTCAATCTAACAGGTGATGCTTTGTAATTCCTCCTATGGAGACACTGACTTCAAATAATCTTATCAAATGCAGAAAACCCCTGTGTGATTAAAGCTGTAAACTTGTCCATTCTGAGAACCTATGGCAGGTTGAAACAAGATGACTTAAAATTTTAAGGCTGAAAGAAAATGTCTACTGTGTAACATTTCATAAATTGTTTGAATTTGTGATTGCATTTTTAATACAAAAATGTTGTCATGTTTTCATTCTTTTCAGCATTTGGAAAATAAACACATTCCTGAGCAATTTCTTCAGATGAAAGAGGCCAAACTGATTTGGGGGAGGCACAGTTTCAGTTTCAATGAAACCAGTAGCATTTAATTTATTGACTTTATTAGTGAGGAGGGATTAGATGGTGGTGTGAGGTGCTCCTTTTTCATAGAATCATAGAATCACCAGGTTGGAAGAGACCCACCGGATCATTGAGTCCAACCATTCCTATCAAACACTAAACCATGTCCCTCAGGACCTTGTCCACCCATGCCTTAAATGCCTCCAGGGAAGGTGATTCAACCACCTCCCTGGGCAGCCTGTTTCGTTGCATAGACAGTAAGAAATAATATAATGTAGACTCTGAGTTGCCAGACCTTTTCAGAGGATAAACTGTGCAGAGCTGGCTGCTGACAGACACATCTACTTTGTTCTCTGCATAAATCCATCATCCTGCTGCAGATGATTTTAAACAAATAATAGCGTTCCTTTATATTATCACAACAGTCACAGTAGAGTACTTTCAATTGTGCCAAATTTTTATTAAATAAATTAAACTCAAACTGCACTAACTTCCCATTATGCACCACAAGCAGTTCTACATCTGATAGTATCTGTATTGAAAGTACCGTTCAATGTCTGCAGTTACAGAAATGGCTTTCTTGGCTCATCAGAGAGATACAGGTTTCATTTTCTCTTAAAAACACACATAACTGTGCAAAATTAATCATTGTGCTTCAACAAACATTCTTTTTTACAGGAAGTAGCTCGTAGTGTCACTTTGAAGTGATGGAATTATACTTCTGTATATCTTGATTTCTTTCTTAAATATTTTTCAGGATATATTCATATGAAAATTGTGAGGTTTAATACAGTGCAGTTTTATTTGCCATCACCACAGTTTCACAGGGAACATCATTGAATGCCCATCCTATACTCTTCACTAACCTAAATATCACAGACTTTTTCATCTTGTCTTCCATATTCCACTGAAAGGTGTGGAAAAAAAGTCCATTTGTGCTTTTGGAGCTTCTTTCTGAGGTGCCTGCAGAAAAATGCCTGTTTGTTGTGGTGAGTATACGACAAATTCAATTTTTCATACAGATAATACAAAAATATAATCACCCTTAAATGTGTGTGTGTATATATACACATATAACCATTATTAGGCAACTTTCTGTCACACATCTGTTGCATTAGCATCTGCTGT
The DNA here is from genome assembly GCA_013389865.1 of Piaya cayana. NCBI lineage: Eukaryota > Metazoa > Chordata > Aves > Cuculiformes > Coccyzidae > Piaya > Piaya cayana. Next base: position 48,078 of record WAAB01006342.1, on the reverse strand, counting down.
CATTAGCTTCAATGGTAAAATCAGTTTTTATTAGATTTTGAAGAAGACTTGTTAGATATTGTCGGCACAACAGGTCCTGTTACACAGATTAAGATTTCTAAGCCACAGGAGGTCACCTGGGAGTGAGGTGGATGCTATTTTAGCACACAGTCCTCACAAGGTCTGTCAACCAAAATCCTGATGCTCTCACACGCTGCCTCTGCTAGATGGTGAAAAGGCATAGAATATTCCTACAGCACAGGACAAATTGAAGATGTTCTTAAAGTCAATCCATACTTGATGTTTTGAAGTGAAATGAGGACTTTCAGAGCCTACTGCAACTATAATGGACCCTTGTCAAGAAAAGGCTACCGTCTCTTGGCTCAACACCTACAGTCTACGGGTTTAGTTTCTCCTTCCTATTCACTCAGTGCTCCTGCATTTCCTCTAGCAGCAAGTTGAAAGCTATTACATACGGGCTCATTTTTAAAATATGAGCTGAGCAAAATCACCTTCATGTACTCTTTTCCAGTTGCTCAGACTGAGAGATGGTGCCTTGCGTGAGTCACAGTCCTTGCCATTGAAATTCAACCAAAAAAAGTCCTCCTCTGACACTTTGCTGTGCTAGAAATATATTATGACCTGATGTGGCTGTACCTTGATATCTCTGCTGTCAACTTTTGCCTTGGAAACCCTGGAACATTTTGATAGTGTAAGAACGGACTTGCTAAACTGGGGGGAAAGGCTAAAAGACTGTGGATCCTTGAATTCCCCATTGCCAACAAAATATATATGGACAGAAGGAACCTGCCAGATAACTCATGCCTTGCTACAGTAGTCATGTGAATTGGCCACAAAGGAAAAACATTAGGAAACTATGAGGGGATAAGCCAAAGAATTTAAAGGTGTTGTGCCCTTCCCAAGTGATGTGATCTCCTAATCCTTGCAGAATATTGCACTCAGCCAAGAATAATCCTCCCTTGCAACCTGCAGTGGCAAGATGTACTCCCCCCAAACCATGTGTTTATGTCACCTTTTCCTCTGCATCGATGTCATCCAAAGATATATTATTAGTGGAAAGGAAGGCAAAAGTGAAAGGATTCTTGAAATGTAGAAGGTACTAAGGAGTTTTCACTAAGCTAAGTACAATATGGCATAACAGCACTGTGGAAAACAAGAAAAGCACCATGAAAGTAGTGGCACCCTACTTTTCTGCAGATAGCAAGGAATCTTGATGGATTCAAGTGAGGGGTGGGGAAGTCATGCTGAACATTCTCTTCCAACCAGCCTATTTAGTGTCAATATTTTAAGTTATAGGCTTCAGGTACAAACTCCAAGAGCCTGAAAGAATCACTCAGCAGCATGCATCAGCCCTTTAATCTCAGGACAAGGAAGAACTTTTGTTGCCTCCAGCCATTAATTGGAAGTTTGGAAATTTTGCTTCATACGCATCTTTATCCCAAGAGCAAAATTAACTTACACCTCTTTCTCACAGAGATAAACCAGCAGAAAATGTAAAGGATGAGTGATGCTGTGCTAGGGGAATAAGGCAAAGGAAATGTTAAAAATGAATAACTTATTCCCAATGAAGCAATATGAGCACAGTGAAGCAGAAAAAATGTGCAAATACTAGTCTTAATTCACTCTAGACAATTATCCTTTTATAATATTTTCTTTAGAGATTGTGAAATCACAAGCTCAGTGGGTAAACCACTACTGTTTCACTTATATAGTTGTTTACCCAGAGAGAACAATGGGAACATGGGCAGGGGGCTGTGGAGAGCTATTTAAAAATGATCTGGCACCCTAGAAGATAACACTAAGGTGCTCCTGGTAGCATTTTCCTCTAATCAGTGTGTTTCAGTCATTTTAAGGGTCAGACATATGAAAGTTAAATCTCAGGATTTCCTACTTTTTTGGATTATTCATAACGCTGCTTTAATACAGATTTATTAAAACATATACAGTATAGAGAAATCTGTACATGCAGAAATGTGTAGACTGGGAGGTTAAAAGGCAATTTACTAAAATGGTGAAGTGACATAGACCCTTTAAGTCTTATTGACTTGCAGGGGAGCCATATTTAAAGCTAGTCTTTGCAAAGAAATTTATGGACAAAGTTTATTTGTGGGGTAATGAGAACTGTCCACATCAGTGCTAACAAATACATGGCCAAAAATTTAGGAACAAGTTACCTTAATTTGTGGCTTTGCAAAAGACTAGCAAAAAAATGTAGTTCAATACACAGTACAACTCCTTGTGAATTTGGTAAATAGCTGTAATGCAAAAAAAGAGAAAAAATGAGGGAGGCAGTAAATAAATTACCAAGTGAGAAGTTTTCTTTTCAGTGTTTGTAGAATAAAATATTTTGGTTTCTTAATTTGAATCATTTCAGTCCAAAATAATTTCAAGTCTACCTTGAAAGGGAATTTCTTGGTTTGTTGTTGTTTTTGTTGTTTTATAGTTCTGAAGAAAAAGAAAAGGTTTTTTTTTACCTTGAATCTCTTCTTTTTCTACTTATTTGGCAGACTAAAAAAATCTCTCATTCATCTTATCCCGTTAATTTTGCTATGATTTAATTTTTTTAAATCCTTTCTCTTTTTCCCAGTTGTGACACATGCTACATGGAAACTATAATCACTATAGTGACACAGTTATTCCAAGTAATTATGCACATCTGTTTCCTCATGAAAAATGACCCCTCAGACATGCAAAAGTTAAGTATGGGCCCTTAAGTTTCATTACTTACTTCTTAAAGTCTTACTCTCAATTTGGAGGTAAAATTAAAACCTAAAACAGATCTCCTAATTCCTAACTACAATGTGAAATTTCTTTCCATAGGCAAATCACTTGATCACTCCTCTGAGTCTTAATCATGTACATATAAAGTATGGTCTGATGAGCTAATAAGAAGCTGTGCCTATTTTTTTCAATTATTACTCCACTGTACTTGAAGATGAGAGTTACACTCCTAAATCTTGTTGTTATCTCTGCAAAACAATAAAGTTATTAGAAAACAACCCTTCGAAAAAGAACAGTCCTTCAGGGAATTCCTTGAGTTTGTTTAATAAAAATTTCAGGCTGCTTTCAAAATGTTCTTCTCATGTTTTGATTATATGTTCTTGATATATTGCAGTTGCCCCAGAGATCAACATGTGAGTTGTGCAGCTCTTGTCCCATACCTATGCAATGCAAGGTACACAGTTCATACTTTGTTCAATGCTTCCTAAAAACACAGAGGCCTTCGTTATTGATCTGTTCACTTCATGTACTACCTAAAGTCTTACAGTTTAAATACGTTGCAAAAATTTCCTTTCTTGGGGAAGATTTTTATCCATTCATCATACATGGACAATGTTTTTATCCATTACAGGCTGGGACATAATCTGAAGTGCTTTTTAGAACAAGGTGCAACAGAATGTCAGCCAAAATATTGTTATAGGCTTTCTATCACTATATTTTTCCAGTCACCTTTGACCTATTCATGCACTTATTGCAAAAGGCATCAAGTGATATTAAATCTTAACACCTAATTTTCATAGTCTGCCTTAAGGTCTGGAGCTACAATAATAATAAGTAGATAGGAAGAGGACCGAGAGAGTTTATCTTGCTGATTAGAATAGTAGAATCATAGAATCATAGAATAACCAGGTTGGAAGAGACTCACCGGATCATCAAGTCCAATCATTCCCATCAGTCACTAAGCCATGTCCCAGAGCACCTCGTCCACCCGTGCCTTAAACACCTCCAGGGAAGGTGACTCAACCACCTCCCTGGGCAGCCTCTCCCAGTGCCCAATGACCCTTTCTGTGAAAAATTTTTCCTAATGTCCAGACTAAACCTCCCCTGGCAGAGCTTGAGGCCATTCCCTCTTGTCCTGTTCCCTGTCACTTGGGAGAAGAGGCTAGCACCCTCC
>WAAB01006342.1:0-44086 GCA_013389865.1 Piaya cayana | reverse complement strand
CCCCAAGTGCAGGACCTGGCATTTGGCCTTGTTAAACCACATGCCATTGTACTCAGTCCAGTGGTCCAGCCTGTTCAGATCCCTTTGCAGAGCCTCCCTGCTCACCAGCAGATCCACTCTTCCACCCAGCTTAGTGTCATCTGCAAACTTGCTAAGGGTGCACTCAATGCCTTCATCCAGGTCGTTGATAAAGACATTGAACAGAGCTGGACCCAGCACTGAGCCCTGGAGAACCCCATTAGTAACTGACCTCCAGCTGGATTTAACTCTATTTCCCACCACTCTCTGGGTCCGACCATCCAACCAGTTTTCCACCCAGGAGAGTGTGTGCCTGTCCAGGCCAGAGGCTGACAGTTTCTGAAGCAGAATGCTGTGAGAAACTGTGTCAAAGGCTTTACTGAAATCTGTTGCAGTACAGGATCAGCCCTGTTCACATCAATTTTAAACATCTTTTCTCTAATATGCTGTGCAATGAGAAATAATTCTTAATTGATGCACACAGAGTATTCGAGTGCTTCAGAATTCCTTATTCTTAAACATTTCTTCTGTTATCCAACATGAAACTATTTTTCCTCATTTCAGTGCATTTTTTTCTTTTCCTGGTCGCCTGTTTTTTTCCTCTTTGAAAAGACATTTATGAGAATAAAATTTATGTACTTGTAAATTTGTACCACGTTCCTGCTTCAACTGCTGTTCTTTGGAGTAAATAATCACAAAAAAACCCCAACCTTCTGCATCTCTCATCATTCTTTCAACTCATTGGACTTCTTGCTTTAGCCAACATCTCCTTTGAAATACAATACCCAGAAGAGGATAGTTCTACAGTGGAGACCTTGTCAAGGTTTTCAGGACCAGAAGGTTGTATTGATGTGACTTGAAAGCAGTGCTCCTAGGGATATATCATGCTGTGAAATTTGTTTTTCTAAAAGTGTGGTATCTTCTGCAATGTTTAGTTTGTGATCCATTAGAAATCCTAGTTTATAACTAGTTTTCTAGGTCATATACAGAACGTTACTGTTATTCATCAAAATCATTCTGACTCTATACTTTTTCATAAAAGTCCTTTTCTACAATAGGATCACACAGAGTCCCATATACTGGGCTACGCTTGGATTCAGTTTTTAAACATCCCATGACAAGTGCAGCATGGGGAGTCCATGTGGTTATGTTAAGCCATCACAACACTTTCTCACTGTTCTAAGTGCTCCCTTTGATACACATATTGTGAGGAGCTCAGCTTGATGGCACAACACTCCCTGCTTTCAAACATGTTTTCAAAGGGCCTGTTTTCGCTGTAGCATCCTCGAAGAGACGTGTTTCAGAGCTGTTGCAAAGGCTTGTAAGTATGGTCACTGTGAGAAAAGTCAGACTATTGCCTAACATTAGTTGTGTTAAAAGGGAATGGTGGATGAGCAAGGCTGCTGCTGAGCTTGTCCCTGTTCTCTTCATCTTTGATCTGATTCAGAAGCATCAACTAAACCTCATTGGTAATCTGGAAAATAGTGAACTTAGTTCACTCCACTTCAGAGATCAGTAAACAAGAAATGGCAGAGCCTGCCTCTGCTGAATTTCATACCAGCTTGAACATTGATATGCAGGTTTAGGAAAGCTGCTCTGGCACAGAAAATATATTGATTACCTCACTGTTCTTCGTTCAGTTTCAGCTCTGCACCACATGGCTGAAAACTTGCTCCTGATAATACCAAGTAGAAAAAAAAAGAAAATAAACCTGGACAAAGACAGATTCAAGGTTGCCACAGTATTAAAATCTACAAAAAAACTTGTTATAGGTCAGGCTAGTATAGAAGTATTGTATTTCCAGATAGTCTAAAAGTTAAAAAAAAAGTAAAGTTCAGTTAAAAGAAAGTTTAAATTCTGAACGTTTTGTAAGTTTTAAAGTTAAAATAAAAGTAGATTTTAGGGTGAGGAATTGTTTAAAGTGCGTGGAACTGAACCATATTAAGCTTTTAGAAGCCGAGGAGAGTTCCTCTCAAATTAAATCATTTGCTGAAAATGAGGCACACTGCAAAAAAAATGTTAGTGTCTTCGAATTGTCTTTCATCTCTCTCACCCAAATTAGCCATCATAAAACTTCTCTCAGATCTTATAAAGAAGAGAGCAAGAATAAGGAGCTAAACACAATAAGAAGCAAGAAATCCTTAGCAAATGGAAAGGAGACTGATGCTTCAACTTTCACTCTCCAAATAAGGAAGAATGCGGAGTCCTTTGGGAAAATGACTAATGCAGAAGGAGCAAAAGACTCTCTTTCCTGGAATAACAAAAATACACATATATTTTAATCTCTGTTCTGGCTTTCATAATGCAACTACATGCTTTTGACTCCGTGGTGCTGTCAGCAAAAATTAATTTTAAAAGTAGCACACATGAGTGACTTCAGCCTTTGCCTTAATTTAGTTTTTCACTAAGAGCCAAGATAAGACATAGTCGTGCTGAAGAAGGATGGACGGCTGTACACTATATTGTAGGAGACGACAGTGCTAAATTAATCATGTTCTATCTGGAATTTGCAATTCTTTCAGAGATGCTCAAGACAATATAAAAAATTTAGTGGTAACAGTGAAAGTAGGCAGGAGGTTGTGAGGCAGAAAGCTTCAGAGGGCACTTTAAATGTGAAAGATGCATTACAGTTTCTCACACATGAACAAGATAGCAAGCCTTACTAAAAATATAATAAATAAGGAACGTATTCTGCCAGATGCAGCTGTGAAGGGAGCGCTCTCTCAGTCAGATGTACCGAGCATGATTGACACCCCCTTAGCTTTGCTGTGATATGACTAAATATGAAAACGAACAGCCTCAGAATGATGTTTGCATTAGGAACAACATACCATTCTGTTACTCTCAGAAGCCCAGCAAATACGCCAGAAGTTTTGGTACATGCACTAGAGCAGTCAGTCTTTTCCTCAGTCATGATTTTACTTTTAATTTGCTTTCCTGTTTCTCCTCTACTTTTCTGTTTTTCTTTTCATTGTCTCATTGCTGGACCTGCTACAGACATCAAGTGAATGGAGGGAGATGTAAATTATCCCATTAGTAGTTCACTGCTGATAGTCTGCTGTAATTTGAATAAATCAGTGCATGCCTGACTGCAGCAGCAACAAGAGGGGCAAGATTGACTCACAGGTATTCTGTTCAGGTACCGTTGCAATCCCTGCAAGGACTTTCAGTGCACACATGGGTTTTGCAAGCCTGCAAAGCTAACTGCTGCAACAGGGACTCTCTCTTTCCAGCAGGTGAAATGCAAATCATAGAGTCATAGAATCATAGAATCATAGAATAACCAGGTTGGAAGAGACCCACCAGATCATCGGGTCCAACTATTCCTATCAAACACTAAACCCTGCCCCTCAGCACCTTGTCCATGTGTGCCTTTAAACACCTCCAGGGAAGGTGACTCAACCACCTCCCTGGGCAGCCTCTGCCAGTACCCAATGACCCTTTCTGGGAAAACGGAGACATCCTCTTTAAGTTTTGAAATAAGTAACTAACTAGTGAGTTTCCTTGTCTTTGCAAGTTTGGCTGTGCTGTCACTGGATTACCATTAAGTGTTGAAAGTCAGTCTGGGACTTTCCGCAGCAATCAAGGGCTCTTCAGAGAAGCCTCAAAATCACTCAGTTTATGAGGGAAGAAGATTGTTACTTATTTGATCAAGATAAGTTAACAAAAGGCTAAATAAATACCCCCTTTCCCATCTGAACACACTACTGATGCTTATAAGCCAAAGCCTCTGCTGAGGGTCTGTACAGTCTTTTGACTGGAGGGAGAGACCTTTCTCACACCGCACTGATGTCTTTGCATTTGGGGTTGCAGGGATGTGGGGAAGATGCCGAACTTTCACCACATATCCCTCTACAGACCTTTTGAAATCTTGATAGCAAAGTGGACTATGGTTACAAAAGTGAACGTAAGGTGTGGGAATTGTGGGAAGGGAAACCAAAAATATGTGAGGAAACTTCTAGAGTACCTTTCCCAAAAACAGAGAATGAGTATACTGTTAAACCAAGGAGCACAGTGAGGCAGTGACAGTGCAAGTAAGAGATGCCCTACAGTGTAAGGGAGCAGTTTCTGAAATCATTGTTTTGTGATTTCAATTCTTCTTGCATGAACAACAGCATCTTCCCATTTCTGTTTGCAAGATCTTCTCTTGCAACTAAATTTTCTCTGACATGAAAAAATTACACCTCGCACCTTCGCCTAGAAGCAGTGGTCTTGGAAACAAGCAGTATCTTAAAAGATAATTTTGGTTCACCAAATGTCATCAACAGAGCATCTGGAGTATGCTGGCCAGTTAAAAAGTGGCTGTGACACTGCATCAGTGTGAAACAGCCAAAGCGTAAGGCTTCCACCCAGCCTCATGTTCCGCTATGCTATTTGTGCCATGGAAAAAATGTTTCAAAACTAGCAGTGTTAGAAAGGGCTAGGCTGAAAAACCTGGATTGGGTCTTTCAACTTTCACCCAGCTGTGCTGCTTTCTGGGAGAAAACAACCTGAGACCTCCCAGGGGAGTCTTTAATGTCCCATTAGCCTGGGATGAAGATCAGTTAAGGAGCAGAGTAAGGTAAGAAAATGAAACTGCTGGGCAAACAAGTTGAGTCCATGTCATACTGCTGAGCATCTCTTGCAACATGCTTTCATTCAGTTTAGTCGCAAAAAAAGACAATATTTTATTAAGTTACTGCTCATGACTCAAAAGACTCACTTCTGAGTCACCTGAATCTGGTGGTTCTAACCACTCAATGCAGTGGTTAGTAATAACTTTCATTGTAATTGATTAATAATTTCTCAAACTCAGCTTATGTACAAAATTTCATTTAACTAATGGAATTAATTTAATTACAGAATATGAGTCATGTATGTTATTCTAAAAAATATAATCATTAGTAACAAAGATTGATAAAACTCCCAAAATATCCCACTAGGCACATTTTCATTACAGTGTTTACAAAGTAACTAATCGTAAAAATGTATAAAAATTCTTTTCTCAAAGTATGCATTCTATAAGTGTTGTAAAGATAATCCTGCCTATAAACTTCCCGCTTATTCCAAAAGGGATTAATTTCTGTGCAAAACAAAACATATTGTTAGCTTCTAAGCTGTTGTTTGTGTCTCAATAGCTTTTACTCCCTTCAATTTTTTATAAATATTCATTTGATTTGGAGTATATTAGTATTACTTTATAAGTTTTAGGCTTGTAATAGACACAATGGGTCCCAATATATCCAATTCATGTAGCAGAACAGATGGTGGTAGTTTGTTTAAGCAATTTTTACTACCTGTTCTAGCCTTGGTTTAAATGTCCTTCACATTATTATTGCTTAATTTCATACTATTATTACTAATTATACAATGCAGACTTTTTTTTTTTTTTTTTTTTTTTTTTTTTGCTTAGCAGATAATTCACCTTGACACATGAGATAATCACTTTTGTTACTATGAGTTGCAGAGGTATTTAAGCTAGAGCTTTTAAGTCTCTGCTCATACAGTACATGAAGATGTGTTTGGAGCATGAATAAGCAGTGCTCATTTATACTAGCTTTAATCTTGTCTGTAGGAATAGGGAAGCCGTGACAAACTCTTAGAACACTTAGAACAACGCATACAAGCACATTTGAGACTCTGAATTTCTCCTTCTGCACTGAGGTCTTTGCTATGATAATACTGTTACCATTCTTAAAGATGGTACTAGAGCACCTCAGCACCACCAAACAAAACTCTTCTGCGTGGACATATTAAAAAGAGGACACAATGCTCTGTGCAAGTTGTCTCATTATTAGATGATATTAAAGGGTGAGGCCAGCTCCAAAGTCAGGCAGTTATGATGGTTGTTCTTGAAAATGCTCCGTTGGAAAATAAATCTACAAACCTGCCATCTTACAAAAACCAGTGGAAAAGTTACCTTTAACCACTGAGGTGGCTGGGAAAGAACAACAACTAGCTCTTACCCATTTAGCAATAATTCAGTGATTTAGTGTGATGGGTCATTTAGGGTGGAGGGGGGCGAGGCTGAGATTTCATGTTAAAATACCTACAGAGCAATAATAGTCTGGTGGAGACTGTTAAATCCTTTAGAGAGACATTTTTAAATAAAACTTTGTTCTGACTCATCAATATTGTTCTTTATAAATCCTTAGAAATTTTCTTCACTTGGGCAAATACTTTGCAGGAGATTCAGTTTTCTTCTCAGCAGCTCAGTATTTTGATGTTCCTTCTGCAGCAGTCAGTAGTTTAACCCTTTAAATGAACAATCAAGTACCACCTGAACTCTTGAGGTCCTCCTATAATTAAAGTCTTCCCATTATTAGGGTAAGAATATTTTCAACTAAATACTTCAAAGGATTTTCGTGTGTTCTGGGCTACAAAAATAAATCATGTGGGCACATACATCAGAAAGCAGGGTTTATTGTGGATAGAAATTTATAAATTTTCAAAACCACAAAGTAAGCATACCTAGCAATTTCTCTTAATTCAAATTTGCTTATTAAGTGGTACTGCTTTCTCATCTCTCCTTCTTCTAATGATTTTGTATTCCTGTTTCTGCCTGATGAGAAGAGGAGAGATGATACTGGAGATGATTGTGTCATACTTGTAAAAAAAAAAAGTGATCCTAGAGAAATCACTGCAAGACTGCTTCCCAGTCTGGTGTTTCAGTCTCTCCCTGTTCTTCTGCAGGTGTGATGCAGACATCTGTGCCCTCAAAGTACCTTCCCTTCTTCACATCTCTTTCAGTTTCTCCTCTCCACTACCCCAGTAAAACTTGTCATTACATGCCCCAGACTCTCCCTCTTGTTGTGATCCCCAACTTTTATTGTTTTTCCTGTTTTATTTCCTTTTTTATGCTAGTCTGCTATTTTCCACTCTTCTCTTTCTCATTCCTGTTTCTGCCTCTTCCTTTCATCAGATTGCATATTTTTGCTAAGGCAATCCCAGTGCTGGTTGCACAGTCCCACTCAATTTCTTCTTTCCCAGAAACACTTCCCACATCTTTGTTTCCATCTTTGATTTCTGTTTATGGTCAGTTATCCTCAGCATCCCAGGTGTAGTGTGGCAGGCTCAGTACCTTCTCCACCAAAAGAGTTTCTTCCTCCACATTGTTTTCTTTTCTTCTTCCGTGCCTTCTTATCTCCTAAACAAAACTTGTCCAGTCTGATAGTCCACTAAGTGATACATATTACACTCTTTGTGAGTTCGTAAGGTTATAATAAGAACTTTGAAACCTTGTTGGAATATCTGACATCCTCCTCTTCACGGCTTTTATCTTAAATAACTAATTAGAGACAATTCAATGTCTGTATTTTAATGGTGGCTGTGAAGTAAGAATTATTTAGATTAAAGAAGTCTTCTTGTTGCCCTTCACCTGTTTTAGACAATTTCAGATTTCATATGATACTAGGGTTCCACAGTCAATAGTGCATCATCACTGTGGTTTTGCAGTCTCTTTTCGGGGAAGTTGTGGGGGGGAGGAAATTTGCAGAGGTTAATATCCATTGAAGATGGGGGATATGCCCAAGACCTGAATGCATAAAATGTAAGAGATGTGGAGCAGCAAATAATTAAAGAAATGAACCAGAGTTGATTACTAATGTAACAATTTCGTTCTTGTTCTGTAACTGCATATATAAAATATGACATGACACTGGCAAAGGTAGCCAAATACACATACTGCAGAAGTGTTTAATGGCAGTGATTTACTTACTTATTTTTAAATAACTGCCAGTTTTCTCATAGTCACAAGTGCATTTTTGTACTAACATACTATAAGACCTCACAGAAAAAATATTCTTAAGAGAGAGAGAGAATTCAATATCCTGAATTTTTATACATGAGGATATTCCTAATGGCTAGCTGTAGACATAGAGAGAGTTTATTACAGTGTGGGTTAAAGCATGGTGGCGGTTCTGACTCTTTAATTTGCTGTTGTCCAGAACTCTTTCTACCAATTTGATTTTTGGCAGATACTACTTGTGCTTGATTTTGACCTAAGGAGTAAATGTTTTGTTTTGAAAATTATAGCAAAAGTGGAACATCAATGTTGATGCAGGAATATATTCCAGTCTGCTTCACCTGGGAATGGAGTTTACTTGAGAAGAATATTCAACCCATGTTGTCTGTAGAGCTTATCAAAGGATGCCTCACTCTTGTGGCGGTGATAGCAGTCCCTTCTCATGTCAGTTCCCATTAAGTCAATGAGATTGTAACCTTTCCCTTACTATGAGTGGCACAGATAACAGAAACTATACTTTTTAATTAGGAAATATCATACATGCAGACATAAGTCTGGGCAGGAGCTCTGTCAATGGCCACTTTGTTTATGACGCTGCCCCTCATTTCCCGTTCTCTTTGCATCTAATCTCCAGTCTTGAGTTGGCCCTGATTTGAAGTACAGGGGGAGGAGAGGATCTTTGTGGTACAGGAATATAAGTTTAGATTAAACTAAGTTTGAAGTTTAATTTAAGTTTTCCATTAAAGAAAGGTGTAAGAGCTCAACTTTATGCTGAATACAATAAAACCCTTGATTTTCAGAGCTTAGGAGAAAAACAAGGACATGAAAAGGAATATTTGCAAAGAAGAGTCTTTGTCCTTTTTTATGGTAACTTATTGATTAGGGCATGCATCCAGAGTGTAAGAGATCTAGACACCAGCCCCTTCTCACATTAATATTTAATAGTTATACAAAAGGAAACAGCATCTCCAGATGCTAAGAACCTGGTACCATTGCACTGTCAAGCCAGTCCCCAGGGCAATGGGAGAGTGATAGTCAAATATCATCACACAGAAGAGTGAGTTGAACCTAGGGCTCCTATATCCTTGCCTATGTCCTAAATGTCAGGTTAGTAAGTAAAAGACAAACACTTCTTCTACTAATATATCCTACCAAACTAACAAGCTCTTCTGTCTTTCTTCACCCTTGTTTACTGCAAGGTCAAGAGAATGCTTGAAGAATGAGACATACATGTCTGAAAAAAATAGCTAAAGAAAAAAATAAACAGAGGTTTATAACTTTATCTCTGCCTTTGTGCATTTCTGATGAGGAGTGGTTTCAGAGTTGCATGGACAGATCAAAACAAAAATAACACAGTTGTCATTCAAATTAATATAGTATGCTTCACTCAAAGTGAAATCGGGAAATAAAATTGAAAAGCTCTCAGTTAAATTTAAGTTAAATAACTCTTCTTTAAAAAGAAAAAAAACAAACAAAGAAAGCATGCAAAATAACTGAAGTTGGTATGAATTCAGAATCTGGGAATGATGAACATTCATTCTTCATTCTTATCAAGAAGAATTCTTGCTGAACAAATTAAGGTGCATATTTATCCCTGCAAAGAAGCAGATGTGAGCAGTCAGTCTGGGTGTATCTATCTATGACAGTCTTCTTCCTACTTTCTACCTCTCCTGACTAAATTTGACCCCCTGGCCAACGTCAGGCACAGAAGACAGATGCTTCAACAATGAGCAGGAGCAAACTGTGTAACACCTAACTTTGAACCTGAGGAAGGATTAACCTAAACTTGACTTAATCATTGCTTTACCTGCAGCAAACCAATACACATGGAGAGGTTGCCAATACCTGTACTCTGCATTTTGCCCAAACGTGGGCCAAGAGAAACTAGACTGATAAGCATCCCAAATAATTTCAACATGGAGGACAGGAGGTTACCCTTTAAGAAAGATGTTCTTTAGTTGCAAAAATAGTTCAGAGAAGACAGCTCCTCTTTTATGCTGGTTGTATTCCTAATTTATGAATCTGTAGAAATTTGGATCCTGCAAACACTTGTTTTCATGCCTGCTTGATTTTAAACACAAGTAGCCCATCTGAAATCAGACTACAAACATGCCTGGAGTTCAGATTACAGAACATCTTTGCAGAGCTTGGCAAACTTGCTCACTGCACCTTTTAAATGAGCCAGTATATAACAGTGGTGTCAAGGGGGAGGATGCGGGACACCGAGAGCAGCAAAAGCTGCAAGTAATAAAAAGTGCTTTTCTAATTGGCTGCAATAATGTTTAAATTTTCTAATAAATAACATTCACACACATCACAAATAAGCCCTAGGTGAATGTTCCAGTAGAGATATTTATTTGGTATACTGAACAGATTACATTTACAGAGTTATACTGCACAGCAGGGAAATCACTCTACATGGAGTGACAGGGCAATGGCCTTATAGCCATCCAGTCCCTTTTATAGTGAAGCACTTAGGCACGTGAGTATTGATTTCAATGGAGCAGCTCAAGCTTAGTATTATGGATGTATATTGTTGAACTGGGTTGTAGAGCTGTGCAGAAACCAAGCAATCTTTAGGAAAATATTTATAGGATCCAGGTGGGAAGTGATAAGCCCAAGTTCAAGTGAAAGTGGAAGACTGATTTCTTGCTTCCTTGTTCTTAATATTATCCTCTTATATTACAGGTATAACTGTCAGTGAGCTTATTTTTTATATGTGATAACAATTGCGTTCTGCAGAAGCATAAATGTGCTGTCAAAAGAAATATACTCCCAACAATTAATTCATTTTTTAATTAAGAGATTTTATACTATTTGGTACCTTAAGCCATGCAGCTGCTAGTGTTTACTGAATCTCTCTGTGTATGTGTGTTTGGCCCTTACTTCCGTCAAAATGTTCTCCTCTGAGTATTTCTTTTTTTCCTGTTCTGTGCAGGGATGCATGAGGGAACAAGATGAAACCTGACTAATATTGTTTGGTAATATGGTTGTTTGCAGTTTATTTGTTCTCTGGTGGATTTTATTATAGCTGCTGAATTTTTACTCATTAGTTTAATGGTGGTTATTTTGCAGATTTCTTTTATCCTGTATTTTTTATTGAATCCTTATTCACAATACCACAGTGATTTGAATATGCTCTTCATGATGCAAAATTTAATTAGATACTAACTAAGTAAGTGGTCCATTAAAATATTATTCAGATTGTTCAGGGAAATGTTTTGGTAAACATTTTCTTTGGAAGTCATCTTTTTTGGTAAGGGAAATGGAAAAAGACAAATGAATGTAGTTTATTTTGTTTCGCAGCATGCAAAGGGTGAGATAGTGTGCATCTGAATTACAGCTCCATTTCCATTGGGGGAAAGGACCTTGCCATTAGAGGAATCATAGCATCCATTTATTATGCAGTTCAGGTCTAGACTGGCTATACTGTAGTCCATCAACAAGTATTTCAGGGGAAAGATAGTTATAATGTGGCAGGAAGCTCCACTGTTGAAATGATGGTGATGATACACTGCAGTTGCTGAAACCACATAATACACATTGCTGGAAAGTGTCCCGAAAAAGATTTGAGCTGGAAATAAAGATATACATTGCGCGCATTTAAGTATGGCTCCATTCACTAACAAGAGAGGCTTTAATTATACATGGGTTTTCACAAACAAGTTAGTTGAGAGAGTGTTCAATTCACAAAGGTCTCTTTCTCTGTACTCTGGGCTCTCTGTTCTAAGCAGTTTTGCAGCTATTGAAACAGCTGCACAATTTTTGATTTGGTCATGGATACTTTTAATGTGCACATAAAATGAAAAGGAGAGGGAGGGAACATCTCTCTGCCAGCTCAAAGCAGAAGAGTGAGCCAGCTTGGTATCTGAAGAATATTGGATGGGTATGTGCTGACCTCATGGAGCTGGAAATCAGGCCTCCCTAAATCAAACACACAGCTTTGATGGCAAGCAGTTCACCGAGTGGCAGCGCACTGTTCAGTGACAAGAGGCAGAGAGAGAGACTTGTTAAGAAGAGTGGCGAATGAGAAGAGAAAAGGTCAAGGAAAAGGACAGCATGTGAAGCAAAGGGACTAGAAGATATGTCAGGAATACAAGGGAGGACAATTTCTCTCTCAAGACAGTGTACTGAAGCCTAGCCAGAGATCAATAGTCAAAGCCTGTTCCTCATGCCCCAAACAAATTATTTATTTTAATACTGTGAAGCCTCATTCTGCATTCAAGGACATGTTGATGTGAAGCATCAGCTTCTCTCTGATGAGATGTGGCCATGGGGAAACATAGTTAATGTTTTAGTTGTGGTGTTCATGTAAACATAATGTGTGGAAACATTAATATCTGGGAAGTAAGTTCAAATCAATGCTATGAATAAAGGGATCAGGACCAGATCTTCCCCCCAGAAAGAACAAAAGAACAGCAACTATGGGTGCAGGCTTCTGGACATTTTTTCCAATTTCCCATGCCACGCTGTAGCAGTTGGAATCTCTGCAGGATCAGAATGTGCTCCTGCCATAGGGATTTCATAGAAAGGTGTGTTTCAGGCTCCCTACATCCTCTTACACAGATAGATGGACAAGACAGCATCATTTCTGGGAAAAGGACCTTCTCTACTTCCCTTTCCTACATTTGCCCAAAGTGAATGTGGAGAAAAAGATATCACTTGTGGGAATTTCTGCCTGATAGCTGCTGGAGTCATTAAAACTGTGCTAGAGAGATCCTAGAAAACATTCTTCCTGTGAAGATTAGAGTGGACATGGAAAGACAAAAAGGCATTGCAGGAGATGGAGGTGGAAGAGGGTGACTATTAAGCCCCTCTCATCTGACTCAGGTTCACTCTGGCCTTCCATATTTCCCCCATGCAAACATGTTCAACCAACTGGTACTCTAGATTGCAAACAGAGAGCAGTAGTTTTCTCTCTTGTGTACTGTTTCAGGTTTCAACCGTGCTTGAGTGGAGCAGCTTTAAAATGTTTATATTTTATTCAGAAAGCTTAATTGGGATTCTTTTCTATCCTGCCGAAGCCATGGAGAGGAAGAGTTAAAAACTGATAGTAAATTACCACTCGTAAGTAATTTTTAAAGCATGAGGCAGCATAAATTCTCCTTACATGACCAGTAGTCCAGGGCCATGGTGAATGCACAGTAAAGTCATGTTTTCATTGTTCTTGTAACACAACAGTGCCAGAGAAAAGTGATCTCTGGCCTCCTTGCCTTTTTTTTTCCTATGTAGTTTAATCAGGTAATATCACTTCTTTTATGTTTTGAAGAGTATTGGAGTAATCAATGACATTAGAATCATGTCTACTGTAAGTGTTCTGGGCAGATCCGCCCCAGTGCCTGGAGGTCTTTAAAGCCAGGTTGCATGGGGGCTTGGGCAGCCTGATCTCATGGGAGCTGTCCCTGCCCATGGCAGAGGGGTTGGAATTAGATGATCTTTAAGGTCCCTGCCAACCCAAGCTATTCTATGATTCTATGAATATAGATCTTTGTAAAGCACATGTGATGCTGCAGGCGACATGCCTGAGCTGTCTGCTGAGGCTTCATCAATGGGTCAAAAACAACTGTGGAATTCCATCTCCTTTCTTCTCCTTAATGCTTCCATCTTCTCAACTGCCTGGTAAATTTCTCAGTGACGATACTGTATCCACAGTTTCTGGTATCTAGTACTGCAAACAGGTGTTACTCTGTCAAACTTGTTGCATTGAACTATATTACGAAAGTGCCTTCTTCCTTTGAACTATGACTCAAACCAAAGAGGTTTCAAGAAAGAAGGTAGAGATGGGATAGAAGAAGAAACTACAGAGAAGTCAAGAGTGTTTCAACAACAACTTTAGATAAATTATTTTGTCAGGTGCATTTCTGAAAGGGAAAAAAAAATCATAAAAATCATGCCACTCTGCTTGTGCCTATGCTTTATGCTTTATAATGGAAATGGTGGTTGTGTACTGAAGATTTATGTTTTCATACAAATCTAGAGGAGATAGTTTCTCCTGAAGGTTAGCACAACTTTATTCTGCAGAAGCAACAGCTACAGAAATTAGGTAGGTCTCCAGTGAGTCTACCTGGGTCTACCCTCCTGAGTAACTTGGGATCCTATCATAAATACACTCCCACTTAGGTCAATAGATATAGTTACTCCCAAGATGCAGTTTCAATGCTACTGCTTTTTCAGTGGTTTCTAAGTCCTCTGCCAGAATTTCTTGTGAGAGATCAAGCTACTGCAGGAATATCAAAACCAGGGAGTCTGAGACCTCATCTGGAATACTTCATTCATTTCTGGAGTCCCCAGCACAGGAGGAATGTGTATGTGTTAGATCTATTAGAGGGCAACGAAGATGATCACAGGGCTGGAGCACCTGCCATACGAGGACAGGCTGAGAGATTTGGGCTTGTTCAGTCTAGAGGAGGCACTGGAGAGACCTTTTAGCTACTTTCCAGTACTTAAGGGAAACCTACAGGAAAGCTGAGGAGGGGTTCTCTACCAGGCACTGTGGTGATAGGATAAGGGGTGAAGGGCTTAAGCTGAAAGAGGGGAGATTTAGATTAGATATGAGGATGAAATTTTCCTTCTGTGAGGGTGGTGAGACACAGGAACAGGTTGCCCAGAGAAGCCATGGATGCTCCATCCTTGGAGGTTAGGATTTTCCAGGTTGGATGAGCCTTTCAAGCAACCTGATTTAGTGGAAGGTGTCCCTGCCCATGGCAGGGGAGTTGGAACTGGATCACCATTAAGGTCCCTTCCAACCCAAACCTTTCTATGATTGATTCTATGATCTGGATAACAATCCAAAATATAGATCGTTGTACTGAAAGGTGTACTGAGTTACAAGGTAGATCTTACAGGGACAGAAAGAAGCATAAATCCACTTGCAAAGTTGCCATGCTACATAGCACTTTTCTTCTAATTACTTCTGACCTCAAAAGATGGAGACATGAGAAATTTTTTCTTAATCAGTAGGTCAATATTTTTTCTGTAGAGTTAGGAAAAGGCACGATGTTGGCATGCAGCCATTTTAGGTTATGGGAATGATGAATGGACTTTGCAAGCTCACATGAGTCCTGCTGTCTGTACATTATACTTAGACGTACTGCCACTTAGTGATAGCAATGAGGTACGGCAAGAGAAGTTGCGCTAGGTTTTCCCGAAGGCATCGGTAATAAATCACCTAGTTTATTTTCAGTGTTGGAGTTGGGGACAGTTCAGTTTGGTTTCTGCTGGCTTTGGTTTGGTTTTGCATAGGTAGCTTGGTGATAATCTTCTGTTTTCAGTCATCAGAGATTATAAGGCAATTACTAGTTGACATCAAGGTGCCGTTTAGATTAAAAGACTTTTACCTCTACACTTAGACATTCTCTTCATTGTTTCAGACATCTCTTTTACTCATGCTTTGCCTGTGGTCCATCTTGTATTTAAAGGTGATCATGAACCTGATGACTAGAGAGAAGGCTTGTCTTGTTCTTATTGAACCAGTGAAAATTACCTTCCCAAACAGGGCAGAAGAATTGGGATCTTGAATTTTGTCTGTCTTGGCTCCCAAGCTACTTTCTCTGGATTTTACCCTGTGTGAGTTTTCCAAGAGCATAAAAATCCGCTCTAGGAGGGATTGCTACTGATGCTTGTCAATATTGTTTGTAGTTATTGTCTTGAGCATGAAATGAAGTGACTCATCTTGGTTGAGTCACAAGAAATTTTAATATCCTCTGACTGTAGATTCTATTTTCATTATGAAAATTTAGGACAAACAGTGTCTTCCCTATCTCTTAATCCAGTTCAATATCACTCAGGGTGACTGGGTAGCATACAGTGTCTCTTCTGTTAATTTGACAAGCTCCTCATTAGAACTCTTCCTTTGGAGGGTTTGCCCCCCATTCTTCATGTGGGAAAGGTTTTTTCTTGATTCTACAATCTATAGAAGAAACTATTGTTAGCTCTTGATGCATCTATAAGCTAAATCTATTTTTGTGAGAAAGCTGAAGCTTAGCTCCTTTCTAATCTGAGTAGCTACCCTGATACACTTCTCGAAGGTAATGTCATCCTTTTTGGTCCCTGATGTGATTTTCTAAATGCAAGCTTAGATCCTCTATTTTTGGGTCTTATACTATGATAGAAAAGTGATACTATCTTTTAAACAGAAGCTGTTGATTTGAAAGAGAGTTTTCTGCTATTACATGTTACATTTGTGTTGTCTTGCTGGTGAAGGAAATAAGATAGGCATCAAGTTTTGAGGCAAGTTCTTTTATCTCTTTGATTAGCTTTAGCAATGACAGTAGTTAAAAGGTCTCTTCTGCTAGTGATGGCTTTGTACTTTCCCACCCTTTGGAGTAATAACTGCAAAAGCAAGTGGTGGAACGTGAGGTTTTAACCCGTATTTTATGGGTCACAAATGGGCTCTAAAAACACTGCAGT
This sequence comes from Piaya cayana, assembly GCA_013389865.1. Lineage (NCBI taxonomy): Eukaryota > Metazoa > Chordata > Aves > Cuculiformes > Coccyzidae > Piaya > Piaya cayana. The sequence goes on along the minus strand of WAAB01006342.1, from coordinate 27,936 downwards.
CTTGCAATTTCATCTAGAGATAATTATTAGATAATATCAGTAGTAAATTATTTGCTGCTCATATACTTCCTAATACTCACTATTTGCGGGTAATTATTCCACCATTTTAAAGATAAAGTACATTTGAGACAATTTGCTTTGAGCAAGACATTGTCCCAGCTTTGCATGCTCAAAGTAGCTGTATCATCACATGGTGTACTGGAAACCAGATATGCCACTGTCAATCCAGACCAAAAGTCCTGGAGATATTGACCTGAAAGGAGTCACATCCTCATCCCTGATGGATCTCAGTAGAATTACTCTGGTTGCACAGAGATATAAGAGAGGCCAAAACCTGCCTTCTTTTGTATCATATCCTGAACGTACCTATACGTCTCCATCACATACAAGGGAATTTTTGGGGTTAGTGAACCTATTTTATTTCAGTTGTCTAGATCAGATGAATCCTACCCACTATGGTAAAAACTCATATAAGATATTTCTGACTTAAAATAAAAGCAAAAGATGATGATACAGGCCTTGAAACCATTTTGACAGCAAAAGCATTAAGGGTTTAGACTTCCTATTTCCCAAATAATATCGTAAAAATAAGGGGGTTATCAGCTTGTTTTTTTAAAAAAGCTACCTCGCTTTGTGATGACTGGCATTGACCATTTTACTGCACAATAATCAACCACATCATCACCTATAACTTAAAGGCAACGAAGACTATTCATTATATTTCTAATTAAATCTATATCCTATTTACTTGTCCATTCCAGAGACCTCAAAACCACCATTTCTGTTTTAAATTACAATGAATTTGGGCAGACAAGATTGTTTCCACACTACCACAGACCTGGCTGCCTCCTGCAAAACAATTCTTCAACAGTCAAGTAATTTAAATTATAATTTTATTGGTAAATTAAATTAATCCCAAACACACTCTTTACTTCCAAGAAAGCAAGTTTGGAAAGAAAAATACGTTGACGGCACTTTCAGTAGTAAGGTACTAAAAGCTCTGCATGAATTGATTCTGCCACTGACAAAATGGTTTGGAAGTAATTGCCAAAGTACCAGTGTAGCATGGACTGAAGCATTCAGTATCTCTGTGAGGGAAGGTCTTCTGCAGAAACCTTTACTTTTAGTAATGGCATCTGGACTCCCTTTCTAGGCAAACTTTTTTCTGTAAATGCGTCTACTATGTGATGCCTCATATGGTTTTGTATTTGGTTCTGAAACCTCCCCAAAACACACAAAAAAAGTCCTTTAAAAAAATCTATTACATTGTTTAAAGCCACAAAACAAAAAAAAAAAAAAAAAAACCACCCAAAACCCCAAAAATCACTTACTTCAATTCAATTCTTATGACCAGTAATTGTTGCTGTCACACTAGTAAGTCAGTCCTCAAAACTGGGACCTAAGGAGTTCCCATCTACTGAAACCACAAAAAAATAGTTTCCTATTCAGTGTGTTGGAAGATCAGTTTCCATTACTGGAAAACTGAAGTACAGGAAATAAGTCCCTAAGTCTTATCAGAAGTCTGTATTGGTATCACTTTTTTAGTTTGAATTCCTCCCTTTTCACAAGACTGACTGCTTGAGCGGCTGCCCCTTACTAAAACTTCTGCTGACATGTGGAGAGGACTTGCCAGAGCTACACCTGAAAGCTCACAAGGCGAGGTAACACAGTAACTGTGTTAGCTAATGCCAACAACATCTCTTTCATGAGAACTTAGGTTATCCCAAATTTTTTAAAAGACTTGTCATTGTTTCTCAAGTAGATAAAAGCTTCATTACATTTCAGGCTACCGATGCTGCCTTCTTCATGAGTTAGGTGATGTTAAACACCACGAAAAATTGATAAAGAATCAAATCACTGCCTAATTTACAAAATAACAGTCAACTGTCACCACATTAAAAGGCTGATCAGCCTTCAAAATTATTGCAGTGTGTTTATTTTTTAGATCATATTTAGTCTTTGAAATGTCAAACACAGTGATCCATCTGAGCTGCAAAAGTGGATGAACATACACAGGAATGTCATCTACTTGGAGAAGAGTTGAAAGCAATTTCACATGGATTCATTACAGAACTTACACCTGTTCTGCATAAAATTCATGAAGAACAATGTAACCAGCCAGCCTCCATTCTGCTACTTAGTTGGTTTAACTTTTCAGGAGGATGCCCACCTTTTATCTAACATGCTGTTCAGGCATGCAGGAAAGCCTGGGTCATTGTACCTTCCCCCTCCTGCTCCTTCTGTTGCTGAAATCCATGAAGTTACAGCCCCTCATGATGCATTTGTAATGCAACTGTGAAGTTACATAGAATCATAGAATAACCAGATTGGAAAAGACCCTCTGGATCATCAAGTCCAACCATTCCTATTGAATACTAAACCATGCCCCTCAGCACCTCTTCCACAAGTCCCTTAAACACCTCCAGGGAAGGTGATTCAACCACCTCCCTGGGCAGCCCCTTCCAGTGCCCAATGACCCCTTCCATGAAAAATGTTTTCCTAATGTCCAGCCTAAACCTCCCCTGGCAGAGGAGGCCATTCCCTCTCGTCCTGTTCCCTGTCACTTGGGAGAAGGGGCCAGCACTCTGCTCTCCACAACCTCCTTTCAGGTAATTGTAGAGAGAAATGAGGTGAAACGTGGTATTACCTCGTTGATACCACAAGAGCCCGAAGCAAGTGTCCTCAAGCCATGTTTGGCTTCACAAAACAGTTGAGCTTCTGCAGCCAGAGGTGTCTATAAATAGGTAAATGGGGCATACGTACTCAACAGTTCTATGTACAAAGGTAGCTATGAAACTAATTAACTTTGGGAATACACAGCCCAGCTTATGGGCTCTGTAGAAATTGTTACTTCCTGCAAACTGCAATGGTGTTACATGAGAGTTTGACTTTGCAATTTCTTGAAAGGCCTTGATTTTTACTGTCCTTTCTACAGAAGGTCTTGTACAGTACTATAACAGCTGACTTCCTTACCCCCAAGTGAGTGCTGAACAGTGCATGGGAGAAAACAGAAGTAAAATTATATTTGAGTATAAGAGAAGAAGAGTGATGTACTTAGAAGCCTGACCAGAGCTGAAGCTCTCAGTATGAATGACACCTGGAGAAGTATGGGAAAACTTAAATAGTTTTATGTTGACTTGGGCAAAAATTATTAATTAAAAAGTCACAATTAACACAGCCTGGTATGGTGGATGTATGTATATGACTTCATCTAAATAGACCGGATAGGGCGAAAATCTTTTTCCACAGTTTAATTTCATGGGTGCACAGTAGTTTCTTTGAATACAGTGGTATTATTTCTTTGAATAAAGAAATAATTCATAACAATGTCAACTATTTTGTTTCAAGGAAAACTAGATCATCTTTATTTCTGGTATCTTATTTAAACAGCTTAGTATTATAGACAGTTTAGTGAATTTTTAAATGATGTAAAACAAATGACGGCTTGTTTCTTTCAAGGTAATCTGAAGTACTACATTTTTGATCAGTCAAACATAGAACAGGTAGAGAATTCATTTTAATAAACAATTTCTAAAAAACATGCAAGCAAGACTAGAATGATGTACACAGAATGAGGGATTCAGAATTCTGCCTTGCCAGATCTGGAAATATGCATTCACCATTGCATAAACTTGTTACTAAATGTTTTTGATAGATTGAAATATGCAACTTCTGTGATATTATTAATGCCAGGAAGAAAGTGTGTATTAAGGCTCTTGGCAGTAAAGTACTCAAGAATCTGTTTAAATCTTGGTGAAGTAAAAAGGTGTTAAAATGCATATACCACATTAAAGATAGGTCTACATCCTTAGTTGAATATATATAGACACAAATGTATGCCTTTCTGAAGATAGGTGTCAATGTGAATGTCATTTCAATTATTTTTTCAAGAGTCATAATTATGTTACAAAACAACAGACTTGGTGGATATGTAGGTCTGATCCCGATGTGTTATCATCAATAAGTTTACCAGAAAAAATTGTCTCAAGAGACTATAAAGTGAAACATTTTTGAAGGCATCGTCAAATAAAATTCTAATTAGTAGCCATTGTCTCAAGTGTCTAGAATAAAAGATTCATTAGCACTATTTTTAAATCAAACAAAAAGCACCAACAGTTTTCTCTCCAAATTTAAGGTTTACATTTATAACTTTTTACACTTACTTTTGAGCTGTTGTCACTTCTTATGTTTCTAATCTAGAGTGTTTATACTTTTTCCTACTAGTAAATATTGACATTGTTTTTGTTCTGGCAGCCCTTAAAACCAGAAATTTCTGCATCAGGGATCAGACAGATGTTTTTCAGTAAGATCTGGTATGTAAAGAGGCAGACATATGTTAAGCTGCTTCTTTTTTCTCAGTGCTTTTCAGGGGTGGAGACACTAGAGCCAAACTCTTTGTAACGACTGCCACATCACACCCTATAAGATACGTTATGGTGTTTCTGCTTTGAATACATGTCCACTGTGTACGTGACAGGGTGACAGGTACGTGTGTTTCAGTGTTGCTGAAACACTGGATACTTGCATTCAGTACATTCAATAACTTAACTCTCAAAAACTTCCCCTCTGGCATATTTAATGGATGCATTCTCTCTTGCAAGCTTAACTCGTACAGAAACATGACAAGTCTATGTCTCTTTTGTTTCACTTGTTACACCCTCAATTTTGACAATTTTTTTTTAAAGCAACTGTCTTGTTTCCAATGTAGGCACTTCTGGTTCTGTATTGATCCTCTAAAGTGCAAGTCTTTTTATCACCTGGTGAACATTTGGTGGCCATGCAGAAATACCCGACTATTCAGAACAACCTTTGCTGAACTTTTGCTCTACTCAGAAAACCGTCAGCAGCATTACATAATAAAGTAAAAATATATTTTCCATAAAACCAGAAGAACATCTGATGTTAACTTTGCTATTACTCTTCAATTCTTGATTACTTGTGTTCTACCTCAGCCATTCTGCAACAGAAACCTCAAGGTAAGTGATTCAAGCTCAACCTGTTCGACTCTTCACATATTCTTTTCCCACATTCTTTCTTATGTAGGATCTTCTATGCTAAAGCAAAGCACCAAGTATCAATAATCAAAAAAGGGCCATGTATTAATATTTCAAAAATAACTATATAACTTTAAATAACCATGGTTCTTTCCACATTTTCATATGTATTTTCCCTTTGTAAGCAATATAATTGTAAGTAAATTAATGGAGAAATGTCTTGTTCTAAGTGCTGAGACAATTCAACAGTACTGAATTAAATCCAAGAAATGATATAAACCTTTGTTTAAAAAATATTGCTTAGCTAGGTATGTGACAAAACCAGTGTGCACACATACACACATGCAGTTTTGCTTTCACTTCTCATATAAAGCAGGGGTTAATTTCAAAAGAATCAGACTACCACACATTTAAACTCTGAGAAATTACAGATAATGACTGCTCAGCAGAGGAAATGAAGGCATTTAATTGTATTAAAAAGAGAATTTAGAATCATAGAATCACCAGGCTGGAAGAGACTCATCAGGTCATCGAGTATATGCTAGTAAGTGCATCATTGTCACTTTAGGAAGTTAGGAAATGGGCACAGCTCATAGTCAATGTCAAAATTCATCCAACTTAGACTTGAAATTAGCCTGTTTGAACAATTCTTATATTTCCCTTGTTTTCAGCCTGTTGAACTCTTTCCACTCCTACCTGTTACTTCCAATACTGAAAGAATGAAAACTCAAAACTTAATAGGGGGAGAAAAAAGGAAGAAATACAATATTTTTTTCATTTACTTTTATAGATGTGCAAGTTTAAAAATGTGGTCTGGTCTGCTAATTCCCTGCTACTTTTTTGTTGTTCTTTGTCAGCTGTGTCCCAAATTTTGCACAGTTAGCCCACAAATACACTTTCTCCAAAATGTTTAATGAACTAGAAATCAGAAATTTTCTGAATCATGTAATAACTAAGATTGAAAAGGACATCTAAGGTCATTAAGTCCAACCATCAGCCCAACACCACCATGCCTACTAAAGCATGTCCCAAAGGACAGGGATGGTGAATCCACCACAAACTTGGGCAGGCTGTTCCAACCCTTCACCACTCTCTAAATAAAGAAATTTTTCCTAATATCCAGTCTAAACCTTCCTTCATGCAACTTGAGGCCATTTCCTCTTGTCCTATCACTGGTTACTTGAGAGAAAAGATCAACACCCACCTCACTACAACCTCTTCTCAGGTAGTTGTCCAGAGCAATAAGGTCTCCCCTCAGCCTCCTCTTCTGCAGATTAAACACACTCAGTTTCCTCAGACAATCCTTGTGCTCCAGCCGCTTTGTTTCCCTTCTCTAGGCATGCTCCAGGAACTCAATGTCTTTCCAGACCCAAAACTGAACACAGTATTCAAGGTGTGATCTCACCAGTGCCGAGTACAGAGGCATGATCACCTCCCTACTCCTGCTGGTCACTCCGTTTCTAATATCAGCCAGGATGCTGTCAGCTTTCCTGGCCACCTGGTCACAGTGCTGGCTAGTGTTTAGCTGGCTGATAACCAGCAGCCCCAGGTCCTTTCCTGTCAGGCAGCGTTCCAGCCACTCTTTCCCAAGCCTGTAGTATTGCAGTATTGATGATGAAACACAATGAAATTATGGAAGCAGAGAACGAACACACGTTGAAGCTTCCATGTAGCTCAGTTTGAAGTCCGTCAACCATGTGATATGGTTCTATTGGAAACTCAGCTTCATTAGTTCTTGTGCTCATGGTAACACTTGTTTTTAATTAAATTACTAAATGAGGGATTATGTGCAGAGACTGCAGTGATACTGTAATTTCTTCCAGTGATGAAATTCAAATTTCAAGCTGTAAGCTTCTGTAGTACAAATGGATCGTATATCTAGCTAGAATGTAGAAACGCAGTCAGTTAAAAATATGCTAATATCTTTATTCACAACAAAAGGGCTGTTCTGACATTAACATCATGCTTGTCCTGTGACCTTTTCAAATAAACATGCATTTAAATGTGTATGTAAAATAGTGCACGAGTAATACAGAAACCAGCGCTAAACTTGCTTAATAATAGCAGCTGCCAGATTTCTTCAGTAACAATCTGAGTACCAGAAATGTAACTATGTGTTTTAACAGATTCAGAGTCTGCAAAGGTGATGAGAGCCAACAAGGACATCTGCTTTGACCTCTGTCATAACAGCGGCTGTAGAACCTCAGTCAGTAGTTTCTGCATCATGTGCAGTTATTTATGGCTGACTTACCAACAGGGTTTAGAAAAGTTTCAGGAAAAAGACGCATCCTGCCCATTTTAGGTCCTTAGTGCAAAACACATAGAGAGGCAAGTTGTTCCAAAACTCCAGGCCCAGGAGATGAAAATACAAAAGTGGAACATGGATATGGACATCCATTCAACATAGAAATAGTTGAGAAATTTTTTTAAGAAGATAACAAATATTAATTTAAGAATGTCACACAACAGTGAATCTTATTAAAGATCTTATCTTATTAAATCTTATTACTCTTATTAAAATTTCCCCACGGGGTTTGGAGAACTTTCCCTTTATGTAAAATGTGTCAAGTCACCACTCCACCTTCTTTTTATTTACTGAACTAAAAAAATGTTTACATCTGTCCATCTCGGATTTATTTTTCATTTGTAATTTTTTGGCAATATATTGACATACCTACTATTGTGCAACTAAGCACCCATCAAATGCTCCCTTGCATTGCAATGAGGGGGCAGGATTCGGCAACCCCTACGAACCTGTACTGACATTTCAACATACATTGTTTTACAAATCATAGAATCATAGAACGGTTTGGGTTGGAAGGGACCTTAAAGACCATCCAATTCCAACTGCCCTGCCATGGGCAGGGACATGACCCACTAGACTAGGCTGCCCAAGGCCCCGCACGGCCTGGCCTTGAAGACTTACAGGAAGAGGACATCCACAACTTCCCTGGGCAACCTGTTCCAGTGTCTCACCACCCTGATCATGAAGAATTTATTCGTAATGTCTAATCTGAATCTTTCCCTTTCCAATTTAAAAACATTCCCCCTAGTCCTATCACTACATGTCCCTGCAAATAGTCCCTCCCCAGCTTTCTTATACACCCCTTTCAGGTGCTGCAAGGCTGCTATTTGGCCTCCCAGGAGCCTCCTATTTTCTAGACTAAACAACCCCAACTCTCTCAGCTTATAGAATTATAGAATAACCAGGTTGGAAGAGACCCACAGGATCATTGAATCCAACCATTCCTATCAAACACTAAACCATGTCCCTTAGTACCTTGTCCACCTGTGCCTTAAACACCTCCAGGAAAGGTGACTCAACCACCTCCCTGGGCAGCCTCTTCCAGTGCCCAATGACCCTTTCTGTGATTTTTTTTTCCTAATGTCCAACATAAGCCTCCCCTGGTGGAGCTTGAGGCCATGCCCTCCTGTCCTGTCCCCTGTCACTTGAGAGAAGAGGCCAGCTCCCTACTCTCCACAACCTCCCTTCAGGCAGTTGTAGAGAGCAATCTTCATAAGAGAGATGCTTCAGCCCTCTGATCATCTTTGTAGCCTTCCTCTGCACCCATTTCGACATATCCATATCCTTCTTATGTTGGGAATTCCAGAACTGGACACAATACTCCAGTTGAAGTCTCACAAGAGAGGAATAGAAGGGCAGAGTCACATCCCATGACCTGCTGGCCATGCTTGTTTTGATGCAGCCCAGGATATGACTGGTTTTCTGGGCTGTAAGAGCACACTGCCAGCTCATGCTGAGCTTCTCACCAAGCTCACCATGCTGAGCACCTCCAAGTCCTTCTCTGCAGGGCAGGTCTCAATCACATCATCCCCCATCTCATGCTAAAGACTTCTGGACCAGCTTTGATCTAAAAGTACTATACATACAGAACCATAACAGCAGTGACCATTGTTTTGTCCACTGATGATGAACTATCCTTTTTTAATTCCTTTAAACTATCCTTTTTTAATTCCTTTACTAGTGCCTGCCTTTCTGCAGCACCCATGTTTGTAATTTAGTTTGAAAAAATATCTTTTACTGTAATTTTTCCCTCTAAGTTGATAAAGTTCATCCAAGGTCAGAGGTCCCTAGTGCCAGGCAGGTAAGAAATACCACTGTCACCTACACTGTCTCTTTACAGGACACTGACAGGGTTGATTTGGCACTGCAGTTGCAAGTCAGGCTGTGGGAATCAACTGTGCACAGCATATCTAGATCCCACTTATTTTATTAATTGTATTAATCTCAGCTGATTTTCATTTTATGTATTTTTATTCAGGTCTAAGGTAGTTTTTATTATATAATATGTTTTACTATTATTATTCCACCTTGTAGCCCTAAAGGTCTCTATAGCCTCCATTTCTACCACTTGACTATCTGCAGCGCTTCAAAGCAACCATTGGGCGCCTGTCCTTTTTAGCATCTAATTACACTTTGTAAAGGCTTGATTACCAAATTGCATTAAACAATAATTAGATAAGGATAATTTACATCTGAACAGTAAAGTTGAAAAGAACAATATAACTGGTAATTGGCCTTGACCAAGTTAAATAATGTCCTCTTTTTTATTTACATTTGGTTTTCTCTATAAACTGCCTACTGGGTTGTACAGAAGTAAGAGGCTAGCAAAAATCTGAATCCCCATCCATCAGTATTAATCTCACACTTTACTGAGGCCCCATCCATTTATCTTTCCGACACAAATTAGAAATTCAAGAGTTTTAACAAATGAGCCTGCAAATGTAAACTTATTAGGCCATATATTTTTACTACACACTGTGCAGTGCCCTCCACAAAGCTGTCCCTTCAGAGAGTGTTTTCCTATTTTGTGTTATTGATGGCAGCTAACTAATCACATTTTTAATGTTGTCTTTGGGGAGGGCTGTTTGAGTGAATGTGCAAACTAAACTACCCAGAATAAATCTACCTTATTAAATGCTTGAAATTATGTGTCTTTTACGATAAAGAAACTCTCGAGCATTGTTATATTTGCTAACCTTCTTTTTTGCAGAAATCAAAAGACCAGGATTAATTAAAATAATACATCAAAACACGGGTTTGTATAGAATGTGTCTGTGCATGAGAAAGGCCAAGAAAAATTGGTTAATTGGTCTCTTCATCCCTTCTCTCTTTCCCTCCATTGAAATATCTTTAAAAATTGGTTCTAAACTAACCTTTTTTAGCTATGTGTTGTAATTATCTCTGCTCTCAGAGAATTTACTACTGAAAGGATCAAAACACAAACCATGAGACACAGCTCCCCTTCTGCACTTGGCAGAAGAGTTTGTCACAGTTTCTGCACAGCGGGAAGCCACTCTGAACAAAGCATTTAAGATTTTACAAAATCAGGTTATTTGACTGATATCTAATTCCTGAAACACATTATGTATTTAGTTTGGGGTGGGGGGGAGGTTTAGGGCATATTTGTTCATATAAGAATGTTTTTAAATTTGTATAATTTTAGATAAGATTGGGAGAAGGAAATTATCTGAATGGCATAGGTTTTCCTACCAGATCATATTTTAAAGCTTTTAACAGGCACAGATAAACATCTTTGACCAATGATATCCATACTGGTTTATCTCATCATTCTTAGCATTTAACAAAATGATGTAATTACTTCAAAGATCTTTATTACTTTGCTAAAAGGCAGGTTAAATCATTTTAACCAATGATCAGTAGAAATGCTAATTGCCCTTTTATTACTCCCTCCCCAGCAGCAAATACAAACATGGGTGATACCTGGATCCTTATCTTTGAAAATCAGGTATATATCCATTTCCAATATTTGAGCAATGAAGTTGGGGTTTGATTGGAACCTTTTGAACTGTTCAATGTAGTGACTCCTACAAAAACCACAGAGAACGTTTTCTCTTCTTCAGGTAGTTCAAAAATGAAACTTGAGGACTAATAATTTTATTTTTTCTTTAAAAGGGAAATATTGATTTTAAATATGCTTCAAAGAAAAACACTTAAAAATCAACATTTCCCTTTCCTTAAAAAAATCATACATAAATGTGTAAAGAAAGAGTAACCTTCACAAAGAAAGGCAGGGGATGTAGTTGTTTGCTTTATAACAGCACAGATGTCTGCCTCTGCACTAGTCACCATTCAAAATCAGTTCCCATTTGTAGCAGTTGTTTATACCAATGGTTCCGTAAAAATAAAGCACCATAGTTTTTGACATCAGTCCAAAGGAAAAAGAGCTTTAGCAAAGGACAAGATTAAGCTTTGTGAAAGCTACACAATTTTTGGTTTAGTTTTCTCTGTTCTTGCTCAAACACTCCAGATAATGCAATGGACCAGTTAATCATCTTTTTTTCTTAATTAGTTTTCAGATTCTACTTGGTAATTAAAAATTAATTGTACTATTTTTTATCAATTGTGCTTTTATATTAAACATGGTTTTGCAAACGTTGTCCTAAATAGACTAGATGGAGTCGCAGTTTTACCAAATTATTTGAAATTTTGTTTGAGCTTTTGTTATAAACATGTACAAATTGTGAATGCTGTAGGTGCTGCTACAACAGTAAAATTATGTAGCAGAATCTCAGAGCAATGAATATGCTGCCATTTCAATACAGTATGTATCCTATAAATAGCATTCTAATGCATACGAAATTGCCAATACTGTTATGTTGTCGAAACCCTATGGCTTGTGCTATAGAGAAGGTCAGGCAAGATGATCATAATGGTCCCATTTGGCCTTACAATCTATGAGTTTCTGAGAGTTATAGGTATAGATTAAGCACATCCTCAGCATGAGTTGCCTTATTATTTAGCAGAAAGGTGGAAAAAGTAACCTTATTCATACTTACACTGAAAGGCAGTACGTTGACACACAATTGTACTCATAGGGTAATTAAGTTTCTCTTTTATATAAAAAAAGCAGGCAATTTAACATATCTCTTTCTTTGCACATAACCACAGACCATGGAGATTTGTATGTGCAACCTGCTAGTCTTTCTGTATGTCCATATTCTTTTGCATTTAGCTATAGTCAAGAGTTAAGTTCACAGGAGGGGGGTCAGCTTTACTTAATAGGATGGAGAAATTGTCTTTCAAACATGCTAATCAAGTTACTTGAAATCTAAAGCAAAACAAAAAGCAAGTTAACCTACGAGTCTGAGCAAAGGAGAAAACTTTATTTACCCAAGCAGACCTGGGAAAATGAGAAAATCCCCATGAATTACACAAAGGTATTTACAGAAGCAGGGGAGATTGTTTTTAATCAAACATCAATAGATATCTAGTTGAAGGATAAATGGAAAGTGTACATTTATTAGAGCTGAGGGAATACAGAAAAACGTTTTCCATTAATACTTGTTCAAAATTTTAAACACATTTCTTGTCTTCACTCTGTCGTATTCCTCTGACTTGCCTAGCAAAACATTTTATGGATAAGGAGACTGAAGAATATAGAACTTGAAAAAAAATTGAAATGTAGCTTCTGAAATTATAAATCAAGCATTCACATTTACTTAGGAGACAGACAAACTTACTGAAGAGAATTTAAAATTTAGTTTCTCTTTTAAGAAACTGCCATTTAAGTTGTACTGTCACAAATATCTCTACTGCAAAACTTAATCTGAGAGGTATTTTTGTTTTGTGGCTGTTGTATTCTTTTCCACGCTCATTTTCATGCAGTTCTTCAGAATAATATGAACAAACCACATATCTAAGTTCAGAGAGAGGCAAAGGAAGTAAAACAAGGGATGAGGACCCTCTTTTTAATGACGGAAAAAATCCAGGACCAAACAATAAAATTTCTGCATTCCAACATAGTTAAATCAGAAACAAAGCAAGATATGTCTTGTTTTCTTGTTAAAAATCTGAGAGAACAAAACTTACCTATAAACAAAGATCTTAAGGAAAACATGGTACACAACCCTAAATATTTAAATCTGTTCCACCACCATTCATGTATCCATGAGATTTACAGATCAAATCATTATATAGTAAGAAGAGATAACAGTCCAGAAATAGATATTAATCCCATCATTGAAGAACAGGGTAACTAAGCAAATTTTATTTCTCTCATTATATGATAAAAATGGAGTTTCAAAATGGTATCTATTTTCATAAGCAGATAAATCTTCAGCCTCTTTGATCACAAAGATGTCTTGGTACATTTCAGCTACTGGGATGTACTTTACAAGTGGAAGAAACTGGGAAGGAATATTAGAGTCAGTGTAGAACATCTTGTTGAAGGTTATGCAGAGTAGTCTAAATGATGTAACAACATTCTGGAAATCCACAAGCCACCCTTTTGGTCTACACTTAATGTTGCTACTTCAGATTTTCAGAATCAAACCTGTTAACAACATAGTTGCAGTTTGTCAAGTACAGAACTGTTGGGTTTTTTGTTATAGCAAACTCATTTCTTGGATTTCCATTGCTCCTCCATTTGATGCTGTGGGCCTCACATGCTAATCAATAGTCTCTTCCAAACACATCTGTGTCCCTATTTTCCAAATACTAGAACCTGCAAATACGACGTGTATTTAACGCAATTCAGTGGCAAACTCAAAAAAGAGGGCAGGAAATGAGGACAACTTTGGAAAGCTATTGACAGAGAAGGAGATAAAGTAGTATGATGTGAAGGAAAGATGTGAAAAAAGAAACTGATAGTATGCTAGTGATCAGAAACAAACAAAATGTAGTAAGCACAGAGTACAGCCTGAGTTAATTCTCAGCTGCATTTTTAATGATAGAATTCAGTGGTAAAAAAAATGAGGAAAAGAGCAAAATCTAATGGAAAAACAAAGGACAGCGATCTCCAAAAGACTGAACAGTGAATGTTAGTATTTTAAATTGCTGCATTTAAATACATCAGACCTTGTCTGTCAAAACCCCTTAATAGTTCACCTTGTTTAGCCTAGGAAAATGAAGGCAGTAACAACATGACTGCAGCTCATGAATGTATCAAGCAGGCACCACAAAAGGAGAAAAGCTGTTTAAAACAAAGGACAGCTAACTATAACCAATCTGGATGTAAAGCAGTTTAGGCTACAAATTTTATAGTTCTTAATAATCAGAAAAACTATACATTTTTTATTTTACAACCTACCAGAGAAACAGATGAAAATATGCTGCTGTTTTAAGATACGTCTTGATCAGTTTATGAAAGGAATTTTGCCACATTACTACCACTGAACTGCACTTAACATGATGGTCATCCAGGAACTCTTGCTCTTCCATCAACAGAATGAAATGAAAGTAAAAAATATATTAAGCCAAATGTGTTCTATTTAAACAATATTTCAGTTAAATCTGCTGACAAATTACTTTCATCTGAAAACAATTTATATCTTAGTACTACCAGAAATGTATCAATTATTTGTATATGCCTAAATACCAGCAGTTATTATCACGTTGGCTTTAGAAACTTCCATTGGTCTTTGAAGATTTGTATCCATAATGTCCATATTGTCATCCACCTTCTGAAATGATGACAGTTACTAGCATTCAGAGTATAACAAACATCAATACCAAAAGGATAAATTATTTGGATATGAAGATGATTTCTTTTGCATATTTGTGTAGGTAACTAATTGAACCTCCTCTCCCATCACAGAAAAGCAACATGACATTCAATTGCCTTAATTGGTGACCTTTTGCCACACATTATAAACAGCTATGTGTAAATTATACAAACAAGAGAAGGTGACCTGAAATAGAAGTATGACAGCAGTTTTAAGTACATTTGGAAAGCTAAGTTAAAACACAGAATTCTGAAAAATCATAGTTATTTGAAAACCACAGTCCATGAGCTTTCAATAACAGTTCAAAAATAGGACTTAACTTCAAGTCAATACAGCACCTCTGTAATAGGCTGCCACGAAGTACCCAGAAATAAGACTATTTCTATACCCTATTCCCTTTTAAGAAGAAAATCCTAGCCTTCATCTTGAAATAACGTATATTCTTCCTATATATAATGAAAAGGAAAAACATTTTCAGGGTTTATTGGAGGACAAGATAAAATGGCAAAATGCAAAGGCATATACCAGTAATAGACTGCAAAATCAATTTAAGAAGTGCAACTGCAGTTGTCTTTCCCAGGTTTTTAATTATGTGTTTGTTTGCCATAGTGGCCTAATTTAGTCAAGTAGATGAGCCAACATTAAAAGCTGGTAGGCGAGGTAAGTAATCCCCAGGGTGGGCTGCTTGTGTAGAGAGTTTAAAAGCTACATGCACAGAAGCAGAAGCCAAGGCAAATTTGAGAAGGGGGTCCACATGATAAACAGTGAAAAGCCAGCAAATCAAATTTTTCACAATTAGTTGAACAACAACTGTGACAGGTTTGGAGCTTAGCATTTTCATTTGTGTGCTCAAATTTGGTTATCTGTCCTCTTTTATGCAAATGTGATGTGACAGGAGAAGCTGGGAGCACTCAAGCAGGCCGATCACTCACAACAGGAGCAAGGTCTGTACAGCTGAGAGGCCTGGATTAAATGGACTGAGTGCTGAGGAATAAATGACAAAAGCCAGGCTGAAAGCCTCATGAAGTGATTTAGAACTTCCACAGGATGATGCGCAGAACGTAAATTGAACTTTATCCTCAAATGTAAAACTGGGAGAAAAATATCAGCTTTCCCTAGTAAATAACTGTGTTAATAATCTCACAAAACTCAGTATGCTTGTCACATATTAGAACAGAAAAGTTGGGAAAAGTACCTCTAATAATTGCTTATGTACCACTTCATAACTATACAACTCACTATGGTGTTTTTGTGCCAGCATGGGAGACCCAGAAAGATGATGAAGCAATTAAAGCATCCACCCCACTTTGACAGATGACAAAATACAAATATAGACATAGAAAATATTTTCACAATGCACGCACAAATAATTTGGAAACAAAAAAAATCTGGTCAGAGAATTCCATTCTGCTGCAGAAGGCATAACAGTTAAGGTGATGTATTGCGCTAAAAAGCATACTTGCACACAAAGGGCTAAAGGATGAACTATCTGTACAGTTCCCAGGAAACTGCAATCCCATAGGTAGGTTTGCCAGAAAAGTATCACAGCTTGCCCCTTTGGTTACAGTACTGCATTATTGCTAGGTTAATAATTAAGACTGCTGAAAACACTTAGTGGATACTTAGGAAGACCTCCAAATCTGTTAGGGAAGGTTGAAAATAATGGCCTATGTGTCTTTCAACTAAGATTTTTATTCATTTTCTTAATGTTTCTTCTAACTCTTTCTCACAAGACCATCATGTATCTTACACTTATTAAATCCAGTAGTTGCTATAGTGTATAAATTTTAGGTTGCTATTTTCCATTTATTTATATGGTTGCAAAAGCACTAAGATTACCATAAAAGTATCCTTTCTCTCTTTTAGCTAGTGACACTTGTCACTAGAGGATGGGTTCCTTGCAGAATAGAGTTCTCAATTGTCATTGCCTTTCCAAACAACAGCTCTCCCTCCAGGTCCCTCGTTCTGCCAACAGAACTAGACCCCATTGCCTGCTGCTGTTGACATTTAAAGATACTGTACAACTCGGACCACAACGGAATGAGTGAAACAAGCAGATCCAACATATAAGATCAGCACTAAAACTTTATTATAGTGGGTACTATTAAACTGTTAGACTTTAGCACCACAGAGACCATTCCCAGCAGGAACATGGATGTGGTTGTCCTGTTTTGAAGTCTAATAGCGTATATGAGAGTTGTTCCATGCTAGCTGGCCCCAGCATCAGAGAACAGTCTCAGCTGTATTTAATTACTAATATTGATGTAGACTAAAAGGCTGTCAAGATTCAAAGAGGCAAAAAGACACTGAACTATCCTATGTCTCCACTGAGTTCCGATTTTGTAGCAAAGGTCTATTAGCAAAGTCTTAGCAAAAGACATACTGAAATGCCATAGTGCTGGCTAAGCAGCAGTCTAAACAACAGCATGAGTGGATGACATCACGGTATTTGGCGCCCACCACAGCCCACCACCATCTTCAGGCAAGAAGCAACTAGTGTTGCAAGAACATTGAAGGGCTTTTCTCACTCTGATTATTTGAGTAGAAATGAAAGTTGTATGCAACTGTTCACCTTTTGTTCCTTAAACACTTGGATGTAAAATTCAGAAGGACCAGAGATATCCACATCACCTAAAAATTCCTTCAGTATCTTTGTAACCAAAATGACAGAATTCAGGCTGAGATTTCCTAACACATTATTCTCATAAACACTAAATAATACTAAATAGAGCGGCTAGAGAAGACAATTTTTAATTCTGACATTTGGAAGGAAACAAACTGTTGAGTTCTTCAAAAGGCAATGTGTATTCTTGAAGTAACAGTACATTCAGCATTTGGGTATATTTTTAGAAATTTGCATATGTGCTACTGTCAACTTTGAGAACTCCTTAAATTGACCAGTGGATCCATGGAGATAAAAGTAGAAAATCACTTTTCATTGTGATTTTTTTACTCCAAAGATGTAAGATTACAGCCTATCCTTCCTTTCATATTAATATTTTCATTTAGAATGCTTTTGATTACTTGATCTTAGAAAGCAGTCATCCAAACAGACACAATCTTTCTCAGATAAGACAGTACTTGATATGGCTCCTAGCACTTCAAATGTTCAGATGAGTTCTGAATCTGTTCAGAGAAAAGGGCAAGACAGGATCATTGATTCTTTGGACAGCTGGAGACATATCTGAAATGAGTTAAGCACTGAAATGCTTTGCACTGCAAAAGTGTCCACTTATAAAGGTTCAATTGACACAAGATCCTGTTAATGTAACTGTAATACTTCAGACTTGTACCTTCCAGCTTATTCTGCTGCCATGATGACCAAAGAGGATCCAGTATTCCTGTACTACAATATCTCATCTTCATTCGTTTTTCCATCTGAAACTATGACCTGCACACTAAATTCCTCATGCAGCTGCTTCCTAACCTGCTCACTCAGACAGCATCATCAAACAGTTAAAAACCAGCAAAGATCCATTACTTGACCTGTTTAAGCTAACCTAACTTGGACAAACAGGCTTGAAAACACAAACAAATGTTTGACTGGAAAAGGAAAGTAGCCTTTCAAAACAACAAACGACTGATGACACAACATAGTGAATAGGGATTCATAACAAGGAATACTGAACTCCACAATCCCTAAGCCATTCAGGAGCCACTAAAGTAAGGCTTCTCTAAACTGCTAGGTATATTTGATGCTATTTGAAAATTCCAGATGGAAGTTTCTGTGAAAGTACAAGGCAGAGAATCAGTATTTCCTTGCCTAAATCTGTGGGTTTAGCAGTATTTACCAATTCTTTTACAGCAAGTCTTTTCTGCAACAAACTGGGCTGCCCACAAGTGAGGCAGATAGTGGGCGGATTTCAGAAAAAGAAATATGCACATAACCAACTGTCTGGCCAAAACATCCTCCAACACATAATGATTTTCAGCCACCTGGTGAAGTAGATTAGAAAGGTAATTCAGTTGGACTATCCTATTCTTAAAAGCACAGCCCAGGACCTCAATTACTACATCATCACACAAATATCTACTCTGTCAAGCACAAAGGCTGGACAAGAGTGGTCAGACAGGGTCTTCTTCAGTCCTGTCATTGGATAAGACAATTTAAGAACATTTTGCACAACTTGGTTCTGGCCATGAAAGAGTTACTCCAGCTGTATCTAGAAAATGAGTTCTTGAGAAACACTATAAGGTTCAGTAATGGGCAGAAATTATTTAACAAGAAAGATTCAAAAGCTAAAAGGTAGCTCAGTATTTGTTAATTCACAGTGGCTCCAGAGAGTAATTCATAAGCCTCTAAATTAATATTTTTAAGGAGGTCATAAAATGTGAACTTTAGTAACTGCTACAGCCAATCAAGCTGCTGTCAATCCAGCTTTAGACTACTAAAACACTAGTAATTACCTACTCAAATTACTTTAAAAGTTTAACAAAAGCTTATCTACAGATACTATTGCAGCATGAGACACTGCAATCTTAAAAATGGCAATGTAGTGAACGCCCCTGGTTAATCTTTTTATTATTTCAGATTCCAGTTTATCTAAGTTATTCCTCCAATACAAAAATATTTCTTGAGTGCTTCAGTGCTTTCCTGGAAAGCTGTTTTCAAAAACTTAATATATTGGAAACTTGCAGAGAAGAGCTAGTACAAGTGCAAACATTCCTGTATTTTCAGTAGAGGAGGAATGGAAAAGAAATATTGGTTACTTTAAACTTGCTTGAAAGGACATTTAGAGATAGTTCAACACAGAAACAGAATAAACTAATAAATTGTAAAGCATTTTAATATTAAAGTTAACAAAACATAAATTTAGTTAAGACATACAATATTGTAGGAAGTTCACCAAGACAAAACTGCAAATAGACAGCATTAACCTGTTAAAAATTAACCAAGGTCTAATGGTGATTCATGTTCCTTAATTCTTCACTATGTATCAACAGAAAAAAGTGTTCAGTTACATTCTGCTATATGGCCAATATCCTTACATAATTTTGAATGGAAACACTATTTTGTAATCAGGTCAGGAAGTAGGTCTACTGACCAGCACTGTGCTCATTAACCATCTCTCAGCTTCTCCCATCTTAAGAGGCTGATGCTATTGCTCTTTGCTCTTTAATCTTAGATTTTTCAGTAACAGAATACTCCCACATATACATTTGGATACACCACGATACATCTAAATACCCTATGTACAGGATAAAACAAAGAATCCCAAACTCTAAAATGAGAAAACGCCTTTTCAGGTTCCAGCCAACTGATGAAATTTTACCATGCAAGAAAAAAAAAAAAATCAAACACCCAGTAGAAGGCTGTAGGACACCCAGTGTTCAGATCCCCGAATACTGGAAACAAATATCCACCAATTTAAATACTTTAAAAGTAGACAATTTTTTTTCCAAAAAAAAGATAATAAGTAGCCCTAGAGACAGCTGCAAAAGAACTTTCTCGACTCTTTATAGAAAGATTAACCAATTCAAAAGATGTTCCACTAGGCAAGTAGTTATGGTTTTATACCCAGGCCCATTCAATCACAGGAATAATGCATAGAAGCAAAGTTCTCAGGTATAAGCATGTAACGTTTTCCTTCAATTTGCGTAATACACAGTCAAGATTCTAATTACTTGCGTATAGAAAATACACCTTTGTGAACAATGCAGCAAAGTTTTCTGACTCTGCTCACTTGCTGCTAACTGGGTATTTCTCTCCTCCTATAACTGACAAAACTTACAATTCTACCAAACCTTTTTGGTTTCAGATTGTCTTATACATGAAGAATAGTACAGCCTAAGACCATAGAGCTTTGCAAACAAATAAATAGTATCCTACCACTCAACTGTTTCCTAAGGTAAAATATTACCATGGAAAATTTATACGGAAAAATAAATTTGTACCAAAACATATATGAACATAGTATGTCTCTCACTTGCTACCAAACTAACAGAAATACAACTCAGGGGATATATAATTTTAAACATTAATATCTCTGAGAGGAGCACTGCACGTTAACCATGTATCAGATTTGAATACAGACAGGTAATTGTGATAAGAAAATAAAGATTTTTTTCAACAAGAATTCCTCTTCTCACAATCACTTCTGGGAAGCAGGGTTTCCATCTTTAGTAAACTCAGAGTTACTGACTTCTTGGAAGTTTTCAAGGACTTCACGATGTCTAACCACAGGTGACAATACAGCAATCATCTTGCAAGGAAAAAAAAGTGCTTATAAATATCCACATAGCTGAATTTGTAAGTCAGGAAAAGTATAACAAAATTTATGATAGCACAACACTTTCTGTTATCAAACTAGTGACTGAATGGGAAAAGAAAACAACACAGAATAAGTCACATTGTTGGCCTAAACACGATTTGTGTGCATGAACATTGCACATTCAGAGTTTCAAGTGTAAAGATTCGTGAGCTACTATAGCTTCCCAATGTACTTGGGCAAGACAGTAACAGACAGTATATCAGAAGAATCAGTAATAAATATTACACACCATAGTTCAAATTTCTTTTTGTGTAGTTACACTGCACTAGTTGGTAGTGCTACAGTAGTCATTATTAGATTTATTTAATGTGAATCTACTACAAAGCAAAGACAACTGGCTAGAGAAATTTATTCATGTGATATAAGGCTATCATAAACACGGAGTATTATCTACAAATTCTGGCCTCCTCACTTTCCATCCATAAGTTTTTGCTTTGCATTCACTGCATATCCCCTGTTCTAGACCATAAACATATGCTTAAAAGATCAATTTTTTTTAAAAAGTCTTAACAAACAGGATGTAGCTACCCAAAGTCTTCTGTAACTTCAACTGTAAACTATCAAAAACTAATTCAACTCCCAGAGCAGAAAAGGAGCTGGGTATATATTTCTTGCACCATAGAAATATTCTGTTTTATTCTGATTTAAACACCCGGAGTCATGTTTTAACACTGGTACCTAAATCCAAAGAGAGATACTTTGTTTCAGTTCACACAAACAGAATTTCTGCTGACACTGCAGAGATGTGTACAGGTTTCTGCAAGAAACACAAATATTAGTATGAGAACTGAAACAGGAAAAATATTACAGAAATGTTGAAGTGAGAGCAATCCACTCCCAGTTATTATGTTTCACTTGTGTAGCCATAGTGCCCTCTAGCAGCCGAAGAAAAAAATACAGGGTTTCATCTCAAGGATAAAAAAAAAGCTCCACAAAATCAGAACCGCCTTTTTTAAAAAAAGAAAAAAAGCAGAGAAAGGACAGTTTGCAAATCTGAGGAAGAACATTTCTTCATGTTAAAAACAAAGTATTTTAATGGGAAGGACATTTCTCTCAGCTTTTATGCAGCAGAGTCCTGCAGAGCTGGGAAGCTCTGTAAAGAGTCCTTGTACCCTAAAGGCATTTCTGTGCTTCTGTAGATCTCACCTACACTGTATTTGCATTAGCAACATGGACATGATTTTGACAAAAGGGTATAGATTTTTACATACATGTTTTTGTAGTCTTTGTTTTCTCTACAAGGAGGAAACATTTTGGCTGAAACATCTTTATCACAAAAAATTCCATGGAAGATGAAGAATAAATTATGACCTTTAAAACCTAAGAAACTTCTCTCATTTCCCTGGAGAGCAAATTATTGTATAGAGAGAAGAGTAAGTATGCCTTAGAGCTGAGAAATTTTCTGCCTAGCTGCAGATCATTAGGAAAACATTTTAGAGAAGTTACTGTTTCCTTTTTTCCTTTGCATTTAAAAGAACATTAAGCCCAAGAAGCAAAAGGCGTTCTTTAGCAACGGGGAAATGGTCATCTCCACAGTTCTGAGTTTTGAGGCCTGTAAATAGCCTTTCTGATATCAAATCATCTCTGTAGTTCATGAGGAGGAAGTGTGACATCAGTTTGATTTTTTTTTTTTCTACCACTTTCTTTTAACATATGCTAGATTACAACAAACTGCCAAAAATCTTATGTGAAAAAGCAATACAAAAGCAAATGTAAAAGGTCAAAGAGATGTTACCCCATCTGCATCCCAAAGGTCAAAATGAAAGAAGTATGCCTGCAGCAGAGTTTCTCAGAAAAATGAATTTTAAGGACTACATGCCTCGAAACTTTTCTCCCAGTTGCTAACAGGAAAATACTAAAATCCAGGTCATCAACTAACACAGACAGATTTTCAGAATGTGGTATTTGCCAGAAAAAGGTGAGAAATCTAAGTAGACCGTTGTGCTAACAAAGCAGGAAGGATCTTGGAATTCAAATCGTAACACCAGTAAAAACTGTTGATAGAATACCACAGGGTCAGATGAGATGATTTTCGAAGACATGAACTGGTCTCAGTATACTGGAAGAACAACAGAAAAAAAATATTGTCACTCACATGGACAAAGAATGAAGTGCCAACATTCAGATAAGCTTTACCATTATTCCACATGGAAGGGTTTTACAAATAATGACCCATTAGGAAAAAAGAAGTTTCTTGTACAGAACATTCTTGAAATCGCTCTCATTAGCATTCCAATTATATCCAAAGAGACTTTAAATAAAAGACTGAAATCACCAAAGTCTATTATTGTTTCAAGTATTTTTGATACCACATGAAAAATTAAAATAGTTTTATAAAACCATGGTGCTTAGCTGTGTGAAAAGCACGCAAGTGTGTTTATAAAGTTCTATATGAGTCCATAAAAATTAAAAGTTCATTTTCACTGAGGATCAAATTACAGCTATATTGGTTCAACTGAAAGAGATTTTTTTTTTAATCTTGACCAAGACCTTTGAGTTTGCCTGACTTAACAGGTTCATTTGAAAGTAAATCAAGTGCTGCAACACCAGTAGAGTAATAAACAGCTCTGCTCAGAACAGGATGATTAACAATCTAAGTGTGAAAACCTGAACATTTAACTCCATTACTTTTTTCCTCCCCCCAAATCCTCAAATTTCTGCTATTTGTTCCAGCTGTTCTAAACTTGTTAAATATAACTTTATTAGCCAATTGTTAGCTTTTATTAACTTTAACTTCTTCACAGTTGCAACATTAAAACAATGCTGAATTAGTTAGAGGTGCTTCTTCAAAAATCTAAGGCCCTTAATATTATTTTTTGTATCTGTTCAACAAGTTAAAAAAAATCCCTGCCCTTCCCTATCTTTTTCTTGGCAAGACCTACTAGTTCAGGGATTAGTTAAAAAAATTCAAAGACTACCCAAAAAAATTTTGAGTTAAAACCAAATTCTTCTACTACTTTTTGTTCTTTCATGCTTCTGAGACAACTGATAAGTTGTCTATTCCATCTAAAAAAATCTCAAGTAAATGTACAATTATTAAAAGTTATTCAAGGATTGACAAGAACATTAAGCTTAGCTGGTTTGAGAACCACTTCAGAGTAGGTCAACAACAAAATCAGATATGTAAAATTAGGTACAATTTTGCCACGGTGTTCTCAAGATACCCAAATAATACTTTTCGACTCCTCATTAAGGAATAGAGATTGTTTTCAGAGAGTGACTTAGAACAGATACGTATTTTAAGTGCCTGAAGTCACACAATTTTCTACAGGTGTTTTCTCTAAGAAATAGACCTGCTTAGACTTGGTTGTAAAATAAGTCCNGAAGAACAACAGAAAAAAAATATTGTCACTCACATGGACAAAGAATGAAGTGCCAACATTCAGATAAGCTTTACCATTATTCCACATGGAAGGGTTTTACAAATAATGACCCATTAGGAAAAAAGAAGTTTCTTGTACAGAACATTCTTGAAATCGCTCTCATTAGCATTCCAATTATATCCAAAGAGACTTTAAATAAAAGACTGAAATCACCAAAGTCTATTATTGTTTCAAGTATTTTTGATACCACATGAAAAATTAAAATAATTTTATAAAACCATGGTGCTTAGCTGTGTGAAAAGCACGCAAGTGTGTTTATAAAGTTCTATATGAGTCCATAAAAATTAAAAGTTCATTTTCACTGAGGATCAAATTACAGCTATATTGGTTCAACTGAAAGAGATTTTTTTTTTAATCTTGACCAAGACCTTTGAGTTTGCCTGACTTAACAGGTTCATTTGAAAGTAAATCAAGTGCTGCAACACCAGTAGAGTAATAAACAGCTCTGCTCAGAACAGGATGATTAACAATCTAAGTGTGAAAACCTGAACATTTAACTCCATTACTTTTTTCCTCCCCCCAAATCCTCAAATTTCTGCTATTTGTTCCAGCTGTTCTAAACTTGTTAAATATAACTTTATTAGCCAATTGTTAGCTTTTATTAACTTTAACTTCTTCACAGTTGCAACATTAAAACAATGCTGAATTAGTTAGAGGTGCTTCTTCAAAAATCTAAGGCCCTTAATATTATTTTTTGTATCTGTTCAACAAGTTAAAAAAAATCCCTGCCCTTCCCTATGTTTTTCTTGGCAAGACCTACTAGTTCAGGGATTAGTTAAAAAAATTCAAAGACTACCCAAAAAAATTTTGAGTTAAAACCAAATTCTTCTACTACTTTTTGTTCTTTCATGCTTCTGAGACAACTGATAAATTGTCTATTCCATCTAAAAAAATCTCAAGTAAATGTACAATTATTAAAAGTTATTCAAGGATTGACAAGAACATTAAGCTTAGCTGGTTTGAGGACCACTTCAGAGTAGGTCAACAACAAAATCAGATATGTAAAATTAGGTACAATTTTGCCACGGTGTTCTCAAGATACCCAAATAATACTTTTCGACTCCTTTTCTCATTAAGGAATAAAGATTGTTTTCAGAGAGTGACTTAGAACAGATACATATTTTAAGTGCCTGAAGTTACACAATTTTCTACAGGTGTTTTCTCTAAGAAATAGACCTGCTTAGACTTGGTTGTAAAATAAGTCCTCTCCTTCTGTGTTTCACAAATACCTTGCTTCTTCTGTGGCTTTTCTGATTCAAAATTACTAAGTTTTATAAGAAATAAAATTACAAATAGCACTGCCCATAAGTAACGTTTCAAAGAGGTATTGTTACTTTATTGTTTGGCAGACATTTGGTTTTTGTAATAGAGTTTGAATTACTGACTCCCATTATTTTTTTTTTCGTTCAACCAAGCGTGGTTTATTACAATATTGTCTTTGTACTACATGTCAGAATTCATCTTATTCAAGCCCTTAAGCACCTACCTGGAAAAGAAAGTCTCTTCCTAAATGTTTACCTTTTTTCCATAGAAATTTTGAAAAGCTGCCTGGGGAATGTCAAGGTAAACCCACTCTTGGTGTTTCAGACTAGGAAAATCCATTTGCAGAACTGTTAAAAAAATACAATGTCTTAGCTAATCATGGCAGTGACATGCTTAGGAATGCATTCAGAAGGATGGACTAAGTAAAAGGAATAAAAGCCAGCAGGATGCTTGGTTTGTTGATTCAAACAAGGATGGGTAGTGCTCCAGGTGACAACAGATTTCACTGACAGCTATCCTAAGCATCTGATTGGGATGACAAGAGCTGGCTCAGGTAGTGGCAAAAAAGGGAGCAGAGCTAGACAAGAAATACAAGGTCAAAGCAAACAAAAAAGAAATAAAATCAAGACAGTATTTTGATAATAACAGAAATTTCATTTAGATTAGTTTAGACTGAAACAAACATTCCAGTTTGTTTCTTAAAGCAAAACTAAACCAAGCCTTTCTGATCCAGGTGGTTTTCAATCATTCAGTTTCACAAGGTAACAGAAGGGTACAAAACACATGCCAGTAAGAACTACCCCCTACACCTTTCACTGATGATAATTCGGGGGAAGAAGGTGGTAAAACTAATTTTAAGATATTTCTTCGCCCATACGTAGACCACAGTGCAGCTATTACAAAATTAATCTTGCATGAATGCATTACCAGGCTGAATTCAAAGCAAGAAGGCAAACTTGCAATACTAATTTTAAAATCACACAATACAACAATTTCAAACGGCTCATAAGAAGCATCCATGTAAAGAACACACTAAGAGTCATCATTAGCTTGGGTTGATTTACTGCAGAAAAAGGCAGGTTTGAACACCAAGCAAAGCATGCCACACAACCAGCTTAGAGTAGCACAATCCTTTCCGGTGCTGTAAGACAACACACAAAAACCTTTCACCTTCCAGACTGTCAATCTGGCACCCTTCAGATGTACTAAATTATTAAAAAAAGAAAAGTAGGAAAGCTTGTATTTAATTCAGTGAACTAGAAACAGCTCATTCAGAGCAATAGATAAAAAGGTTCTTAAAATATTTTATTTTGCCTGAAATCCAGTGTAAAAGGAAATTAATTTCCCAAATACAATTCCTTAATTCAAGATTTAGATCTTAATGTAACAAGCATGGCAGTCAATTGTGAAATTTCAATGTGAAACTAAGACTATCAAAAATATACAATGCATATTTTGGCAATAAGATATGCATACACATGTGGATGCAGAAAAAAACCCCAAACAAAATAAAAAACACCCCCCCCAAAACAGGATCCAGGTTTCAAAAACCCTTCAAAACTAAAAAGCACAAACAAAAAATTTACCAATGGAAGTCTTTTCCTGGGATATTACTATTTTCTGTCACTCCTATCTTAGAATTAGAAAAAAAAATGGGGGGGGGGTGTGCTGGGACATGACTTAAAGGAATTTTCCAAACCTCCCATCAAAAAGACAAAAACACAGACAAAACACTGATAACTGAAGTACTATCCCCTGCACCTGTTTGATAAATGAAGCTGTGGCAGTGATTTCTTGCTGCACTCCTTAATGAGTTGATGGGAGAAAACACTCAAATAAAAGACATAACTCTAACACTTTATTTTAAATGGACTTTCTTTTGAAAAGAGACTAGGAAAATGCCACTAAATGGAAATAAACCCTAGTCATTCTGATGAGAAAGGTCATTTAGTAGAGGCAGTATCGCTCCCTAAAAAGAGGGTCTCATGTAACAGAATACTGTTAAAAAGCCTATTGGGTATATCTGTCATGTAGAAATTCTAACATTTCATGTATGTACATTTTTAAATGTTGATTATATACTACAGATACTACTTAGTATCTGAAATGGAAAAAAAGTAATAAAACAGAATAAAAAAGATGCATTAATGTGCACTTCAAATTTTTCAGAATAATTTCTACCAAATATTCCACTTCATCTATTGTATTTTTCTAAATTATATTTCAGTACTACATATATTTGTGGGAACTAATTTTCATCTACAGTTGCACAGTGGAGGAATGCAGAATAAATTCCTTATTGTTGGAATATTATTCTATTTACTGCTTGATTTAAATGATTTTAAAATTTTGCAGACATCCAAGCGATTTTAAGCAACAGAGTACACCTGTGTTAATGTAAATGAAACATCATTATGTTGAGATATTTTTTATATTAAATACCATTTCAGTATAAGTGATAGTGATTACAGCTCCTTTTGTGAATATGGGGGTGGGGTTGCCATCTGGAATGGTCTTTTGTCTTTTTTTTTTTTT
>WAAB01006340.1:221740-298634 GCA_013389865.1 Piaya cayana | reverse complement strand
TTAAACCTCATTCCATTGATCTCATCCCAGCGGTCATCCCTGTTCAGATCCCTTTGAAGAGCCTCCCTACCCTCCAGCAGATCGACGCTTCCTCTCAACTTAAAGTAATCTGCAAACTTGCACTCAATTCCTTCAACCAGATAATTGATAAAGGCATTGAATAGGACTGGACTCAGCACTCGGCCCCGGGGAACCCCGCTTGTGACTGGCCTCCAGCTGGAGTTAACTCCATTTACCATAGCTCTTCCTGCTGCCCCCCTTCTCCTGGGCCAATGGATGGCAAATGCTTGGCTTTTTACTTGACCTGCTGGGAGACCCAGTTGCCTTCAGCAGTGGTTGCTCCTGTTTTCATAAAATTAATTGCAGAAGAGAGCTTAGTTTCTTCACTTAATTAGCCTAGGCTGTCCCATTTAGCACTGCTGCCATCTTTACCTGGGGCTGGGACCATTTGGAGCCCCAAGGTTCCTTTAGTANCTGTTCATAAAGGCTTGTTGTGATAGGACAAGGAACAATGGGTATAAACTGAAGAGGGGCAGATTTAGACTAGACATTTCTTCACCATGAGAGCGGCGAGACACTGACATAGGTTTCCCAGGGAAGCTGTGAATACCCCATCCCTGGAGGTGTTCAAGGCCTGGTTTGATGGGGCTTTGGGCAGCCTGATCTACTGGGATTTCCCTGCCCATTGCAGGGACTTGGAACTAGACGATCTCTAAAGTTCCTTTCAAACCCAAACTATTCTATCTATGATTGTATGACCCGCCCTGCCAATGTTTGCTTCTGCTTTGGCTCTGGAGTGTCCCAGCAGCAAGCTGCCAAAATTAAAGATTTGGGAAAACCTTTTTGTTACCCATCTCTAAAATTTACCCAAGCAGAAGAAACCAATGCACAGAGTCAATGGTGAGAGGGAGCTGCAGGAAGTGGTGAGGGCATCTTCACAAAAGGTGCTACTTTTTGCCCTCCCAAATGTCAGCATTCTATACCAACTGACTCATTAAATTAGAGAAAATGTCAGCTGCAATATATGGGAAGTTAGTCTCTTACTGACACACAACAATTGCTGCTGTTTCCATCACTGAAATCTTAATTCAGGGGATAACTGCAAATTACATGGATGGGAAGCTGAGGTTAGGGGAAGGAGCATTTCTCATGGTAAAGCTCAAGGACTTGGCAACCAAACTTCAGCTTGGCAGATGGAACGGATACATTATTTCATCCATGCGTCACTAGACAGCATTACTGTAGTATTTTAATTATTTTATCCTGTGGTTCTGGCATAAGAAATAAATTTCTATCAAAATACTACTACCTCTTCTTCTGCCCTCTCCCCCCACCCCCCAACTTCATTTTACCAGTTTGATGTATTTTGTTGTAGAAACAAACATACCAAGGCAAAAGCTGCATCATTCTAGCTATTGCCTGTAGAATCCTGTAGCATGGGCATCCTAGTCCTACCTGGGGATTTGCTGAGCTGTTTATTAACAGCTCTGGTCACCTTCTCTTACAGTGTTCAAGCAATCCTCCTTGTTTACCCACACAAGAGCTGGCTACAGTTTGACTGTCAGTCTTCCTCCAGACTCTGAGGGAAGTTTTGTGTGAGCAGATGCTATTCCCAAGGAGAAGCAGAGGGAAATATTATGTAGCCAAGAGGAGGAAAGCACTGTTACTTACCAGTGGCTGTGGTTCCTAGATATGTTTTTTTTAAGATATATGGATTTACTGTGTGGAGGTTTGCACAACAAACTCTTGAACCAGAGCTGATTTTAGCAAAGCAATACCCAAAGGGGGCACACATGCTCTACTTTCCCTCCAATAATCACAAAATAGCACTGTACTGTGGTAAATTTCAGTAACAGACTTGGAAAAGGAGAAAGGAAGAAAAATTGATAGAAAATGTGCATATGGATATTACAGCTTACAGAACTGGAGTTAGTTGTAAGATTTTTTTCTTCTCTTTTGAGACTCAGTCCATAAATGCTGGATGGTTCCCCTACTTCTTTCCATCCTACACTTGCCGGGGATGTAGAGCTGGGCTTTGGGGTCTTCTTGAGAAAATAAAGACCATTCTGTTAAATATACTATTGTTCCACAGTACCTTGGCAATCACAGAGATATGGGATTGAGAGAGTGGTGCCCCAGGCAGAACACTTCTGGCAGACACCTGAGGGTAACTGACAGTAACTGAGTTCCAGTGCAGTACAGCCCACTCACCCCAAGGAACCAGCCAGGGCGGCTCACAGGTCATGACACATCAGTGAAAAAATGGTCTTCTTTATATTTAGTGTCCAAAGATGAGTCAGCCACAGAAGTGTGAGGGTTGGGAAATAAAGCAGATGTTCATTTCTTAGTTTGGATGGAATTGTGACACAACCATTGGAGGAGTTTTTGGATGAACCCAAAGACCTGTCCTAATCAGGAACAAGGCCAGAAAGCTGACAGAAGCCTCTGAATTCCCTGCCCATCACAGTTGGAACTATATGATCTTTAAGATCCCTTCCAACCCACTCTATTCTATGAATCACTGCTAGGTGTAAGAAATGGCCAAGATGAAAGATATGTGCAACGGGAGATAAAAACTCAAAGGACTGTTCCAGCACAGGTTCAAGGACCAAGTTCAGATCCTGTGGAAATAAAAGGTCTCTGACCAAGAAAATTGTCATCAAACATTCTCAATGCCACAGCCTGTTCTGGACTGGCCTTGAGCCTTTTCTGAAAAGGAGCTTCTAAAACTTAAAGGCTTCTCCCCCTCCCCCCCAACAATCTCATCCTCAGAAATGGATCAGATACAGCAGTATTTCTTACCCAGAGCTGACTTGTACCTGGAATCTCTCTTATACCTATTTCTTATCCTCTGATGAGCAGAGATGAGTTTCTTTTGATCCTGACAGACCTTCACAAAGTTAGGTAAGACTTGATGGTAGTGATTTTAATGTTTTCAGTTTAATCACCGATTAATGTCAGAAAACATTGCCCTAGTTTCTAGATCTACATTTGACCTATCCCAAACTGCTGCTTTTCGCCTGAAGATGCAAGTGCCAGATAGTTCTCATCAGCAGGAATTGTATGCCTGTCTTTTCTTCAAGGTCATAAACATTCAGACAGGTTCAGCTGGATTAAGTTTCCTAGCTAAGCAGAGCAAACTTTTGTTCTGATGTGGATTTACCAGGTCAACAGAAGCAAGGTCAGTGGGAAAAGTCAATGGCTCCTCAAAACAGAAAGTCCACCTTCTTTCTTAAGGAATGTGTCAAGATGTCTGGAGAGCTACAGAATTCCTCTTGACACTAAGAAAACATGGAAGTGAGGAGAGAGATGGCTGATGAAGAGGTGGCGTTGAAGCAGCTGGTACCAGAAGTCTCTCCCATAACTATTTCCAAGGTCCAGGGCTCTGCAGGGACCTTGGTATACCTTGAATCCTGAAACTGTCAGAGACAGTGTAAACATTTCTAATATGACAGCTGGAACTTGCTGCAAGCCCATGTAAAGGTTCATACTGTAAATAATACAGGCTGTAAGCAAGGAAATTAAAGGAATTTTATCTGTTTTGAGAGAAGTTATTCTATTGTGCAGCTGACCTCTCCAGATGAGAAGAGGGCAAAAGGCACCAGTTTGGCACCTCACTCAAAAAGAAATTACTTTTTTCTCAAATGAGCTGCCAGATATTAGTGTTGCAGTCCCAGAGATGCAAAATAGCTAAAAGTAAAGTCACAACGTCAAGAAATCCTCTAACTTTGGAAAGAAAGGAGTACTTAAGAATGGCTTTGAACCACGAAGGGCATCCATAGAAGTCCTCAAGGTTACCTTTTGATTCTCTGTTTGCATTCCCTGTGTGTTTCTGCAAAACAGAGAGCATGAATAGTGGAAGGAAACCAAAGGAAGATCAGATCTCAGTAGGGCAGTATCTTGTCGAGGGAGACTATATACCCTGTTTGCACACTGCAGCATAGCCTAAGGGGAAGAACTTGAAGTGATAGCTAGGCATAAAGTTAAGTTTTCATTTAGTTGAAACAAGGCTGCTTTGGTATTCTTTCATCCGTGATCTCCTTAAGGAGTTCCGTGGGAGAGCACCAACCTCCTCACTTTAGAAGTTAAAACACCCTTGTGCTAAGGCTTATTCTCCCAGGTCCTATGTATTGCTTTTGATGCTCTTTGCTTAACTTTATCTAATATACTAGGTCTGTCACTTATCTTTTAACTATGTCTAGTAATAAGTGTGATATCAATGTGAACCAGAAGCATACTAAAGGCATTAAATCTTTATTGGGATACAGTGAATGTACTATCAGGGCAGAGGCATCTGCTTCCCCAAAATGTGTGTTGAGAGCTTGGGAATGAAAATCCCACCATTACTGTGATGACTGCTGTCAGATAGTGCTGGAACCAACACAAGGGATGGAAAAGAAATATTCTCAGTGCCCTTCCAGGATGATGGAGAAAGGATGGCTGGAGATGAAGCATAGTCACGTTCACCACATACAGCAAATACAGAAAAATAACTTTAAATGCATTGGTAGAAATCCAGGAGCAGAGAGTTGAGAGGAAAAGACTCATGTGGGAGAGGAAGAATAAAGATGCACATGAAGGCAGAACACAGACAAGGAGCCACCAAGCTGTTTGTGGCCAGCAAAATGAAGGAAATTGGAAAGAAGCATAGAACAATACAACATGCCAAGGATTTACTAGTGGAGGAAAATCAGAAAACATATGGATATGGGGGAAAAAAAACCAACTGACAGCGCTCTGTGTGCTGGGACTAAGCCAAGTTAAGTGAGTTCTGCCCCATCACGCTTGTTCTCATAGCAGGTAGGAAGTGGGCTCCATGTGCATTTCTCAGCCACCACTCTGGACTCCAGCTCCAGGCTTTGCCAATCAGAGGCCTACAGTGTCAGCACACAATCGGGTGAGCACCAGCAGAAGTGGCACATGCACATGTGGCAGGGCTTAATCATGCATCTAGGGGCAGATGGACACATCAGAACACTTGAGGACCCTCGTGCACCATGGGAGCAATGTGAGAAAATAGGGCTAGTATATGTCTCAATGCTGGCACATCTTTAATTCCTCCATGTCTAAAGTACTTGTTGCTTCAAATATTCGTTATTCCAGAAGGAAACTCCAACTTTTTACACAAGCCCCTGGGCTTGCAGAGCACAGGGGCTGACGTGCTCTAGGAAGGTAGTCAGGCAGTAGGGTTGTGCTGGCTACGACAGCCTTCCAGCCTGCAAAGATTTGTGCACAGGTTCTCAGACATCACTGACCTTGTAGTCTTACCTCTTCATAGCAAAGATTAGAGACCGCCAGCCCACATGCCTAATCTAGAACATTTTCCTTGAAACAGTCATTAGACAAAATGAAAGCTGCTTCAGAAATGTTTACTAAGATATAAGGCTCTGCTGACATGGAAAAATTTAGCCAATACTGCTAAAGACCTAGAAATCTGCCTATATAAGCCACTATGCAGATTTTTTTAAAAATACCATTTATGAGTGGTTTAAATGATAATACTACTTTCAAAGTAGTCAGAAGGAGACATACAATGTTCTTTTTTGTGTTACACAGATGCCTCTGCTACTGATGCCATCAGTAGACCTACATCAAGCACTTCTGACAGTGCTTTTGCCTGAGGCCAAAACCTTATGGTCCTCTGGGTGAGCCCCAGTATGCAGCAGTGATGGTTTAGGCATTGCTGTCCATTTCTGTTCTGTAGAGGAGAAAACGCAGCAGTGGGCAAGACTGGCCTAAAGCTTAATTAGCTCAGTAAACGTGTGCCATGGCCCTCAGTCTCTACATGTTAAGATTGTCCAGAAAAACCTCAAAAATGTGAACTGAGTGTAGCAAAAGCGTAAATGGGTTCACAGAGCCCAGAGGAATGGTGCTAACAATTGTATCTGAACTTTCCTGTTTTTCTCAGTGAAGAGTTAACCCTGGTGCCCAGAAGTAATGTTTTTAAATAGTTTTGCTATCACTGGTTGGGAAAGGAGTCAGATCATAGCAGTTTGCTACCTGTGAACATTTCTCTGTGTTTTTCCATTTAACAGGAGGCAAGCAAGGGGGCCTGTCTCTCTTACAAAGTTTTGAGAACTGCAGGGTTCCCTATGAGCTGCTTTTCAACCTGTGTTCCTGGACAGACGAGCCTGCAAAGCCCAGAGGCACCTGACAGCCACATTCCTGGTCTGGCCAGTCACTCAGTCTGGTCTGAGCAGTGTCTCGCTCCCACAACTCACATACAGGCCATACTTGAAAGGATATTACTACATTTGCCTCCTGAACCAATCCATTTCTTAATAATCTGGTACGTTATGAAAAAGGACTTGACTCTAAATCTACTAAAACATAAAAGGCAGAAAATACCATAAATTAATTTAAAAAAATTAAAAGTAAAAAATGCGCTAAAATAAAAAATATTTCCCAAAGCCTGATTTTTATGCTCATGCCAAAGTCAATCAGTGACTTCTATTTACTTCTGACCCCTCCTTGAGATACCCATTTGCACCTTATGTGTATGCACTTGCAGCAATGCTGTGTAATGAAGAAAGCTTCCAGCCTTTGGGGTCTTTGTGCATCCAAACTGGCTATGATGCATTTGCAGATGCCTAATTTGAAGCACCACAGAACTCCATTCCCAGGTCTCACATTCCCATTTCTTGCCAGAGGCCAGAGAAAAGCTTTAGGGAACAGCCTCCAAGTCACTTCTTCGCATGCAGAGCAACCATACGGACAGCAGTGTATGGGGGAAAACAGCACTGGGAATTCCAGATGTAATATCCTGAATGCGCGTGGTTTCTGGAAGATGAATCTTGGGCGAACCCCAGTCCTGCTGCTGTGTGAAGTACATTGAGAAACACCTGAAGAGAAGAAACAACAAAACCACTCACAACAGCCATTTCCTAGACTAGAAAACAATGAAATTTTTATTGAACAGAGATGGCTCATAAACACGCTCAAAGGAGTTCCACCTGCTGTTCAGCAATATTCATTGCCATCTGATAATAACCTATAGGAGTAGCTGTATAAAATAGGAATAAAATACCAAATTGCTATATTAATTAATAACTTTGCCTTTCAAATACAGAACCGTATGTTATTTAAAGTCTGAAAATAGACCACAATTGTTAGCATTTAAATCAAACCTTTATGATAACAAATATACAAAAAAAAGGCTGTCAATATATTAAACATTTAAATCAATAGCATACATTTCTCGGAGGTAAACATTGAGCAAACAAAGCCACCAATGATGTTCAGAAATTGGGTAAAAGTTTCAAGGTCAAGCTCCAAACACTGTAGCTTTCCTAAAGCCATAGGTATTACATTTTTATCTAGCCCCTAAATTGAAAACTATGTAGCATGAACAATTGAAAATATAACTATTGGCTATCTGGCAGGAAATCGGAAGTTTCTTAAGTCCTCATTGCATTTATACTTAAGCACCTGCAGAGACAGAGGGCAGTAGGAGTTAAGCACTTTATTTTGCAAGGCTGGGGGTTTAATACTGTTATAGATGAGGGCAACAGCATCCTCATACCAAACAAGAATTCCAGCACTGACAAAAAGAGAAGTATTGACCTGGCAAACTGACTTAAGAATCAGCCTTGCAACTTGCTTTAAACAGAACAGGACTTGCATACCTGCCTATTTACTGGAAGCCTGTGCTATTTCTTCTGCACAGAAAAAGCCTCCTTCAGTAGTTGATCTAATGCCTGAGTTTGAAAGCTGGGATACATACATATGCTCAAAAATAATGTGACAAATTTACTACCAATAAAAAGATGTTTTAATGCCAACAACTAATAGAAGTTCATATCGCAATATTGCTCACAACATAAATGTACAATTTGCACAAAACATGGCTCTTCAACATGAATATTTTGCAAGCTACAATATATATATATAATATGTATAATTTCTTTTCTTAAAGAATTATGTGCCAGAGTGCATGCAAAGAATTTCAAAGCAGTAACACAACAGGAGCAATCACTTGTTTACAGGTTATTGAAACCATTCAATACAGAAACACTGGGATATTAGATAACAGACAGATAGGTAGGTGTGTATACACACTGCTTTTTCATGGACCTTCCCATGTTACACCCAAAATGTGGGTTCCTTATAAGCTCAGACCCCTATGACAGACTGATCCAAATAGGGTTCTGAATGTTCTCCACATTCTTTGACCATAAATCACTTCCGTTGGACATGATGGCGAAGGAGGCACTTGTCCTCTAGCCAGGAGCAGAGGCAAGCGATCTTCTCCGTAGCCAAAATCTGTTCCAATGCCTGCTCCTTCATTTCGAAGCAGTGGGTGGTAAGAATCTATCCGTCCTGTTCTGGTGGATCCCAAGCAGTCATCGGCAGCCTTTACACTTGCAAGTGCAAGACTGGAGAACCTGGATCTCCTCAACAGTGCACAGCACTGCCACCATTCTAGTCAGATATGTACAAAGAATGACATGTATCCTCTGGATTAAAATATACATAGCGTATATACAAATAAAGCTATTCTATCAAGGTGCAAGTTTACTATTTTCTGGTGTGTTCCAATGAAGATTTCTTAAAAACCTGTGTATAGACCTACCAAGAGAGTTCACATAAAGTTAACATTTTGTCATAGTTCATTACGTAGGCTTCGTTCTGCAAACTCTGTGACAGAAACTCCCGCTACTTTCCCTTGGAGTTCTGTCTACGCACAGGACTGGATTTTGTAGACCACAGTCATGTCTAATATAATTTCCTTGACTTCAATACATTCTTAACTGGGGTGACTTGGCACCATGTGTTTGGTTTTATTTCCAGGAAGTCATCAATCCCCACAAACTGAGGCAGGACATGAAACCGGACATCAGGAGGTTTGTAGTTCATGTGGCCAGTCCCTCTCTCCTTGCTTTTGTTATGGGACTATGGTATATGGAGCTAGCACAGTTTGGCCCTAAGGGTAAGTCTGGAAGTCCTTGGCACTATTTTACACTAGACGACAGCAGGCAATGCCCTCAAGGAAACGTAAAGAATAGACCAAATGTAATTTACTAAACAGTAAACATCAGACTGATCCACTAAGCAGATGGATATGATATGCAACTTGTCCAAAATTAGAATAGTTGATGTTTTCTTAAACAGACTTAAATTCATAAAAATCTTCCTGACCCCACATAGGCCTCATTTTAAAGCATGTAAATATATGACGCTTCTAATAAAGTCATTGGAAATGCAACAGCTGTGATCAATGAGCAGAAGGAAAGCCCATCCTCTCCCATTTCTCTTCAGCAAAAAAACCCCTCAACATTGTGCAACTCACTCATGTAACATAAGCACATGTTTATGATGCCTGCTGAAGCTGGGCTGGTGTGTGCAATGACAGCAGGATTTGGCCTTCAGCCTTTATGGTGTAGCAACCACAACTGCGCAATGACTGAATGGGAAATTACATCTGCTAGTGCATTTAAAAAACATACGGCCTTGCAGTAACTCCCATTAAAGATTCCCACTGACTTCAAGAGAGAGAGAGAGTAGACTTTAACAGTGCATGTTCTGCACCACTGGAGTTAAGTTTCTCAAAAACCTTTCTCTTATACCACTTTCCTCCATTCTGTAACTGGATTCTAAAGAGGCATTTGAGTAGAGACTTACACATGTCCTCTCAGGCTAAGGGGAGTATTTCACAGTAGAAACAATGATCTGGTTAGTTTTTTTCAGAGTAATACAATAATTAAAAACCAAC
Organism: Piaya cayana; assembly: GCA_013389865.1. Taxonomy (NCBI): domain Eukaryota; kingdom Metazoa; phylum Chordata; class Aves; order Cuculiformes; family Coccyzidae; genus Piaya; species Piaya cayana. The sequence goes on along the minus strand of WAAB01006340.1, from coordinate 288,922 downwards.
TTACTGGTTCCACATTCTGCCCTGCCTTTGCACACTGTTAACAAAATGACATATAGCAACAATAAACGAATTGTAAGCTCACTGGAAATTTTAAAAGGATCAGCATCAGACAGAATAGAGTTTAAGATAACCTAAGGTGCACTCAGAGAAGATGCTTTCAGAGTTTTCCAAAATGTTTATGCTAAAGACCCAATTACACGATAGAACATGTAAAGCTTTCTAATCTTCCTGACTGAATACTGAATTATATGAAAGGGAAAATTACATTCATTTTAAAAAAATAATTAAAATTGTTAACTAAAACCATACATTTTAAAATAATGTTTTAGTTGTGGACATGGTGGACAAAACCTGTGGCTTCAAATTATAGCTCAGTACCTCTATTTTTAATATATTCCCTTCTGCCTTGTTTCAGAGTGCCCTGAGTTAGTGTTTTCAGCGGAATGGTTTGCTCTGGAACACTAACAGCTCCAAGCAGGCAATTTTCAAGAGCGTCTGACAGTCTTGACATCTTCAAATGAGCTACGGATGTCTATCTGTCTATTTAAGGATAAATAGTTGGTTCCAGAAACATTTGTTTTCTTAGCTATGCTCTTTCTCTATTGAAAAATATCTGCCATCCTATTGGTCATACTCTGATTTTTTGCTATTTTAGAGGTTGAACAATTACAAATGGATAAACAAAAGAATGTTTCACCTGTGTTGTCAATTGTACATGACCTCAAACATGCCTGTGAAGCCACAAACCGGCACTTAAGCTACATCTGTGGGATGGAGGACAATATCTCTGTGTTTGGTGATGATTACTGTTGGGTTGTGTGATCTTTCATTTGTTTCTCAGTAAGAAATGAAGTGAAACCTTCACATAAAACCTCAACAATGAACAGCAACAAACAAAACTACTCTGCTACAAAAAACCCAACAAACTCATAATGATTGTAACAAATGCAAACTAATCATAACCATTCCTGCACTTATGTTACAAATTAGGAGACTGCCTAAAAGCTGCAAAAAAATTAGCTCTATGGTTCTGCACCATTCTAGTAAACATCTTATTTCTAGCACATCCTTTCTTGTTTTCATTTTTCTCTTCTAACTTTAGCTTCAAAGACACCTCAGAGACAAGTGGGAGCAAATGTGAAGAGGAAAGAAGGAAACTGGTTGTCCCACAGCCAGTGCTAGCTTTTCTGTCTTTTCAGGATGCTTGCACTGGGATTTCCCCTTTCAGCTGTTCTCAATGGTAAATGCAAAGATACAAGCCCAGCCCTTCAGAAGTGGATGACAGAGAAGGGATCTCTTCCTGGTTTAAGGATCAAGAATGTGCTTTCTAATTATAGATATGCATTTAGCCTGGGAAGTGAGATGAGCAGACTTCAAAGGTGACGTAAAATGAAAGAGAGATGGAAAACAGACCTAATCCACAGACAAGAAAAATCAATTAAAAGGCTTCCAACAATTTTAATGGGGCAAATTTCACCATGCTTTTATGTTTGGTTTGTGAATGATGTTATAGTACAATCTTAACTTGTACTTTTCCTAGAACGTTCATGTATCCTTCATTTCACATGTAAATAAATTCTTGAACCTTGTATCAAATATTTATAAATACTAAACTAGGTACAAAGTGAAACCCATTTGGGAAAGTGGAGCAGAGGGAGGTTCAGCTGCACTAATGGATATTGCATTAATGCTTAGCATCAAGGAAGGCTGGCTGCCATTAACAAGAAATCTCATTACCAACATGATTTCACGCCTCATAACATATCCTGTAGATCTATTTACTGTCCATCTCTCTCTTAAACATACAAACACACAAAGATAACTATGGAGAGAAAATGCAATGCATTTCATATGCTTAACCTTGTCTTCCCAATAAAAATCCAATAGAAAACAAAAAAATCAGAGAGTGACTTAAGATGCTTTCCAGACTTCAGCCTAATCAAGAGCTTGTTCTGAGGATAACTAATGCACAAATAGCATCACAACCAGCTTTCAGATAAGTGGGACTGAAGGACACTGTAGCAACCCACCTGTCACTGTGGGGGAAAACATTATCTTTCCTGTCTTTTTTTTTTCCCCCTGCTGCTCTTTATTACATTATGATTCAAAAGAACCCACAGGATCCAGATCCCTCTGCTGTGTGGTAGTTGGCAGAGTGAAGAGAGAGTGGGGAAAAAGAGTGCTGACCTTATCTCGGGGTTGTAAACAGCAGAGATGCATTATCCAACCTTCCACATAACGCCAAAGAGATCAGTAGAAGGAGTGTCCTGCACTGCAGAGAATGGTATTTACTTATTGTATGCATAATCCTCAGGCACCTCTGTTTTCCCCATTGGTTCAGCACATATGGCTGTACAGCAGCCTCAATGCTCACAGAAACGCTGACAGGAAGCAACATACTGTACTGATGAGGCTTAAATACATCAACTTTTTCAAGTATTCACTGGAATTTAGCCAGGAATAAAAAGCCAAAAGGCTCTCTAATACTCTCCTTTAGTCCTTGTATTCTTCAATTGATAAACATAAATTCACAACTCAAGGAAGACTGCACATTTTACCGTTTTCCCAAATGGCACAATTAGTTACTGGCTCGATAACTGCAAGGTAGAAATCAGTTCCCAAGCTAATGAGCAAACTGCCCCAAATGTACCTGTCAGTGGCCTACCCAGGCTTGAGCAGGTTAAGCCAGATATTTCATCAAGTGAATGCTTTGATGCTGGGGAAGCAGCTTTTACATTTGATGAGACTCCAGGGTCTTCATGTGCTCCTTTCTACTTTCTGTCCCAGTGCAGATGTGCCATAAGCTATTGTAAAACTACATAGAACAGAATGAACCAGACTTGGGAAAGGCTCATTTGAAAGCCTCTCATGCAGCAAGTTACAGGATAGTCAATTTATCCACTGCTGGGAAGGGGAAAGGGTAAGGCTGGACTCTCTTGAATCTGTGGCTTGAACAAGTCCAGATGTTTTGAACCATGTTAATCCGTTCCTGCCAGAACATATGAGGTGTTAAGGCTCTGACCTCAATTAATTAAAATGACCTCCTAACACAATGGCTTTCTCTAAAGTGACTCTTTTTTGTGTGTCTGAGCATCTCCATTTTCTAATGTGCATTATTTGAGACCATGAATGATTTCTGATTGGATATTTCAGAGAGGTTTTTTTTCCCTGTCTTTGTTTGCTTTAGAAAGGCAATAAGAAACAAGATTGCCTCTCACTGTGCTGGGCAAAGCCAAGTAATGGAAGTTTTAATGAAAGCACAGCAGCAGAGGTGAGGGAATGTGGAAAGACCGAAGTTAAGCACATACAAAGGGGTTGAGACGAATTTGCTCTTGCAGCTGCAGTAGTGGAGATATTTATAAGGACAAAGAAAAGCTACCAAATGCTAGAGGTCCGTGGTCATATCTGAGAAATGGGACTGTGTGAGGCTGGTTGGGGATGCTGAGCAAGGCATGGGAGACGGGGCTGCTTTTTTCCCTCCTGCCCTGTCTTCTGCTCTGCCCTCCCCTTTGATTTCATGGATACTCCAAGCTGGAGAAATGAAGGAGGAAATAGGAAACATGCTACCTGTAGAATCCAAGGCAAAGACCTGGGGTTAGACATTCAAAATCTTGTACTTCATCCTCTTCCCTTACCAATACCTCTTCAACATGGACAGAAACCTGTGCCTAATCTAAGCATGCTTGTTTACACAGTGTCATCACCTTCGCAGGATGAAAGAAGAGAAATGTATGCCCAAAGAAGAATCTAAACTGCCTCTCCAAAGGAAAGCAGACACCAAAATGGCTGTTCTGGCTCATTAGGTACAATCAGGTGGGCAGATTTAGCCATCTAAACAGCACAGCTTGCAAAACACAAGGTGCTTGTAGAATTAACCTGCCCAGCTGAAGCAATCTCTCTTGTAAGTTGCTGACATGAATCCTGGCAGTTTTAGTGACAACCAGTCCAAGCAAAGCACAAAAAGCATTTGTCTATCAAGATTACCAGCTTGAGAACACCAAGATACCACATTCTGAACCCTCTGCATGTACCTAAGATAAACACACACTATGCCACCCATGGCTCTTCCAAACAAGAAGCCTTTAACCAAGCTGAAAGAATGACAGTTTCATTGCAACAAAAAGAAATTCAATATCGCCCTCCTATCCACACTGAGCCTGCTTCCCTAGTCATTAGGCTCACTGAAGGCTGATGACAAATGCCCATTAGCTTCTGTGAGTTTCCAGATTTTCCTTCTGCTTTGGACACCACATTCGTAATGTTTTCAGCAACAGTCTCATTGAAGTCACGGATCATTGACCCACAGCAGAAGACTCGGCCTCACTATTTTTCACCCTTGGAGGCCAGTTACAAATGGTAGATCAGGTGCAATTCTGCTGAACTGTCATAATCTGGTCAGAGCGAGCAGCCTCAGTTTTCACGCACAGAAGATAACAGGCCTTACCTTGAAATAAATAACAAGTTAAAAATAACAAAACATTAATTTTGTTATAAATGTAGGAAGATGTGTTTGGAAGTGCTGCAATTTAAGAATTATAAATGTTGTGCTTATAGGCACACATCTAAAATTATTGGTGTTTTCATCTATGGGGTTTCAAATATCATTTGAGTGCTGTTTCAAGGCTAACTTTCTGCAAGCTACTTTATTAAATATTAGGACAAATCATAAGCAGCTTTTATAATGCTTATATATTTCAACATCTCTGGGCCAGAAGATGAAAGCAACATCAGGCCCTTCATTTCTGTAAAGCACTTACAGCACCTCACATGAAAGACACTTTGTCAAACAAACTAACCTGAAGTATTTGACTTGGAGTAACTCTAGTTCATTAAAAAAAAAACATCCACTGACTTCAGAGGTAGCTTTAGTGAATGCAGGGTTCAGGATGTCATCTTTCAGCAATAATTTTAACAGAGCCAGCTCCTGAGGGACACTGAATACCTGCAACTGACTTCAACAAGTTCTGCAGGTTCTCAGCTTGTCCTAGGATATAACCCTTTGAGAAGAGTACAAGAGTACTAGGAAGGCTTTTTCGCTAGATGATCTGAGCCTTGTCTTGAGAGTGTGGATGTGTGAAACTTAACACTATTTGTATTTTTCTTGAACGTATTAAAACACTCTTAAACAGACTCTGTATGACTGAGTCCTCACAGACCTAGTAGCACTGCATGCTGTAACAGATCTCTCATCTGATTTTAAAAGGTACAGGGGGGAAGAAGAGATGCCCTTTCTTTTTTTCTCACTGTGCTACCTCAGAACAGTTTATTTCAGTACAAACTGAGGATTTCCCTTTTTATTTTAATCTTCAAAGAGCAGCACATGATTTTGAAACAAAACTAGAATTTCTGAAAGCCCCCAGCACACCACACACTGCAGCCCATCCAGGACTTGTGCAATGGTTGGTACAAAGCCAGTGGATATTCCACACAAAAAGGCTCAAGGTCAAAAGCAGCATGTGGAGGATTCAGCAAGCAGCCTTCATTAATACCAACAGAAGCCTGGCTACTAAGCCTTCACACCTCTTTAAGGATGTTTCCTCAGTCTTTAACAGACATTTGCTCAAATCTACTCTGAAGCCGAGACCAAACAGACAAAATTTTTAGCTGGGGGAAAAAAATATTAGCCATTCCAAAGCTGGCCCTTTTCCAGAGTGGAGAGCATCTGGCCACCAGCTGTGTTTAGAAGACAGCAAGCGTAAGGAATATATCAGGGGAACATCTGAGAAACAAGTAGACAGTGCTGAAATTTGTTGTGAAAAGAATGCCAGCCTTCCTCTGTGATGTCCAAAACCTTTGCCCTCCTACATTCCCCATCCTTTTGTCTTCCCAGCTCTCAAGCCCCTTATTGGAAAATTGCCCATTCAGGAGAACACAGATACCCTCTCTGGGCTTGGGAAGGGATCCAGCAGGGCTATGGAATGAAAAAACTGGGAAGTGTGGAAACCAGCAGCATACGAGGCAAAGTGGAAATGTGAGCAAATTCTGGAAACCGAGGGAGGACCTTGAACAGAGGCAGAAGGAAAGATGCAGGGGGATGTCTGTGAGTCCTCAAATACTGAAGAAGTAGGTTAGTTTAAAAGACAAATGGAAAGGAACCAGAAGAGCCCTTCACTCATTATGGGCTGCAAAATTATGCTTTAGTAAAATAAAAGAAAAACCAGCAAGTTTTTCTAAGGATCTTGTATTTTTTCCCCATTTCACCTAGAATGGCTGGAGAAGACTGGAGGCAGTATTTTCCCTCAAAGTTTGCAAGCTATTGCAACTCATACAAAGACTAAAGAAGCAGAAGGCTTTTTATTTTCTAAACTGATAATGCCATCTCTCAAAAAAGTGCTAATAAAATGCTCTGCTGGAAAGAGCCTTATCTGATAGGGATGGTATTCACGGGCACCCACTGAACCTCACACTGCTTTTTAGATTAAATTGACAACAGAGCCCTCCCCACTCAGCCCCAGATTAATGGAATGAAGAATCCATGCATGAAGCCACATATAATAAAGCCTGGAGATTATGAAACAGGCTAGAAGGCAGGATCAGAATTGCAATTGATCTTGATGAAGTGGGGAAATTGTCCCAATTAAAGCAGTTCAAATTTAATAACAGCAAGTTGAAAATGTTATGCTTTGGTAAGTGTAGTAAAGAAGTGCACAGATGAAAATAGGAACTCCTGGTAAAGCAGCAGTGAATCACCTGAGAATTGTAATAGAAGACAGACTAGATCAAAGTCAGCCATGGGATGTTCTTGTAGAAAATATTCCAGCATATATTTTCTGATATACTGTACATAAACCTCAGGAGACAGTTACTCTGCTTTGCTTGTCACTGCATAAAACCCCTGCCGGAGTACAGCAATCTGGGGAAATTGGGGACTCATAAGTGGAATGGTAGAAAAAATCAGGCACCTAGAAAACATTAGCAAAGGAACTAGGAAAGATTTATATTAGTGAGGAAAGTAGGATAGTTCTCTTATACACAGAATAATCTTATAAGAGGATCTTGTAAGATCATCTATTCTTCCTGTCAATCAATGCTTAAAGGAAAAGCATCTCAATCTGCAGTAAAGAAATTCCTAACAGTCTCTTACAAAAACCTTCCAATAAATGAGGATAGTGAAGATCATGGACCCCTGTTGCTGGATGTTTCACAAGACTGCAAGCTGCACATTTTCTGGTGTGGTTCAGCTAGACCTCACCCAGCCTCACAGCAGGACAGATGGACTAAAATTGCTGTTTTTAAAATCAGGTCTGCGGACCACGAAGGTCTACTGACTATACTGATTACTTCCAGGAGAAATGAATGCCAAGGTTAAACAGGGGCTGGCTCTTCTGCAGGCAAAAGTGATAGGGGTCACAGGTCTTTTTTTTTTGTTTGTTTGTTTTTTAATGGTTCATTGCAGCTATACATCGGAATTTGGGATTACCAGTCTTTTGAAGGCCAACAGTTATTCCTTCATGAGTCACAATCCTTTCCTGTAACAGCTTTGAACAACAGCTTCTTGGGGCTTTTTCTCCCCTACCATTTTCTACCAGCAAAGCAGATCTCACAGCAGAAGTGGGTGCCACACTTTCTGTTGTGCTCAGCCATCCAGATGCACAAGCCCTCAAAGGAGCAAGGGGACATACGAATGCATGGGCCAATGCAGCTCTGCTTGCAGACCTGCACAAAGTGTGTTTGGAGGCGTCTGCCCTCCATTGCTAGAGCCTTTGGTTTGCATTTGCCCTTGAATGCCCAAACACAGTAAGCACTCAGTTCACGTACAGCCACCAAATGACATATTAAGCTCTCTATCTCTGAAAGAAACCCAGTAAGTATTATCAAAGATACTCTCAATTCATCAGAAGAACTACTAGCACAGTTAGCAATATTCCTTTCCTAATGAGTCCCAGGAAGGTTCCTACAAATGCTCAAAAAGCATCACTTTGCAGGGGCAGCCTGTGCGCAGGACTCTACCTCCCCTTACAAAACACAATTAGTATTTAAGCTACAAATAGGAGCACAACACTTGCGGTTATCACTAGAGCATTAAACACTAGACTGCCAATCCACAGATGGGCATGTTTCCCAGAAAATGCTATTTTGCCTATGGATATATGCATATGCAGCTCATGACTTCATTGGGCACTACGCACGCACCCAAAGGAAGAGTTTTAGTATCATGATTATTGTCTGAAAAATTTCACTGTTTTAAACCATGAGGTTGCAGGATGAAGCCTGCTCCTATCTAGTTTGTGTTGGCATGGAAGGATGGGTTTCCATGGATGACGAGGCACACCAAACAACAATAAGCACTCCTGTGTGTTGCTGTTGCATCAACCATGGTCTCACTTCTTTAAGATCACAACATTCACACAGAAGTTGCCATTACCTAAATGTTCCAGACAACAACTTGTGTGAACATCTACTACGTAGAAAAAGAAAAAAGTCTGATTGACTGACCTGCTGTGTCTCCATGACACTAGTGGCAGTTCCGACATTTTTTATAACTTGTGGCAGAAACTGTAAAGGCTTTAAAAAAACAAGCACACAGGAGGATTTACACCTCAGAGTCATAAACCAGCTTCCCACCGTGTTGATAACTAGAGCCAAAACTGTATGCCAGAAGCTATCAACATGGAAGAGCACCCCATGTCGATACTTCAACAAAAGAACAAGAGGTTATCATGCACTGTCAAAATAAACTTTCTAAAGTCTATGAACTGGGCACAGTTTCTGAATGGCAAGCTAGAAAATAAATATATTAATGTCATTTTGCCATGGAGAAGGCAATAGCTTTGCAACACTTCTTACTGTGGTTTTCAGAGACAGAGCATCAAGAATGTTGAGGTATGTAGCAGATTTGTCTTGCTAACAATGTGCTGCAAAATAAACACAGCTTTGACATTAAAACACAGCCCCCATCCCACCCCACCCAAACCCTGCATTGTATATAACCTATACATTTTCAGGATACAGTGAGAATCATTATACAGTACATTTTTAATTATAATTTTAAAAAGTCTAACTTGGACACAATCTCTGGCCAGTAGCAAAATATCGACACATGACTGAAGTAAAGATTTGTTATTAACCTTTCACTGTAACAAACAGAAATCAGCATCTCGAGAAGGGTCTCCAGGGGTATCATATCACATCCAATCGCACCAAATAAAAAAATATGCTAATTTCACAAATAAAGTTTGACAAGAAGTAACATTGCATTTGTCTTGGCAAAATGAAGCACAAATGTAACATTTCACAGGTACAGTTACCATGCAAATGCATGTTGAGTTTGTCATTGTTTTTAACCCCAAATCACGAGTAGCATGCAGTTCTCCTGCCTCCCCCGCCCCAACTACTGTATTAGAGATGGTCTGGGTAATATACTTCTTTGGTGTAACCATAGCCTGTTAGGCAAGATTATACCATCCTAGGAAAGAATATGAGCAAAACTTGATCATATGTATGTTTGCACAATGTACATTTTACCATTTATAAAACCAAACCATGTTACATAGATTCTCAAACACAGCTCTGTCAAAAATGGAATTTTAAGCTTAAGAAATATTTTTTACACTACAAGGCCACCCCATTATTTTTTATGAACAATTTAAAAAGTTCCCACCCCTAAAAATCTGCCAGTATGTTTCCTCAGTTGTAACAGCCTTACCCACTCTCTAATACAGCCGATCTTTGCTCGACAGCAATAACAGTTCTTACATTTCCTAAATGCGTGAGGGTAATGGACTCTGCGATAGATATAGTTCTTATATGTGTAACACTGGAACACAACCGCTTGAGTGATTAATGGTTCAATTCAGGTGTTCCCCGGCACCACCGCTCAGGCAGGGGCTTCTGCTGTTCACTGACGTGAGTTCTGGCTTTTGTTGGCAATCAAGGTCCACGACCACGTGTGTGTGTATGTATGTTCAGAATATGAGTACAACAATGATTCACTGGATACTCTTGCACCACGTCTGCTCAAAAACACGGAGGAGCTTTGTTTTCTGTATTCCCTCATCCAAATGGGGCTGCAGCCCCAGTGCAGGACTTCTGGCCAATACAGAAGTATTTGGATGCAAAGTAGATTTTTTTTAATTAACTTTTTTGTAGTCGTTTAAGCAACTGGAACAGGTTTAAGCAACTGCAACAGCAGACTCAACTTGCAGGGTCTTTATTAGCAGGTTACCGTCTTCCACAGCTTTATACAATGGAGCCCTTTGAAGAAGACAAATGAATTGACTGAATCCTTGTGGCCAACGTCCTCTGTAAGTCCTGTAGTACATTTTGACCAGATGCTTCTCCATTCTTGTCATACAACAGCTGTTTGAAAGCTTCATTTTCAATGAGGACCATCATATTTTTTAGAAAGTAGCCTTCACAATAGGAAGCTAGTTCTGTGACTCCGAGAAACTACAAGAAGTGAAATTAGAGAAAGATAACCATTCTAATAAGACCCGCTCAACAAATACAGTGTATAAGAGCTACACAGAAACAACTATACAAACCAAACCTTTCTGACAGGCACAGTAACAGCTACAGATATATACACACAGGGGAAACAGTCAAGCAGTGTTCTAAACTGATGATTCTGATCACAATTCCATGTTATAAGGCCATGGCATTTAAGGAAATGAACTGCAGGGCTGAAGCTTTGCTCCATTGGAAATTGGTGGAAGTTTTACCACAGAGTTCACTGGACCCATGACTTCCTGTTAGAAGGAAAATTATATATAGATTTGGGAAAACTTACTACAGACTAAGATTAATGAATGTCATTCTTAGCAAGGATGACTAACATGACCTGTCATGCAAAGTTTCATGTTTCAAGGAATCTTTGGAGGAGAGATGGAGGTTTGTAGAGCGTGTGGTTTGGGGCTGTTGGTATCTCCTTATGCTGAGCCATGTTTGCAGGGATACTGTAATGTGCAAGGAAATCTTAACTGTGTGAGCAAACCTGAAAGGACCCATACTGATCATTTAATGGGTGAGCCATACTGATCATCACCCACTGGCTAAATCCTGTGGTCATACAAGGAAAGGAGTATAACCATGACATCCCACTACAGTTGTCATTATAAGCCATGCACGTGTGAGAGCAGTACTCAGCCCTGCTCAGGCAAGTTCCTGCTAGGTCCAAGCTCTGAGTAAAGCAGCAACCTCTGGCCATGAGGTGCACCCCAAAGGGCCAGAACGGCTGGGGCACTGCATAGCTTCGGGTCCAGACTGGAATAATTCCACCACTATTGCCCACCACTACTTTAAGATCATGTTTGAAACTAGGAATGGAAATTACTAAACAAATGAATAGGCAAACCCCAAAACATACTAGGATTAGATCTGTCTTCCCAAGGAAAATTAACGATTTTAACTATATTTCAAACCGTGTAAGTTTTCATCAAATTATGAGTGCATAATTTTGCACCAGGATGTGAAATCCTATGTGTGAAACTGTACTCTTCTCTGAAACACCATTCATCTCTATTAATTATTTCTATATATTCATTCATGACATTAAAGAAATCATGTACTTCACTCTTCTTTTTCAGATTTGCTCTGAGGCCCAGACTGTAATCTCCATAACTGCTGAGTGTTTTAGACATGTATGATTTTGTTGGGAGTCTGGAGGCATTCATGCAAAACACAACTGGTATCTAGTAGTAAGTAATCAATCACCATTACAAATCCCATTTGCTCAGTCACTTAATTTCCTTCTGGAAGTAAAGAACAGTGACAAAGGTTTTGAATCATGAAACCCTTAAAGTGACACTACTCTCATGACTCCCTTTGCAGATGCTGCAATTTCAAATATGGAAAGCCCATAGGGATAGTACAAATGATGATTTTCAACTCAGCTTTAAAATTGTAAACCTTACCAAATTCACATTCTCTCACCGTCCTACCAGTATTTCAACTTTTAAACACAGAGCCTCAGCCTCTTGTTTCTACAGCTCATTTTACACAGTTCCCCACCCTGCTAAACACTGCTCTAGAACCTAGGCCTCCATTAGAGAAAACTTTCCAAATCTGTGCTCACTTGATGCTATGCTTCCATCAAACCATCTTTCTCTCAGTCATGATGACAAAGACTGTGATCCATGTGCCTCTGGGCCAACCTGCTCACACATCCCCATCTGGAAAAGGAGGTATCAGCATCACCTGAATTCCTGCAGGTGCAGCTGAGCTTGCAAAGTAGCAAGGACCTTCACCTTCCCTGGAGGTGCTTAAGGCACGAGTGGATGAGGTGCTAACGGGCATGGTTTAGCGTCTGATAGGAACAGTTGGACTCGATGATCCAGTGGGTCTCTTCCAACCTGGTTATGCTATGATTCTATGATTCTAAGGACTAGAAACGGTACCTACAGCAGGAACAAGCTACTCAGAATCTACTCCTGGTTGACATGGAGGTTCCTGGCTTCAGTGCCTGCTCACCTTATTTCCCCCATCCTTGCTGTGGTCTAACATGAGCTGCTTCTGCACTTGAAAGTGCAATGTGAAAGGGCAGATGGTTGGCTGGAAAGCAGTGCTCGAACTGCCTGTGAGCTCCCCTGGTTCATCAGGACCATCTGGCCTCTTCCACCATATACCATTATCTTATATTAACATAATAAACAAATGAAGCTACTGTGTGATGGAAGCACTCTGGGCAGAATGATCTGTGCTCAGATTAATCACCTGCACATCACAGAGACTGGGAGCAAAAAGATGTGAGCATCTTCTTTGCTCTGCAAACAGCGTCATAGAGAGGTATCTGAACTAGCTTTACACACACTAGTGCAGGTCCTGGAAACCTAGCAGTAACAGTGTGAAACTCAGCCCTGGTAATTTACTGGAAGCAGGGTAAATTAGCGCATGCAGAGCTTTGGTGTGACGTGGCTTAACTAATTCCTGAAGTCAAGCCTTCATTTCACAGCTAGCTTGGTTGTCTCTGCAATGCACTACCCACATCAACGCAAACGTGACCCTGGCTGTAAAAGCCTCTTGAGTACACTGTTTCCACTGACTCCACTGGGAGATGCGGGCACAGCATAGTTGGATGTTGGGGCCCTTGCAGACAAACAAGAAGCTGGATTTAGCCACTAGGTTTGTTCAGTCCCAGCATTGGCAGTGTACAAGTTCCTAAGACAGGTCTAAATCTCAGTGTAAGAATGTTCTTCAATCAGTATGTCGAGAACAGCCACACTTCATGATTCAAAGAAAACATGTGATGTAAAAACAAAACTATTCATTTTACTTTTAGTAACATAATACAAATTGAGAAGTTCCCACAAGAACTAGAAAATAAATCAGATATTTTTCAAAAGATTCCTGCATTGCTGATTTTATTTCCTATTACAATAAATAGGCCTGCAGATATACCTCATTTCTTATTCATTTTATAGGTAGAACTTTATGCTGTTTCAAACACTGATTGCACATTATCTGTACATCAAGACCAAACATTACTACTCTCTGTAGGAAATAACTGATGATGGGAATAGAGGTCAGACCTGCAGGGGTTTGGTGCAATCTGCAAGATTACTCTGTTCAATCAAACCTCCGTGTCACACTGCATCATTTTATCTTTTGTACAGACTATGTAAGTTACTGAAAAAAATAACCTAAGCAATGCTTTAAAAATATTTCATTGCAACTATTTGTGTATCATTTCCTAGTGACAATCTAACAATTAAGCACACAAGAGGAGGAGAAAAATAATCAAACTCATCAATGTGGCAACCACCTTCATCAATGAGTGAAAAGAGATTTTCTAGGTCAAAAAATGCCATGCTTTTATGCCTAATGACTTAGGCCCCCTCACAAGCTAAGTAAATAATCTGATTCCAATAAGAAGCTGCAAATCTCCCCTCTCCAAGACATAAAATTCTAATTACCATCCTTGCACAGCACAGAGATGTTGTGCTTTGACAACCTGGCATTTCTGTATATTGACAAGCTGTCACCGACTTTAAGTGCATCACCCCAGTGGACTTCAGGCAGGAAGAAACATGAAATTGTAAAGGGAAAGTGCAGCTTGGAAGGTGCAAGAGAGGTGTCTTATTTGGTTACATGATTCCTTTTGAATAACTCAGCAGTTTGGCTTGCTATGATAAGGGATTGGTCTGCCCCCATGGTGGTACACTCAAATTGAATTTGAAGCACTTAAGAGGAGGGCAGTTGCCACAGAGGCTCTTCCATTACATGACTTAGGACTGTCACTATATGAGGTGCCTATTAGCCACTCACATAACAAATCTTAAATAAAGAACAAACTATCACTACTTATAAAACTGACCTACAAGTAGGATGACAGACAGAAAACATGCAAGCATATGCAGTTATTTTTACCTTGGCATGGTTATAAATATCCACGCAGTTTTCTGTATTAATGCTTTTTGCGCAAATGATCTCACAGTGTCGTTGTAAAGCTTCAAGCTGGAAAAATTTAGCAGCAGAGAGAAGCTAAAAAAAAAAAGGCAACAAAAAAAAAAGTCAAAACTGCTGAATGATACAGAATCAAAGCTTCCTTCTTTACTGTTTCAACGTATCTTTTTCTCTGCCCCTGCTTCAGTTAGCATGAAAGTACTGACAAACAGCCACAATGAGAAGGTTGCTTGGTTGCTTCAAACCTTTGCAGTCCCCTCTAGATCACACTGCGGGAAGCTATGCACAAAGAGACCACCATAGGCTTCTCAGGTCCATACGCTGACTTTGAGAAGGGGTGGGAAGTGGGGATGGTGAGAGAGAAAAACGAAATGGCAGCTTGGAGAGTCTCTGGTCACTTTGCAAACATGACTCTGCAAGGAGGGATCTGCAATTACATTCCAAGAGAAAACATTTCTAGTTCAACTGTTCCCCAAGCTCTGGCTAAAACAGAGCACCTGGGCTGGATGTGGGGATGTCAGCAGAAGGGCCAGGACCAGGAGTATAGAGGAATGCAAACCAGACGATGATAACCACCCTGGGAAGTCTTAAAAACCTAGAGAGGAAATAAACCTCAGATCTACCACCTCAGCAGGCTCAAGGGAATGGAGTCAGATGTCACATACTCCTTACTCTAGCTCGTGAGTAGCAGCGAGGTCTTGTCTAGGCCATGGGCACTGAAATATTGTCTGGCTCCATGTTACTCCAAGGAGCAGGTGTACAGCAGGATACGATGCAAAGGTGGGAACCAGCTTGGTGCAAGTCACTGCCCAGTAACACTCATGTCAGTGTCACATGTCTGTATCACTGCACCACCACAGCTCTCATCAGGACTCAAGCTGATCTCCTTCTTTGGCTCTGCATCCATCCTATGGATATACTAACTGGACTGGCACTGCCTTGGGTTCTATGAATGCCACTGTATGCTGTGGGCATGACCTGAAGCCTGTAAGGTGAGAGTGGCTTAAAATTTGAGTTCCCCAACTGATTTTAGTAGTGGTAGGATTTCCTCTATTGCCCCCTTCCTCTCCATTTACTCCTGTGAAAAGGAATTTCAGTTTCTGTCTTTCCATGGTAGGTCATTGACTCTGGATCACTGCTCTGTCTTAGGAAGCATGTTGGGGTTCTTCACTGCTTGACACCTTCCTCTAACCCAGCCAGGTCTCTTAGCCCAAGCTGTTCAGGTGTTTAGGCATCTATACAGGCCTTATTTAGAACTGCATGACAAAATTCTATCCTGTGAGTCCCAAAAGGCCTCTCATGCTGCAAGGTAGGAGTGCTGGGGAACAAAAAAGCCTTAAACTTCCATGACATTATTCTGACTTCTTCTATGCAGTCTGCTCAAGCTCTGCTTTAATCCCATAAATAAATCCAAGTGCTGGAAATCTGCAGTGCTGATTTGATAGCAGCCAGCTGGCCCCAATTATGAATTGCAGCAAAGATTTCTGTGGAGTATTTCTGGTGCTTCTTGTTATCATATTTGTAATAAGGCAAGTTGCTAAATGCAGTTTTGAAAGATAAAGCCAAATCCTATTCCAGCTGCCTCTGTGGCTCAAGCGGTCACGTGCTGGTTTGTAATTACTTTAAACTGTGAGGAACCATGGCCAGATCTGTTATCAACAGATCAATCAATGAGTCGTACATTCTTGAGTCACAGAAGTTTTTAAGATGTCACAAAAGTAGAGCAAGCAGCCAGCTGAACTGCAGCACAAGCTTTTTAGCAGCCAACATAATGACACATGCATGTCTATAAAGCTGTTACACCATATAGTCTGAGACTCCTTATTTCTGAAAGGGTTAGAAATCCAGGGGTTTATTTCAAAACTACAAGTGAAATAAAAAATTGGTGACCTTTTCCTATACAGGTCAGAAAGTCAGTGTGGGTATGCTTAGTTAAAAATCCACTGCCTGCATTGGAGAGGAATAATTTCAGTCCTAACTAGTTCCATCTTCTGGCTGCCAGTAGGATTGGTACAGCTGTTCCTATACCCATGAGAACTGATTCATTCTGGCCACTCAGATCCTAAAGAAGTGTCACTCCCAGTTTCTGGTTAGCAGTAGTTCAGTAAAAGCCAAGCCTCACGTGGACGCCCCAGGCATTCGTTGTCATGGGGATAGACTTAACTAATGTAAGCAACAATAAGACATCATAGTGGCAAACTATAATGTGCACATTGACGATTACCAGCTGCTTAAGTAGCTCTGTTCTTTTTGGTTGCCATGATTTGGTCATTGTCAACAGGAAAGCTCCCTGAATAACTATCAAGAATGAGCTCAAATATCTCTTAGTTCTGCTTAGCAGGAGTCACTAAAATAACAATGACAGCACACTGTATTGGGAAGAGGATGACTTAACATCCACGCAAGTTATGGATGTGTGGCTACACTTGAAGGCTCAGTCAGTTCCAGTTGGTGTGGTTTGGCTTTCACAAACAGGCACAGTGGCACTGGATGTTTTACATCCAGTGAGAAAGAGGCAAAGAATTCTCTGTATCTCAGGGAGCAGCTTAAGGTTTTATTCAGGAAATATGACAGTCACATGCTTGAATGTGAACTGAACTATGACTCCAGTGGGATTTCTCCCATGGTTAAAGCCTAGGAACCAAACTTGATGCTTTTATGCTGCTGAGTTAGGTCTGGACATGTAAGACTGAACTAATAAACCAAGAGTAAGAGCATGGCACAGAGAAGCTGACTGACCCAGAGAGAAAGAGGATGGTATATTATACAGCTGGGAGTTGCTTCCAGATTTTGTTAACACCAGCTTTGCATTTCCTTGAAAGAGCCTCTCAAAGCATCTAACTAGGTACTTATTTAAGACACTTTTTTTTTTGCTTGATGACTATGATTTTTCTACTCTTTCTTCTCTGACAAGTCAACTTTGTACTGGCAAAAGTTATCATAATGCATGACTGGCAGAGAACAAGACTAAATGTCTCCCACAGACTGCAGACAGCCAGGGTACTCTAGGTAAGGCAATGCTGGCTCTTACAGGAGTGCTTAGGTCTTGTCCAATGGCCATATCCTCCCCTTGGGTGAATGACACACAGAACACTTAGTATTGCTCCCACTGCAATTAAGATAAATGTCTCTTACCTCCATAATTTCATTATTTTTAATCAGGAGTGACTCTGCACCTCCATAATAAAGATACTGCATGACCAGCTGTAATAAAGCAAAGTGAGTGTTTATAAAAAGCAATCCAAAACATCAGGGAACAGCGGGTGATTTAAAGACTGCAGGCATTACCCAAGGCTCTTTAACACCACCAAGGATTTTTAGATAAAACTGGCCCAAACCTCCTGATTTCAAGACATATGTAGTTACTCTATTTCTCTGCACAGTTTAATGTTTCTTTCTTAAAGACAGCCTAACTTCTCAACCCTCACCAGCCACATTGTCCGGACTCTGGTGAGCTCCAAACACCTCACAGGAACCCAACTAATTAATTCTGAATTTTCAATGTACTTCCCAGTATGTTAAGTACATCATCGATTCAGGAAAATATAGCATGTATAATAGTTATTCCCTTACTCCTTCACTGGCAAAGGCACCCCTACCTTCACTCAGTGTTGTGTGGGCATGCACAGATGATGAGTTGGGGAGGCTTTGAACTGTAATACAAGCCAGCCAAGATCCCTCTGTGGTGAGCTTCCAGCAAGCCTAAAGTTATCGTAGGCAGCTGGGAATTATCTGCAGCAGTATCGATAGATACACGGAGCTCTGACTCAAATAAAGAGAAGCATATACTTGTATACACTACAGATACAGAAAGCAAGCTCTTTATTTTCATATCAAAAATTTGATTGAACAATACTGCTAAGGAAAGGGATTAACTGTGTCTCTTCCAAGCCTGTCCATTGAATACAGAAAGAACCAACAAGAAAAAAAAAGAATCTAGTGCTTTACCTTGTCATGCACCACACTATCTGCACAGACCATAAGTGAAATGCATGCTGTTGTATCTGGTTGAGATGATATTTCCAATCAATAGCATTCTGCAGTGTAATGTATGAACGGATATGAAGCCTGTGCTCATGAAACTACTACTCGGAGCTGTGTGTTTATCAAATACATATGTACTAATTTGGACAGGGCATTTACAATGTTCCTATTACGTGTTCCATTCAAATTCAATATGAGAACTGACTTTACCTGAAAGATGGGGTACTTCACATAGTTGATCTCAATGCAAGTGCTATCAGATGAGGGCTTGCTAGACAGCAATGCTTTAAACCTAAATAAAAAGGAGATTCAAATACCAGTCCAATTATCTCTGTGAAAAAGTACATTGAAGTGGAAGAACATCATCACCTCTTGCAAAAACAGTACACTGAAATGAAGGGATTTGTCACTGAAAGCCATCAAGATTTAGACACTGACATAAAATAAAGTTCAAACCTAAAGGAAGAAGCCTCTCTTTCAGGAGATTTCAATTTGAAATTTCTGAAAAACCCACCTAATATCACAATAGAATAAAATGTATATGGGAAATTTGGATAATGTAATGACAAATATCGCAAAACCAAAACATTTTTTTCCTCTTTTTTTTCTTGGAGATGACATGATATTTTAGGAAGACTTGCAGCATTTAAAAACCGCGCACCTCCTTTTTTGAAGAAGATAAATTCTGGCCTATGTCTATTATGCTGCTTTAAGAAAACATTTTGGAACAAAATATTAAAAACAAGTACGCTAAGACTTTTAATGTAGGCTCTGTACAGTTGTGTATGAAGAGACAGAAGAGAAAGCTGGATAGGGCTCCTCTTCTCTGGTTATCAAAACCCCAAATTCAGACGAAAGTTTCAGGAAAAGAATATCATTCTAAGTTAATAACTGCATATTTCTGTGAGACATATACATATGTAGCAATCTATATCTCAAAACTAGATATTCCTATTTGATTAGACAGAGAAGATGGGAAATGCAGTGTTAGAAACAACTGCTCTTACGCTACTTTTTGATAATTCATCTGACCTTCTAGCAGTAGTGCAAAGCTTAGCTTATCTGTCAAGACCAGCATTTGCTGGATGGTAACCTTTGCCATATCATAACTGCATCTTGTTAAATAAAATACAGAGAATGATTGATTTGCTTTTACTACTGTCAAACTCTACTATGAACACAATTTAGTAGGTTTAAAGCTGGAGTTTGGAATGTGTTTGTACCTCTACCAATACTCTGTAAACAAAAATACTCATTTCTTTATTGAGGGCAGGGTCAGATATTGCAGTTGCTTTTTCAAATTTCTTTAATCTTGTGTGGTGGGTTGGTAGCATCTTTAGCAATAATTCCTACATTGCTCAAACTACCCAAACACAGTGGGTTGTCCTTGCCATATCTTGAAATAAACCCTTATAGGGCACCATCTAAATTCATTTAAAAGGACACCTTTCATTATAAAGCTGCATACAAATAAGGTTTGTGAGCAACTGTACAGCAGGATTGAGCTGGGTAACCTAAATCCAGCCTTCTGAGCACAAGGAACAGACCATAAATACTGCCTTTAGATACAGTATGATGTGTTTTGTACTTACCTAATTTTATTTAAAAAATATTAAGACTCCTCTACGATTAAGAGCTGGTTGCAACGGAAAGTTCCATGCAAATTGCCTCAGTGGAATGAAGTCAGATGCATGGCCAGAAGCATGGATCACTTACTGAGTGGGAATACAGTGATGGAAGCACTTATTAAATACCCTGTAGACTGACTAGAAACAAGATGTCGAGATTTTTTCCTCAGGAAAATTTTGGACTGAGCTATTAGTCCTCAAAGAATCTTAGCAGCAACAAAAGCAAAAATGAAAAATCAAATTCTATTTTTGTTAAAAAACTGAAATGTCTCTACATCTTACCTTGGCGATGCAGTAAATAGCAATACTCTGTGTGCATAAAAGGGTCTTCCTTCCACCAGAAATGTAACATCTGACATCTCTTTATTGTTAAGAAAGTGGGGATCTAGGATGAGAAAAAGGAGTTGAATAAAAAAAGTCAATTACTTTAGTTTGGAAGAGTTATGAACAAAGATAATATTTTCCTGTTTTGACAAAATAAGACAATAGTGTAAAAGGATATTGTTTTTAATGAGCAAAGCCCATAAAGCTATTTTGGAGAGCTTGAGACAGACTCCCCCCAGAGAGCCACGTGGAGTTCAGATGAAGGGAATTCAAAGCCTTGAAGCCCATGAAGACCTTTGCTGAGATGACAGCCAGCCATCCCTGCCATGTGTAGCTGGCACAGCTTCCCAGCTCCACTACCCAAAGCAAACTGCAGCTGATAGAATGCTGGAGAGCCCTGTGCTCATTTGTACCTTATTATGTCCCTTTCCTTGTGCAGGGAAAGTCTTTCTGTCAAGGGGAAGAGGGTCCTGTAAAATTGCTCAGGTCTTCTCTCAGTGACATTAAAACAACCCGAGCTCTGTCAGCAGGGCTGGGAGGGCTGTTTCGCTGCAGCATCACCCGCAGCCAGCCACGGCAGTTTGAGATGCGGACAGACGTTTGGCTCTGGGCCCAGGGCTCAGATCCCAGCCTAATTAGCAACACAGACAAATCTTTGCAGATTTATGGTCCCACTTGAACGCACCTGGTGACCCTCTTGATTTCAGTTGGAGTTTCAGGTCAGGCTAAGCTTGGAGCCCTTCCCCTTTCTAGTTCTGACTTTCCAATTCAGATTTTTCTCTGACTCGTGCCCCCCAAGCACCCAGCCTGTCATGCAGACTTCCCACAGCTGCCCTTGGAGAACTCTTGAGTATCCTTAAGTCACGCTTACCTAGACGAGAGGTCTGCTTGCGCTTAATTTCAACGAGCTTTGGAATAGGGTAGGGTCCATAGCAATGAGTGAAAATGACAGACAGTTGCTGGCTGATCACTTCATTCTAAGCAAAAGAAAACAAATATATGCAATGTAAGCTTAGTATGCAACATAAGATCAGTATGCAAAGGAGATGCTACATTGTTCTCGAGAGTTGCCTGTTTTGAAGCAGAAAAATGTGACTGTTGAAGCTTCATTAAAAATCAGAGCTGAGGATTATCAGTATTTGTTGGAAACTGCAGATCTCACTTCCTTGATTGCTATGTCTCCTTGCACCAGAGGACCTCTTCTCCTAACAAACTCCATAACACTTGTCCCCTCCACAGTAGCAAAGCTCCTTTACAATAGTCGTTTCATTTCATTTGTAAACTTACTGTACTGGAAAATGACTTTTTGTTGCTCTTTAGAAATGGTCATTGGTCACTTTTCAGAAACTCAGAGCTACTCAACAGATACAGCTACACAGCCTGCGTAAATTTCTAAGCATACCAGTCTCCCAACCCCCCTCCTTTGCAGAGTGACAGAAGGATCACAACTGTCACCGAAACTCCTCATTCGATCCCAAATGTTTCATTAATGTCCTCCTACACTGCTAGCAATAGCCTGGGCACCACCGACCTTCATAGAACCAGATTCAGACCCTGGCTTTGACCATTTCAGCCCAGTCTCTGGAGGCAAGGCACCCACAGAATCATAGAATCACAAGGTAGGAAGAGACCCACAGGATCACAGAGTCCAACCATTCCTATCAATCACTAAACCATGTCCCTCACCACTTCGTCCACCTGTGCCTTAAATACCTCCAGGGAAGGTGACTCAACCACCTCCCTGGGTAGCCTGTTCTGGTGCCCAATAACCCTTTCTGTGAATTTTTTTTTCCTAATGTCCAGCCTCAGGGCACTTTCGTAACCTAAGCAACTTGTGTATTCATACACCTTATCTGCAAGGATAGTGAAATGGATTTAGTGTTTAACTACCTAAGACTCAGCTGAAAGCAGGACTTAAAAGCTTTTCAAGTTTTATCCCACTCTTTGCTGGTAACCAGAGCAGGTCTAGCAAGTTCACTTGTTAACTGTCACACAGCTAAGTCATGACAATGCCTTTTAACTATCCTGTTAGCTGGTGACCCCTTCCACACTAGGAAGTTGGTAAAAGTTGAGGCAGTTGGATATGAGAGGGTCCAAGGCTGAGGAAATAAGAATATAGGGGAGAAAAATAATCTCAATATAAAAAATTTAAGAGTGTAAATGTTATACTAAAAATATCTCTAGACTTACAGAGCAGAAATTGAAGCTTCTTCTGAGCGCATTTCAGCTCAGTTCTAACAGCAGGGCTCCTTAAATCCCACGAGGGACGAGAAGGAGTGGCAGAGATCCTGTAATGATTCCCTTACTGCATCTAATCAAATGGGGTGGGAATGGGTAGAGCTGAGCCCTCAGAGGCACACACTGATGTCAAAGGAAATTACACACACTTGTCTGCAGGCAGGAGTTGGCTCCTATTACTACATCAGATGTACCATTAAAAGAAATGCTAAGATAAGAGAAATACTCATACTAAGAGCAACCATTTAGCATGTGCAAGGACCAGCCCTTGGAGAGGGGCTCGCTGCTGGGGCTCTGAAACAAGGAGAACATCCTGCACTGGGAGCATCGCTTTTCAGCGTCTTCCAGACCCAGCTTTGCAAATGCTTCACAAAGGGAGTGAATCACAGGGCAAAGAGAAAAGGAAGATTTAAGGCCAGATTTAAAGAAGGAAGTGACTCAGCCACCGGGAGGGCTTGCAGGAGAGTTGTAGACAGACAGGGCAAAAAGAGCAATTGCTTCTCTGCTCGGACGGGCTGTGCCGAAGCACTGCAGCCGACTGACTCAGCCAGGGAGGAGTGCATCCGGAGGGACGCTGATTACCAGCAGGGCAGCTCCCAGTTGGATCTGGCAGATGCTAAGAAGTCAGTAAATACAATGGAGGATGGGGATAATTCTGTGGTTCAGAGCAGATGCAAGATTCTGGAGAGGAGAAGCATAATGAGAACAGCAATGCTTACCTTTACCTGCACTGAATAAAAGACGAGTAATCACACTAAAGGAGATAACTGCTGGCAGTTCCCTCTCAGACCTGCCAAGATGCACAGGTCCTGTCTATGCTGCTGTGTCTTTAGTGAGTCCATGAACTCAACAGTTCCAGCCACAGCTGTGCCCAGGGAATAGCTTCATAAAAGCACACATATATGTAAATGAAGACAATGCATCTACTCCTTCCAGAGGTGCACATGGGAAGGTGCTACTGGAAATTCTGGGTATTGACCCCTAAACATCTCATTAGGAGCTGGAGATCTTACTCACCAATCTTAGCCATGGCACCATGTACTGGGTTGTCCAGGTGCAACAAGACCCAGGAAGAATGGGCCAATCCCAGTCACACAGGTGCAAGAAAGGGATCCCTGCTTATAATTCCCACCAGTATGGTGAACAACCCCATGGGAGCCTGCCCACACAGGTGAGATGCTGCCAGCTCTCTGGGTCACCAAGAGAGCATGAACCCCGTGGTGTGCAGATACAAGCCCATTAAAAAGCCACGTTGCTGCTGACTGCCCACAGTCTGTGAAAAACCTTGTGTAAACTAAGCTGTAATTAGCTCAAGATGCTTAAAGAACCTGAGACACAGAACAAAGATGGCACAAAGAGAAAAGAGATCTCAGGATCAGCTCATCAAAGAAAGCAGGGCCATCAGACAGACAGTAGCTCAATGCATTGTGGAGTTTCAGAGCTCCAATGCAGGACACTGATCTCATTTGGCAGACAGGAGGTTGGAGACCTTTGGCTTCTGTCAGTAACATTAAATACTTACAATACATGCCACTGAAAGGCCAAAATATGTGCTCAGCTAGAAAGCTGAAGCATGTGCTCATTTAAAGTCATTGCTAGCAGACAGCAGCAAGCTTTCTCCCCAAAATACAGGGAGGGTAGCAGTGAGCTATTGCAGTAGAGCAAGCCTGCACCACCCTGCATGTAGCCAAGCTCACAGGGCTGTGGCCCTGGGTCTGTTTCCTGCAAAGCCTCTGCCGGCTTTTACCAATAAACCAGGCAGAAAGAGGCAGCAAATAGAGAGAAAAGGGAGTCTTGTCAAAGGTACAGTCTGTGACTGGATGGCTAGGGAAAAAAATGGCTTTTTAAAGTCACGTCCTGCTCTTGCAGCAGGCTGAGCTGGACTCCCTATGAAGTAACTGAGAACAACTGCAAGAGTCCACAATCTGGAGCATGAGCATTGCTCCAGCAGAGAGGACGATATGCCCAGACTATTCAGCCTTCCCCTCACACAGTGCCCGTGCCAGGAATCTCAGAAGCCACCCCAGTTACGATATCCATCCCATCTAAAGCACCAAGCTGGATGATTCTTTGTTTATCCTACCACCCTACCAGCTGATAGAGAAAGAACAGCTGTAAGAGCTCAGTGCAGCAGTTGTGGGCAGCAATACTAACACTGGAGAAGCAAATCAAAGTTTGTTTTCTTGCTACACTTTCATGTTGGAAAACACTGTGCCAGGATGTGTGAAGCTGAGATCTGGAGAAAGGCCAGCTTTCTTTCAGACTTGGGTGTTCATTCGCAGTCAAAGGGAGCTGGTGTGCATCTTCTACTGTGGGAGGAGAGGAAAGCTTGGCATAGAATATAATAAAAATATTTACCTAGCCATGGGGTAGTTTACAGATAGGTAAGAGGGAACAGGGAACAACAGTGAATCTTCTAAGGGAGATGGTGCTTCCAGCAGAGAGTTGGTTGGTGAGCAAGCAACTTTGTTTTGTAGATGCAAGCGCTCTTCTGACTTAAAAGCATTCTTCAGAAGAGATCTAAAGGAATTTCCCACTCCTGCTGAATGGACTTGAACTGTGAGGGGAATTCATAAATTCTTTTGAAGCAAAGCTGAAGGTTTTCAAGTCAGAGATGACTTGCTGACCGATCTGAAAATAGGTGAAGACCTAGCGGGGGAGTGTAGGGATACTTTTTCCTCCACGTCCATCCAACTGAGGTCTGGAGCCAGACTCGGGAAAGGCTCCTCCAGCCTTTGGCACATACCCTGGGAGAGCTTGTTCCATTCCAGCTTACTCTTTTCAACCCAGTCTAGTCATTCTGGAATGTGGTCCTACAAGGTACTGGACACAGCTGGGAAATACATAGCCAGTTTTCTCCACTACCTGAGGAAGATATATGTCGTCTTGGTGCCCATACTGGGGGAAACTCAGGTCATATTCAGGAGTTCAGCTAGGGTTTTGTACTTCTCTGACTACTCTTTGCTTAAGCTGCCTCTTCTTCATAGACCACTCCTTTCCCCCCATTCCTACACCACATCTCTCTGAACTGCTCAAAACCTACTGCTTATTTCTCCTTACTGGACTACAGATAGCCCACCACATTCGTGTGACTGCCCTCTACAGTGGTAAAAAGCTAGGCTGCTTCTCTTTGCCTCTAAAATCCCAAGCAGCCCTTTGGGGTTTTCCGCCTATTAACGTGCCCTTCACCAGCTCAGCCCCATTAAAGCCACTTAATGTGTGCCAAGGCCTCAAATTCCTCTAACACAAAGCCCCAGACTCCAAAGCTTACCATATTAGACAGAAAAGTAACACACTTATTGTTCTCAGGTTGTTGTCTGCCTGTTAACACAAATCTCCCCAGCAAAAAGAGCAACCACGCTGCTCAGGGAACAGAGGCACTGGCAAAGGTATCTTTTCCTGGTCCTGAAGATGCTGCTGGGACCCACCTCTCTGTTAAACGCAGAGCAGTAGAAGAGCTGCTTCCAGTGACCCATTTCACATGCAGTCCTTGGCAGTTGTTCCAGCAGTGGCAGAGCTTCAGGATACCTTCAGTCCACTGAAAGCTCATCCATGAACTTCCTTCCAGGACATGCTGAGATGCCCTTGAATTATTGCTCTGTTTATGCTCCCTCCTTCCCAGAAAGGGACAATAAAGAGTGAAGCAACAAAGAAGCCTTTTTGCTGACCCCTAGCCCTGAGCTCTCAAACTTTATGAAACTTTCTTCACCATCTCTCTGAACCTTTTCCATCCTTGCCTTGGTGTTTCCACTACAGTCCTCTAGCATAACTCACTTCTGTCAGCTGCCTCAAAACTGATTAAATGCCACTTTAGAGGGTCACTCCTAAACGATTAAGCAGCACACCCATAATTAATATTAGTCAACAGTTGCAAAGGTAGGGAAGCCCCAGAGGCTAGAGATACAGTTAGAGGCACTGAACTGAGTAACAAAATGGGTTTTGTTAGTGCCGGGCTCAAGTCCTTCCACTCCAAATACAAACGGAAAAGAATTAATCACAGGTAAGGCACAAATGGACCCTTCAGTTAGCTTCTGGGAAAGCTGCCAAGCCTCCCTTTAAAAAGGCTCTTTATATCACAGCTGTGCATTGTATGTAAAAAGCTCAGATGCCTGGGCACAGTCTAATCCCTGGGTGAGAGCCCAGAAAAGGGCAGGTGTCACATTCATGGCATTTATTTATTGCAAATGAAGAATCGGCTCCTCTCTCTGGCAGGGAAACACTTTAGAAAGCAGACAAGAGGTAGAAAAACCCCCATCAAACCTGTGTTAGTACAAGGCTGAATCTGTGTTATGAAAACATGAGACAGGGTTAAGTCTGTTATTAACATGCCACTCAGTACCTGGCGTTCACATCTCACACGGAGAATGCACGATGTACATGTGTGGATAACTTGCCTCCTGGTTACTCTGAACTGTTTAGACACAGAAGTACTACAAATGACAACAGGCAACATTACAGATGACTGCAATTACTTGAAAACAGTGAAATCTGCCTTAAGAAATCACTAAGTCCCAGCCAAAAGATCAGTCACCGAGTGCAGGCTGGGCACTAGCTGACACACAGAAGGGCATTAGCCACTCCATGAAACCCACAAGCAGGCACTTTAGCATCCTGGAATGTCTTCAGGGTTACTTCTAGTGCAGGTTACTTCTATGCCTGTCTCCTCTTCAGAAAGTCCACATTTTTCTTCAGTTAAAGTATTTCAGTTGTCAGCCAAAATATTCCATTTTCAAGTGTTAATTTTTTCAAGAAAGGTTAAGTATAATGTGGAGAACAAATAGTTTACTGAAACCTGTCATTACAGTAAACTCTATTTTCTGTTCAAAAGCAGTTTAACAAGGAAGTAAAACTTCACCCAGAATACAGGGGTCTTTCCTAATCCATCTCCAGGCAAAAGAAATACGCACAGCACTCTCCCAGGGGAGGGCTTTCTCCTAGTAGTTGAGCAAGACCCAGCGCCTGCCTGTGCACCATGCAAGTTCACCTCTCCCTTCTACCCTAAGCCCTTCCTGCAGAACAGGGTACTCTGGCTTTATACAGCAAAACAGAGCTTCACTCAAGCCCATCTTAGATATTCATTTCAGCCCTTCATGAACCAAGAGGAAAAAGGGTGAGACTTCTAACTCCTTCATCTTCCAGCATCATTTTCTAGATCACATGCGGACCTAGGCAGAAAGCTGATATTTGCTGATCACCGTGCCTGGACTTTGTATAGCAGATGCACCAGGTGAGTCTGTTGATGTCTCTGAGGACTGTCTAACAACATTTGTATTAGAGGAATTAAATCCAGAAATTCCATAGCAATAAAGAAATAGGACACTCATCCCAAGCTTTATCCTCCTCTGAATATTTTGCTGCAACAGAGCAGGCAGGTGTTTCAGCCTTTCCTTCTGCTTTCTGTTTGTTGGAGATGTAAAGATTTTTCTTTCAGTAGCTACTACACGTGCGACAGAGGCTACATGCTGCTATTTCTGAAAAGATGTATTTTAAAAAACCACCCCAAACTTTACTTTCTAAGAGATCCTGGATTGTAAGCAGCTGAGTCGCAGTTCAATAAGTGCTTTAGCCTTTGAATTTTATAGGCCAGGTTTCTTAAGATACCCAGATGTCTGAATTCTCTTGGAGTTTTAAAATCTAGTTATTGTTTTGAATTGTTACTTGTTCTCAATGACTGTCAGCTCCAGACTGATGAGTGTTATTCAAACAGCTCAGCCTTCCACGAGAGCTTTTGCACCCTGCAGCTTTCTTCAGCTGTTTATAGGCAGCAATGCCATTTATAGAATTTGTGAAAATCTACAAGACTTTTCAATTCCAAGGAAATATCAAGATATTTCCTGCATCTTTCGACAAGCCTGGCTGCACTGTGTGATCAGTATCTCGTTAATGGGCTAAATTTTAAAATAAACCACCTTGTTACTGTTGGAAAGCATGAAGAGAAAGTTGCAGAACCCAGCTGAGGAAGGGCAATGAAGGACCCCTCCCTGGACTTTTCAAGCTGATTTTGTCTTGGACAATACGCTGTCTGGAATATTCGTAGTCCTAAGCCAAGTTTTCCTAGTGCGAAGCACCTCCAGTGCCAGGCAGAGCTTCAGACAATGCTTCAGCATGTGTGCTCCATGCACACGTGGACTAACACACACACTGCAGCAATGCATGACCACAAAGGATCCAAATAATGGTAAATAGCAGCTCCTTGCCCATACTACAGGGAGGAAAGGGGAAGGTTGTAAGAGATAATTTGTAATTAAAAGACTGTATTTTTTCTCAAAAGATCCAGGCCAAGGGCAACCTGATTTAAATTGCTGTACACAGAAAATGCAGTGGATGAAACTGGCTCATATAACCAGCAATGGTGCTGGTTCATCTGCATGAATGGAGCTGTGGGATTTTAATGACAATGCAAGCTCATGCTGAGTTTTGGAGTGGAAATCTAAAACCAATCTCTTCCAAAGGCCAGACGTGTTTACCTTCCAAGATTTTGGTTTTGAGTCTCTATTTTCATGTTGTGGAAATGTCAAGATCAAACTGAAACTGCTCCAGGATTTCCATAGGCAAGAGGACACAGAAATATCCTGTACATTCATTACATTATCCTCACAAGAACCGCCCTGAAAAAACAGAAAAGCTGAAATACGAGTCAGGCACTACAAGCCCACAGATCTGGGTGCAGCCTGTGCAGCTCTTCTAAAAGTCTTTATTTGGGGCTGCTCAGTCTCTAAATTGTGGCTAGTCCTCAAATATATCCACTCCTCAGGGAAATACCATCTCCCAATGTGGAGCAGGAGGGCAATCCAGCTCAGAGCCAAGTTCGAGCAAAGCAAACGTCAACCTTGTCTGGGGGCAAAGGAGATCTTCCCGTGAGAAATTCAGTGGTTTCCTCAGGCCACAAACAGCACAACAAAGATTTTGATAGGCAGAAATTCAGTTACATTTTCCTAGCCTTCTTCTATAACAAGATCTCCAGTGTCATCTTAGCTTTGAGGGACCCAGTTCTCTTCTAAGTAGCAGCTAAAGTTTAGCTCCAAGCTACTCGCTCCCAGAAGTGACTCTCCAGCTTTTGTCTCATGTAGCCCTGTCCAAAACATTACTAGCAGGTTATATTTGTGTTCTTGTCTGCCACAAAGACTCAACCCATCCTGAAATGGGAATGCCTTTCCTCCTTATCTGGTGGCCCAAGTCCATCATCATTGAAATCTTTAGTGCCACAACTTTCCCAGTTGGGAGTTCTGCTTGCTCTTTGGAAAATGCCTTAAACTGAGCTCTCCATGTCCTTTTCACTGATGCTGCTTTCTCTGGAGTATCTTGTCTCTGGTCTTTGGTTTGCTAATGACCTAGGTTCACTGCACGACAGCAGGAACCATGGGGGGAGCATGTGCAAAGCAATTCTCTGCCTGTTCTTGCAGCTCTGCCTTGCTGGCATGGAAATACTGCCACTTCTCAGCTTTCCATCCAATTCTCAATGGTGCAGCAGATAAAGACTTTTAAAGGCATGAAAGGAAATTAAAGTGCTCCGTCCCACTGGAAGCCACCAGGAGCTGGGTACTGAACCCTTATTTGTGCTTTTGGAAGTCCTCCTCCAGGGCTTTAATGCAGCAGCGAACAACCAATGTGCAATCTATTCACTGTTCTTCCTCACTTATTTCACAGCTTGAAGAGAGGCAATAAAACTAGGGACTTCAGCTCAGCCAGTTTTGCCTGATTTGTCAGTTGTTGGGGGTATTTTTTGCCATTCTGTGTTCCAGCGTCAGCACTTCTGCAAATTTTATTTTTATTTCTATTTTCAGCATCCTGGCACATAACTGGGAGTGGAGTGCCACCCTGCAAGACACCAGCATNTTTTATTTTTATTTCTATTTTCAGTATCCTGGCACATAACTGGGACACCAGCACCAGTGCTGGTTGGTGGCAGAGCTCACACACAAACCCTCACAACTGGACACTCTAGGAAGAGACATTTTTAAAAATATCTATAAGACAAAAGGAAGTCCATACATCTGATGGTGCTCTTGTAGGTACTGGCTATGTTTTCTTTAACATTTTCATTTTTGTAGTAATTGGCCTTTTTGCACAGCCTGGGAACCTGCAAGAACATTTTGTCCAACAGCGCAAGGTGAGGGAAGAAGGCATGCTTCCTACTCTAAGACCTGCCCTATGTTTCTGTGCAATTTCTGAAGAGTCTCTCTGGACAAATTACTCAAATTACAAATTGCTGTCTAGATTATCCAGGCTGTTACAGCTTCTGAAGCCAAGACTGCCACTCTACGAGGTGCTGAAAATCTGCCTGTTTAATTACCTCAGTTTCCCTGTTTGTACAGGGAGGATAAGATCTTCTATGTTTCAACTCATTAATATTTGTAAATTGTTCTGAGATTATGGGATAGCTGGAACTATTTATAGGAATGCAAGATGCCGTTTCCATTAGGTGCAAGTTGCCATGCAATTAAAATATACTGAGCATCACAATATGTAGCAAATGGGACATCTTGTTTCACATCAGCCAAGAAATGCTAAGTAGTCTGTGCTTCCTAGTTGCTTATTTTATTCTTTTTGCCCTGAAAAACTCATTAACAAAATACACTGGGCCAGACTGATGTTTAGCAAGAGTTGTAATTTCCCTCAAAGTTCCCAGCCCACAGGGAAAAGGATGTCCATGTGGGCAAATCAAACTCCTCTCCCAACAGCTCTACAAAATGCAGCTTTACAATTTGCTCTCGAAAGAGAGGGATGTGAACCACAGTTATGGCCCTTCTGTACCTCTTAAAGGAGATTTCCATTCTGTGGGTATATGTAAAAAACAGTTCCTGCTCTCAGCCCTTCAGAGAAAGAGAACAGAAGATCCTTTGAATCTCAGTTTTCCTCAGCTGCCTTCTCCAGAGTGACCAGGGAGAACTTTTATTGGCTCAGTCTCCTACAAATGAATTTATTTTGCTTCCTTCCAAAGGGTTGCATAGACTCTATCCTCATTTCTTTCTGGGAGAGCTTTGTGAGAGGCCATTTGGACAAGACTGCTGCAATAATTCATGCCATTTGCAGACAATTTGTAAACCCTTACAGTGTCCCAGAATGATTCATTATTTTTCTAAGAATACGAAGCTCTGTGTGTGTGTGTGTGCGTGTGTGTGTGTGAATATGCATGCTCATGAAGAGTGAAGACAGGCAGCTCCCCCAGGCCCAGAGGCAGGAAAAATGATCAGCATAGATTTCTTTTTTGGCATTTAAGGTTTACTTGTGGCATTTCAATTGTTTTGCACCTCCACATTTTAGGTTTTAAATGTATCCAAAGTAGAAGGTAGGAGGTTTTTTTTGTTTCTGTGACTACTACAAGGGACTCTGTAAGATCCAGTGTACCATGTCCCAAAGGTAAATACATGTAAACAACTTATTCAAACAATGATCACTGGCTTTGTCTTCAGCCACCCAGGAGAAGAGCAATTAAAGCCATACCTGACCCTAGATTACAAGGCCTAAACTTAATCTCCGTTAAGTTTTCAATACAATTAGTTTTATATCAGATTTCAAACAAAACAGCACCCTGCTGGTAAGTTTCTGGATGAACACACACTAACCCAAATGAGTTCAGAACAAGGAACCTACAAATCCCAGGATCTGTAATGATTTCCTACAGGCTATGTTAAATATTCTCCATAAATATCCATCCAATGCAAACTAATCCCAAAGGGAAGACTGGTGGAAGCAAAAATCAGAGCAACTGCTGGAACAAATATTCAAGATTTCCTTGGGACTACAGTCCAAGCCCTCCTTTGCAGCAGGATAAAAAAAAAATATCCAAATAGGCTTTCCCTAGCTGCACTAAGTCCGAACCCTTTAGTATTCAGCACCAGAATGCCTTCCCTTTTCACTTTATTTAGGGTATTGCTGCAGGTGTTAAGAATTATTTGCTCCTTGCCATTACATGTAGAGTCAGGTGAGAAACTTTACTTACTTCCCAGTTAAACGATTAGGAGACTATAACAACATATATTGTGGCACATGAGAAAAACAACAGCAATCAAATCCTTTTGATGCTTTTCATCATTAAAATAATTTTCTAGTATTGGTGAAATTGACTGGGCATTCCTTGGGAGTGACTGTCAGAGGGACTAGCAGAGAAGAGACTGTTGGTTATAACAGGTTTTAAAACTTGCTAGGTAAGACATTTTCCTTTCCTTGCCTGCCCCATGAACATCACCTTTGCTATTTTACTTGCATAACCAATGGTACCTCCCTCAAAAGGTTTTGTTAGTGTGATTTGTCTGGCTAAGAAAATGTCAGCTGAAAGAATAAATCTGGCAAGGCTGCAGGTACCAACACTCACACAGAAGATTAAAAAAAAATTATCCTGTTGTCTGCTTGTAGAAACCAGTTCACCCACAAGTTTCATAGTCCAAATCCCACATGAAGGGAAAAGAAAGTCATGTGAGAAGTTAAAGAAATCCAAAGTAAACACGAATATTAGCTTTGTTGTACAGTCCTGTAAAACAAGTTGGGTAAAATTACGCCTTGGGTTGGTTTGGTTATCAACATCATTTGCCATACTGCAGTGACTCTTTTGACTTTAATTTCAGAACTCTGCATCAGCTTCTGTTATCTCTCCAGCTTATTGTTAGCATCAGTATTAAGCTGTTCTAGTGGGAGATGCAATTACCTTCTGTGTTTTTAACTCATGCTCTCACGCTGAAAAAAACTGAGATACATAACACAAATATAATAATCCCACACAGTCTAAACTAGATTTGGGACATTTGTGCAAAAACAATACTGCAAACTTTGTGTCTTATGGGGTCGGAATGAGCCCGATTCCTTTAGAATGTGTGATTTATCCTACCTTACTGGCTTTCAGTATCTCAAACATCAGAGGCAACCCTTGTGTGATGAGCTCCTCTGTGTACTCTTCTTCCTGAATAGACTTGAATTCCTTCAGCAAGCACTGGATGAGAGGCCGTCGGTGCTGCTGGAAGGACGTGCGCAAGGATTCCAGCCACGTGTGCAGTGTCCAGGGAACACCTACAGATGGAAAAGTACATTCTCAGCTTCAGAAGATGATATGCCCTTCTGCTTTTTTACTTTTAGTTATGTTTAATCTTAGGATTCTAAGGAAAAGCTGTCAAATAACCCCCAAGAAATCAAATTCTTATTTATCCCTGATTGAGAAGGTTGGTGGTTATCAGGACATCCCAAACCTAATACACAAGGCTCTCCTCCAAGCACTAAAAGCTTGGGAGTGCTAAAAGACGACTGTGGTCTCTCTGCTCATCTAGCCCTCAGTTTCTCTGCTGAGACTGCCAATTTGTGGTAATTGCTGTGGTGCTCTGTGATGCAAAAGCCTTTTGGAAACTAGATTTACACTAGCTCATTTGTTTGAATGCAGCCCTGGAGAGCCATTAAACAGTAAAAAAAAAAAATTTTGGTCACTACCCATCTGGATACAAACTGGTGGTCTTCAGATTAAAACTTTCTTTAAGCATTACTCCATGTCCTCTCCTGATCACTACCATTTTCCCTAAACAGCACTGGGTAAGCTAAGCAGATCAGCCTTTTCAAGCACTTTGTTGTGGGAGTTCTCTCCAGGAACTTAAAGGGAACTCCTCACAGGCACTGAGCAAAAAAGCACACAGAGCTAGTGTACCTCTGCAGGCACTAGGCTGGAGGTGACCTAGTTTCTGCTTTTGCAGAATGGAGTGGGAGGAACCACAAGCCCGACGTTTGGCTACAAATCATTTTTCCTTCCACTTCAGCAAACGTCCAGTGCCTGGAGAGCAGCCCTGTTGCTGTCCTCTCCCTCATTGCCTGATGCTTTGCCTGCTCAGCCCACTCAGTGAGCCACCACCTAGACCACCACATGCCCCAACCCATGTCAGATGTCTCCAGGGCTGGAGAGGTGCACCAGGCAGAGGCACGCAAAGCACTGGATTTCCCTCTGAATGCAGATTAGCAGGGATAGTAAATGCACAGTCCATAACCCTTCCTGATACCCAACCAACCTCCACACGGGCAGAAGCCACTTCCAAGCAGTCTGGTATGATGTTCAAGCCTTGTGCTTGCACAGCTAGCACACCAAGAAGCCAGCCCTCAGAGGCTCACAAACCTCAGAAAAAAAGTGTCTTTAATGGTGAGCTGCTTTATGTCAAAGTGCAAAAGAAAAGCTGTTGGACGAGCCCCGTGGCAGGCCAACACTGCACCTCAGAGCCTTAGCTAATGCTCTGACAAGCAGCAGTGAAGAAAACTGCTGGTAGAAACCACCCTATCCTACAGAAAAGCACCAGCGGCCTCTGAGCCAGGCACATTGTGGTGCCAAAAAGGGTCAGGAACCTGCTGGATCCCCCATCACCTCCTGCTTCCACAAGAACTGAGGAAGATGCAGCTGTGGTCAGTTTAAGCAACAGCCTGTCGAGAGAGAACTGTTTCTTACAGCAGTCTCTCTGTGGAGAGAAAGGAGAGAGAGGGTGCTGGGACTGACCTATGCTCCTTATGTCAATGGTCACATCCACATAGCCGTGCTCAGCACTGTGGTACATGGCCTCCTTCAGGGCTTTCATCTTGGCCTTGCTGTTGCGGCTGGCACAGAGCGGAGCTGCCGCCGAGTCAGGCAAGTCCGTCCCCTCGGCCAGGATCTCCTCCAGTGAGAGAATATCACTCTTGTCCTTCTCCGGTTGAGCAAGCAGCTTACGAAAAACATTCCTGTCAATCACAGCATGACAGAGAGAGGGAGAGAGGGAAAAAGAGGGTGGGAGAGCAGAGTCAGTGTCTAAGCTTTCATTGTGCCCAGGATATTTGCTGCAACATGGCAAGTCAGGACATCTGTCCAGGAAATTACTCCAGTCAATGGCAGGACCAGTTGAAGGTAGACCTGAGGGCAAGCAGTGCTCCTGCGAGCCCACCTGCATTGCCTGGGCCACATCTGCAAGACGCTGCTGTCCTGACAGGAACCGTACACAGATGTCACACAAGTGGCAGCATCTCGTGGGAACAGAGACCCATGAGCTTAATGTTACTTAAGGTTTCTTCCCAAAATCAGGGGAGACTAGCTCTCAGGATTTTCAGCATGGAGGCCACTTGAGAAGGGAGCTGCCTGGAGTTACCAAAAGCACCATCACTCGATTAACACTCAAAGCAGTCTGGGAAAGCTGGAGCAGCTAGACATTCAACAAGGCCAGTCAGGGCAGGTTCAAGCATATCTGGGACTACTCTGCAAAGCTACTGATCTGGCTGGGCTATCAAATAGCAAAGTTGAGACTCGGTGCCCTCAGATTTGCACCAGCGTTACCTTAAGTATCTCAACAAAGTTGCTCTTGGTTTCTGCAGCTGTGATAACAGAAACCAGGCTGGCTCTCATCACACCTCTCTTACACTCTGACATCCTGCCCACCCCTGCTCAGACCCCAGCATGGGGTGGCAGTGGGGCTTGGTGTCCCCCAAACAAATCTGGGGAAGGGAAGGAGGAGGGTATATGTGTGTGTATGGTGTATGGGTAGAACTGTAAGAGCCAGAGTCTGTGAAATGCACAGCCAGCAGTCAAGTCAAGAAGAGCCCCACGTTCTCCTTGGGCATGCGGCTCCCACTCACACCAGCTGTCAGCGAGGCTGGAGCAGTGAACATTGGACTCCAATAACCAAACTGCCTTCTCTGTCCCAGGGATCCCTCACAGACTCCAGATAGGTAGCACTGTGCGAACCTGCCCTGACATGCCATTAGCGTGTTGTTAGACTGGCAGCTCATCTCTAAGCAAATAGATGGTAGGTACTGTCTCTAACCTGTATCTATGTTCCTCTGGATGGCTACAATCAGAAAAGTAGGAATGTGAAGATCATAATACTACTAATCCATTACACTGCAGTCAGCTCCTCAGCATGGCAAGATCATGCACACCCGGTGCTCATTTAATTACTTTTTGTTTTCCCCCGAATTTGCAGCATACATACAACACTAAGGCACACAGGACTGTACAGTAAACACAGACGCAGAAATTCTGTTCAACGACAATTAAGGGTGCAGCAATACATATGCAATCCGCCCCAAACCTGAGAAATACGTCAATAAGAAATTCAGAAGGAATGTCTTTGGCATTCCTTTCTGCTGTCACATCAGCTACTATGTAACAACTACTGCATTGCAACACCATGAGGAGTCCCCTTCTTTATTTTTTATCATCAGCTATCAAAAAGCAGCTTGTACCACCAACTGGTTAAATTCACATGCTAGCAAAAAGTCTTACATGCCTGCTCAGTTAGCAGCATGTTCGATTGCTCGTGCAGAACTTTCACCATCTGCTCAAACTGGGTGCCCAGTCAAAAAATAAGCACTTGAAGGATGCCACTAGACTTGTTCCCACTCTACCTGTGTCCATGCGCAGCAGCCTGACTGAAAGAGTTCATGTCACCTTGTGGAGTCATGGAAATGCCGTTCCTGTACATTGTTCCTATCATGGGGTCAGCTCCTCGCTCCAACAGCAAACTGACCAGTTCAAAATTTCCTGCAAGTCGAGAGTTGCATTTTTACTTCTTTTAAAATCCAGTATTTGCTCACCTAAACCACAGTCCCTTATTGTAAATTTTATTACAGTGGGAGGAGAAAGTCCTTACCAGCAGCTGCTGCCAACTGTAGAGGCGTTTCAGAGTAATTTTCCTCTCCATGCTCCAAGGAACCTTCTACCTTTGCTCCAGCATCCAGCAACAGCTAGAAAGAAAATTCACCATTTAGAGCAACTGGGGGGTGTCAGTTTTCAGAGTTCATGAACAGTGACCAATGAGAGTCTAATGTTTCCTGTTATCTGCAAACCAGATACGATGGAGACAAGTGACATGCAAATTCCATCCGTTTTTTCATAGAGGCAAATTGATTCCTTTTTTCGCTCATCTTACACTGCCAAACACTAGAAGCGCTAGTGTCCGACTTCAGAGCCAAAAAAGTGTAACTCTGTGTTTCTGAATGGGAAATGGGGTAAGGTCAGTGTTAAGAAGTAATGTGCTGAAGATGGTGTACTGAAAATTAGCGCGACAAGCATCCTTCCTTCACAATCTTCTACAAGCCCAGCACCATCCTAAAATGGATCAGATTTCAATTGCCTCTATCTTTCATATAAAGTCATGACAAAAAGAAAGGCAACATTAAGAATCAATTGCAGCAAAGAGTCCACAAGCTGTGATCTCCACTGGGGACACTTCCACGTAAATAACAACAATGCTGAAAACAAAAGCAGCCAAGGAGAGCAGGATGGAGCCTGTGCTCCTGCCCTCTCTTGGCCATTTCTGTCTCGAGGCCTTCATAGTTTTGGCGTTTCATTCAATATGCCATAGATACAGCTGTTTTGAAGGGTAAACCTCGACTTTTGAGATACCAAAGCACAGAACCAACGTATCCCACGTGATGCCTCACTGGGGTAAGGTGAGCGAGCAGCAAGGGCTGCTGTCCACCTCACCCACACTAAGGCCACAGTTTTGTGTTTGCTAGAGTATTATAGCCTATGAAAGTGTAATGAATGAACAAACAAACACATAAAACAAGTGGTCAGGAAGGAGCACAAGGAGTTGTCAGACTTTCTTTGGTGCAACTTTGCTTCAAAAATTGTTCTATTTAAACCTCATATTGGTTAAGGTTTGAACACTGTATTCATTATATAATAGGTCTATTATATATCAGTACACTCTAGAAGAAGCAGAAGTAACCAATATGAGTATGACAAAAGGATACTGGTTTGAGATGGATGTAAGTAGAACTGAAGAGGAGAAACAAAAGAATGAGATGCAGGTAGGGAAATACAATAATACCTGAACTACAGGAATATGTCCATGCAACACAGCAAATGTCAGAGCTGTCCAATGGCGGGTCTCAGGGTGGACGGATGGGTATTTATGAGCAGTACTGACAACCTACAAACAAATTAAAGTTATTTTTTTAAAGAGCTATAAGGAATAAAATTCAACCTGCCCGAAAGCCAGGCATGTGAGGGAGTAAGTGAAAGAGAAAACCTGGGAAATGTGCTTTATAAAATGTTTGGCTTCATTTTTTTTTCCTGCAAAAATTTTCTCAATATTAAACATGTTCATGCCGATTTGACAGCTTGAATAGAGTTCATACCAAATGAAGTCTTTTTACCAACTACTGTAGCTCCATCTAAACCACTGGCCACGAGATACTTT
This sequence comes from Piaya cayana, assembly GCA_013389865.1. Classification (NCBI taxonomy): domain Eukaryota; kingdom Metazoa; phylum Chordata; class Aves; order Cuculiformes; family Coccyzidae; genus Piaya; species Piaya cayana. The sequence goes on along the minus strand of WAAB01006340.1, from coordinate 250,272 downwards.
TGCACAAGGTCAAAACATCCACAGTCGGTTACAGCAGCACACACTGGGGAGGCAGGGACAGATCAGGGTGCTTACAGCTAAGGACTTCTCCCACTGACTTTTCCAGACCACCTATCAACAGCCCCACGACTTGGGATTGTTCCAGGTCCAAGGAAATACTTTCCACATAAATCAATATGACTTTTTTTTCACTGCCATCATGAAAGACACATCACAAGCCCTGTGCTAGAGTTCACAAGCATGCTTCCAGGGTCCTCCTCTCCCACTGGAGTTAAAAATACAGGCAAGAAAAGATGGGGCAGAGTGGCACTTCTGAAATGTTTTAAGAAATCTCCTTTTTACTGCCTTCTCCTGGTTGAGTTGAGTTAAAAGAGCAGGGTGGTGACAGTTAAAAAAGAGAGGTAAACTGTATCCTTAGAAAACAAAATGGTATTTTTCACATTGCTCCTTCCATTTTCTATGCCTTAGTGCTTTGACGCCTCTAATGTAGACACTGTAGAAGATGAATAACCACTCTCTGCTTCAGTTTCCTTGTCTTAAAGATGGGGTTATTAATATTGATGAGGTTCACAAAGATGGTAAAATCTAATGAACGGTTGCAATCCAAGACTGCACACTCAGATGGAGTGTGACACTAAAATTCAAAATCTTATTATTGATCTTCAGAGGATGACTAAAATCAGAGTAAAAGATGCACCACATCTCTGTATCATCAGCCAGGTATGCTTTCAGTACCTTGTCTGAAGTACTTTTACCCATGTAGGGGAGCAGGGTCAGTTATTAAACTGTCGGTTGCATTAGCAGCTCACATTTCCAAGCGCCACATGCAGCATTTTGCTAGAAGCACAGGACAAAGCCCTCAGTCCCAAGGACAGGGATGAGGACAAAATCTGAAGAGCCCATGCAGATCCCACAGATTGTGAGAGGGACAGATCTGCACCTGGCTGTTATCACCCAGATTTGCCAAAGAGAGCGCCTGAAGTGCAAAAGAACTGTGCTGGTCTCTGAGCACAAGCATGGGGCTTCGTTGGGTTTGGGTTTGCTTAGAAGGAAGAGGATTGAACAGCTCGAGCCTTGGAGTTTAGGCTGTGGAGCAAGAGCAGCAGAGGGTGAGGATGGGCAGGGTCACAGTTCAGTGAACACATCCAGCTCCTCCTCAAAAACAGATTCCCACTGCTGTTCAGGGCAGCCCACAGCAAGCAGCAAAGAAAATAAAGTCATTTTAACTCCTTTGCTCCTTATTTTTTGTTGTTTCTTTTTATTTAGTGTTTGCAAAAGACCTGTGGTTCACTGGACTTCTAAGGCCTCAGTTGAGATTTGCTGAGCAGCTTCAGGTCCTACTGACTGTAAGGCGAATTGCAGCTTCTCAGCACATCTGGAAATTAGTCTATTTTCACTAAAGATGGGCAGCATTTGAAGCTACTTTTGGAAACATATATATATATAACTGATTTGCAAAGTGAAAGGAGGAAAATGATGCAGGCACCTGACAGAGTATTTATTTTTGTTCATGGTTGATTTGCCTTTTTCTTGGTGTAATTGCACAGTTGGTTGTGGTGTGCACAAACCATCTTATAATTGCACACCATAATTATTCACAGTCCTTGTCCCAAAGTGTTTTCATTTGATTTCAGAGCAAACACTCTACAGAAATGAATCAGGGAGGTCCACACTCCTCACTGGAGCTGTCGTCTCAAATGTCAGCAGTTGCAGAAAGACAAAACTGTTTAAATTTGCATTTGGTTCAAGTCTGGAAGATTACTGGAGCAACTGGGAGTACTGCTCCTAATGAAAACTTCTCCTAGGAACTAAATAAAGCCATCTCACCTCTGAGCCACAGGCAGGGTTTAAAGGAGAGATCAGTCTCCATGCCCCTCCAGTCTTTGGTGCGCCTATCGAGAGTGCTAAGAAGGGTTCAAGTATTCAATTATTGCTGGCTCTTAAGGGTGATGTGCTTGAATTTGAGGAACTGAAATCATCAGCTGATTTCACATGAGCCACCAAACAGCAATCAGATAGTAATGACTATCAGTCTCTTACAGGTGACATCCATTTCTACTTTTAAATTAGATTTTTTAGAAGTGCAAAATGTCTGGCTGAAAGCAGTGACTACAATTTATCAGCTCACTCAAGTCCAAACAGAACAGATGGAACACAGATAAGTGAAGCAGACAGCTTAATTTACTCATGACCTCAACAAATTGAGGCTGGAATCATTAACAAACAATTCATTCTCAGATTTTCAAATGGCTCTTTAAAAATGTACATACCTGCATTGCACAGATTTGGATCACAATCTGTTTGGTGGATAGATTGTGTAAGATGTGATGTGCATTCATCAAAGAGATGTATATGTTCTGGAAGCTTCAAGCTCTTCATCCAACAGTTTTTAGCCCAAGGCACTTTGTAAAACAAAACAGTGGAACCTACATTGCACTTGTGAGGGAGGGATGCTCAGTTGGAACATACCAGTGCACAGAAATGCTTGAGCCTTGGCAGGTTATCAGATGGGTATTTCTTCTACCCTTTTCATTTTTAACTCAGGTGAGATTCAGGGAATCCTTCCAATACCATTAGAGCATTTCTCCATGCTAGTGCCAATGCCTGTGTTTATTTGCAGTGTGCAAACACAACTAAATCAATATTACCTTTGGAGTAAGTCCGATGACTTGATTCTTTCTGTGCAGTGAATCCCAATGTTAACCTAATGCAGTTTGACGTCACTATTCATTTAAAGTGGGGTCATCCAGGCCAAGGCAAATTTATTTTCTTTTAATTCTTGGCATTTTGTCTTGGCTACAGTTTCAGGGAGTAGTTTATGATGTAAACAAATAACAGAACAAAGATATAACCAACAAAAAGTCCTCACCTCAGCATTCAGATCTGCTCCAGCATCTAGCAGCATCTGCACCATAGCCTCATCACCCCTGACACAAGCATACATCAGTGGAGTCATGCCCTAGTCATTTTTTGGAGTTAAAAAACAAAGGAATTCACAAATTTAACACATAACTCTCTTTGATGTTTTTAAACAATTATTTAAGTATATATCATCAAGACTAACAGTATGTACTTAATGAAAGCCATTACCTCTGTAACAGACATGACCCTTGGAGTACCAAAAACCAACCATTTTTGTCAAACGTCTATTTTTGTTGCAACATGTGTTGACCTTTTTTTTTTTTTTCCAAGTTATTCTCAGCATCCTCAGCATGGTGAGTGACACCAGGCTTGCCAGCCTCATCTCCATCTTCATATACTAAACTGAGCATCTTTGTCTTTGGGGCCCCACCAAAGAAATATCTTTATCAAAGCAATCACAATTCCACTGGTATTTTAAAAAGATAGTAACTCTATGCAGTTTTCTATGATCACACTTTCATAATATCTAACTTTTTAACTACTGAAAGAGCCTTTAAAAACATCCCGGACTCTTCTCAAGATAGGTTAGATTTGGGCACAACTTTTTCAACACAGCTATTGTAAGGGGTTGGAAATGCAAAGTGTTTGTATACAGCTGCCTAGAAAACAAGGACTTAATTTTAAATGAAATGCCAGACGTTGTGCAAATTGCTGGCTCTAGGAAAACGTGGCCTTGTTTGGAGGAAAAGTAGATTAAGTGACCCTTCACTACAAAATCACATCAATGCAATTTGTATTCATCTGAAATACCTCCTGTGGCTGATCACTATTTCCCTTAAGATAAGTGTTACTGTGGCCGTGGTAATGAGTCCAGAAAAAAACATGAAAAAAAATCATTAAATGTACCGTAAATTATAACAGAAAAACTGCTTATTAAATACAGTAGGGGGTGTTGATCAACAGCCACCAGTTGTTTTGCAGTAAATCTACTGCAGCTACCTCTGATGCATGTTTATAGCCTACTGTCGACATCCCCCAGTAAATTTGCTGTCAGACAATAGCCTGTTTGCTGTTTAACCTGAGTGCTGCTGCAAAGTGAAATTATTTTCAGAGAAACTGAAGTTTCCCAGCATGGCCAGACACTTAGCTGTGACACTGCTCTTCCTAGCAAGAACCCAGCACTAATATTTTTGCTTAACTGTCCCATTTTTCCTGTTTGCATGCAGGGCTTAAGAAAGTCAGTGCTTACGTATGGAAGGGCTGCCCTTGTAGAGAAAATATAAATTAAGGTTTGCCTCTGCAAGTTAGTTGGAGCCCATCTGAAACACTTTGAGCATTTCATGAGATCAAGTCCACAGTGTATTTCTGGAGACAAGGAGAAAGAGGAAAGGCATTTGGGGCCTCATGCCAGCAGTAAGAAAAAACAGGTTCACACAGGCTAAGGAGAACTCTTGGGTGACTTTAAGTTACTTGCAAAGAGAATTTGAAACTACTTCGGCTACAGCCAGTGGCAAAATATTTCCTTTGTCAGTCAATAAACACTACAGGAACAAACAGGAGCATAAAAATGACAAGAAAACTGGCTTTGGACCTTGAAACACCAGGATAGGATAGCAGCTTAGAATTAAATACATGTTCCTGCAAACTGCTATTTCAATTTCTGTAAGTGCTGTCATTCGATAATTAAATCAAGTGTTTACCATAGGGGGTCTAATCAGATCTGAAGAAAAGAACTTGGAAACCTCATGCCAGGCTCCCCCTTGCAAGAGGCAGCATGGGGGCAGCTGCAGCAAAGAACTTCACAGCAAAGCCTGGAGCAGAGGGCCTACCTGAGGACCACACAGGATATTTAGTCCTTGCTGAAGCTGAAGAAGGACTTACCACTGACTAAAGAGTGGCCCAGAATGTCATGGTGCAGTATCAGGGCTCAAAAGAGTTAATGAGGTTTCTAACCTCCTCTCTTTTTGCACTGCTGTCCCTGCTGCTTTTGCCTCTGCTGGCCCTCCTGGCTTGCTCTGCAGCTCAGCTTTGTGCAGCAGCATCACTTGGCCCCATCTCTTTGCACATGGGAAGAATGGATTTTTAATAAGCTCATCATTAGTGTTCAACACACACACACAGAGGAATACAGTAACAATGTGTAGAATCAATGCAAAGGGCATTTAGCTCTTGGCAAAATAAAAAATTACTTTTTCTTTCAGCCTTGCATCACTTAGGGCTCTGTCCTGCAAAATGTGGGATCTTAAAAGATGTGGGATGTTTGATCCAGTGAAGCATTTAAGCATAGGCATAACTTCTACTCAGATAGGATGTAAGCATATGTTCAGAGTTAAGCATATGATTAGGTACTTGGATGAATAAAGCTAGAGTGTTCCCAGGTTTCAGCCTAGAGAACACAGGAAATATGCTGTGAAAAATCTCCAGGTTCAGACTAACTCAAAATAATACTATTTTAGAAAAGGATAATATATGAATCTTGGAACTAGCAGTCTGGTACTATTTTTGTTCTGGGAGTACTGCCCTCTGCTAAATCTTTTCTCAAACAAATCCACAATATTGACTCAGACTGAAGCTACTAAACAGCAACATAACTCAAATTTCTGGAGTAGCTTTCATCTCAGAAGATCCAAATCCACTAACAGTGCAGCTCCTGTTGCAAATGACCACCTCAGGGGTGGGAGCCACTTGTCTACTTCCAAAAAGGATGCCACAGCTCAAGGTACATGCAGTGGCACATTCATCAGGGGCATAAAAAAATCCAGGGGACTTGTTTCAAAAGAGAACAGTAGTGTCCATGGCCGCTGCTTCCCTCTGGGAAGGAAAACACCTTGGTGAGCATCACAGCTCAACAGACTGCTGCCAGTAGGTAGCTGCAGAGGCAGCTTTATCTCTGGACACAACCCCACGGAAGCGTAAATCCAGGAAAATTTAGGCTCCTCAATTGGTAGATGATGGCCATAGCAGCCAACAGTGGGGTAACACTGCAGAGATACTTTCACATGTAGAAAGTCAATTCAAACTGGGATGAACTCAATTAAGTAATGCCAGTGATAAACTGTTTCCTGCCACGGGTTTGGTGGTGCACATGAAATACGCTGCAGACGCCAGGGTAGTGTTCACTGGAGGCATGTTCACCTCACAAAACCCTGCCCCACACCACTATTTATGGCTTTGAAACAATATTAAGTACTCAGATCAACGCTAAAACTCTCTTGGAATCTCATTTTGGCTTCAAAAGACTCAGTTCACTGTTAAGATTTTAAGGGATGCATTCACCCTCATGAGTTACCTCAGTACCAATGAATCAATATGACTCAAAGAGACCCAACTTAAAGTAGATGTTCACCTGACGGTGCTTTAACTCAATGCAGCGAAAACATTAAGGCTCTGTCTAAGTTTAAATGAAAGCCAGGGCTCATTTTTTGTGATAAGCAGACAAAACTCTCACATTTCACAGTTGCTTCTTTACATTTCTGTCTCGTTACCTGTTCACTCATGCTGTTGATCCCATCCGGCCCCAGCAAGGATATGGCTTGTTTAACCAGATCCGTTCGGCCACAGTTGAGCATCCGGAAACCCAGGTCCTGCTTGAATTTTGCTTCAGTGGCAACTGCATCCAGTTTCCGAGATGCACAAAAACAGTCGTCGATTCTGTGGACAGGAGAAATAAACTCCCTCAGAGGACAATTGGAGGACAGACTTCGTTGTCCCTAGGAAAATAATACTTTGCCCTGTCTTTGAAGTATGTAGGTCATGCACATATCCATTGGTCTATCTTGAATGGGACAAATTATACATTTTATAAAAACATGGGGAAAAAAGGCACAGCTTTTACTTGATTTTGTTCCCCCATTTAATAAATGCACAACACTTTCTCACTGCAAGCTGTCTCTCTGCGTGGCAAGGTTATCTGGCCCACTCTGATCTCTGAGAAGTTTCAATGGCTTTAGTAAGCTTTGAACTTACATCAAGTGCATGTGTAATCATTGACAATACAACAAAGTGAAAATAATGTCACTTGAAATGCCTTAAAGGATCTTACCAGCTCAGCCCTAGTAAGAGGGAAGCCTTTTTAGAGCATAATGTGCAAGTCATAGAACCCCAGATTGGTTGAGGTTGGAAGGGACCTCTGGAGGTCATCTGGTCCAACCACCCCTGCTCAAGCAGGGCTACCTGCAGACAAGCAGGGCAATATGCAACCAGGAGGAGAATCTTGCCAGGTAAACACCACAAATTCTTGCTGGCTGAGCAAAACAGATGGGTTGTCATTCTTTTACAGTCTTATTCCAAAGATCCCCAAACTGCAAACTGCTCAAGATATCCATTTCAAACGGAAGAAGGGCTAGGAATTACTCAGCCAAGATGTGAATCTACAGCTCCAGAAAGAGCCAGGCAATTCCAACCTGATGTTTATCCGACTTGGTTTCATCATATTAAAATAGAGCTTTGCTTTTTTTTTCATGCTGAGGAGTGTCTGGGGCAGAGGGTGGAGTCCAAATCCCCAGTGCTTTTGGTGTGAACATAGATAAAGGACTGTTTGGAAAAACATCACTTTCATTCTCCAAGAATGCTAGGTCAGAGAATGAGGGGTTACTTAGGGAAAAAATAAAACAAAGATCAAAAGTGAAAAAGTCAAACATACATCAAATATTTGTTTTCTATTTCAGATGTAAAAAAATGCAGCAAACCAAAAGAAAAATAGAAACAGCATATCATTATCATTTAAATTTATTCTTCAAAGTGCTTTATCAGAGCTTTATAAAATATATAACACTGCTTAATATTTAACAGCAATATGCAATGAATACACTATTTAGATAGAAGCACTGGTATGTAGTAATAGCTACCGCTCTTCCTCTTTCAACAGAGAAAAGAAAGCAAGGCAGAAAAAACGAAGTATTTTCATCAAAGCTTCTGCAGGACTTAGTACAGAAACCTTGCACCTGAGCTCAAGCTTGCCCGAAAAACAACAGATATTTTTGTGATGTTCACTCCATATGATCAGTTTAGGTTTTGACTGCTAAAAAGTTGATGTTCTATGAATGTAAGCAAAGTATGCTTGAGTATCATTACTCAGAGGAATGAGGATGATGCTTCATCACAGCACTATACTGCAAGATTAATGCATAACACTCAATCACAATAAATACACCCTAACAGCAATAACATCCTGCATAAGTAATACGTCTCCAACAGAGAGTAAGAAAGCGACACAAAGCAAGGCTGGGTTTTCTGCAGTACTTACTCTAAGTAAGTTCAAGGAAAAAAGCAAAACCAGCACAGATATGCAGGGCTGAGCTCAATGACACCAAGATCCACAGGAGTGACTTCGGCTTTAACACATTCACACCATACATAACATTTGTGACACAAGAGCTACAACAACATTTGGTACCTGTTAACCTCATAGCAAGAGAAGCTAGTGATCATCTGTGCCCTCCTTTAACGTATGGCAAAGACAAAGCATGCTCAGAAGTTAGGTGCTGGGTGTTTGGTGCACAGATAAAAGAGTCTGGACCTCCCAGCTGCAGCTGGTCATTTCCAGATGACTCTGAGCTGAAAACAAGGTGGTTCCTCAGCCAAGTGCAGCTATGGAAAGATCTAGACATCTCTGAGGACTGCAGAGATATCAGCTAGTATGAATCACTGCCTGTGTTAAGCCACTGCTTCATCATTTGTACTGAGGTATATAACATACGCTGAATAAAACAGGTCAAATTCAGTGCAAGTAGAAACAGGCAGAGCTTCACTGACGTCAGCCCAGCTTGGTGCAAGCAAAACACTAGTCGATGATCTCCTCTTTAAAAAAAGCCAGGTTTTAAATTGGGTTGCACACCCACACATGGGAGGAAGGAGGAACAAGGGCCTATGTTACCTATTCTGTATGGGCTGCCCAGACCTCTACTCTAGCATAAATTCAGAAATTACTTCTCCATAAGTAACACCTCTGTGAGCCAACTCTAGGGCCCAAAAAGCACCTCAGAAACGGTTTTTCACAGAAAGGGACATTGGGCACTGGAACAGTCTGCCCAGGGAGGTGGTTGAGTCACCTTCCCTGGAGGTGTTTAAGGCATGGGTGGACAAGGTGCTGAGGTGCATGGTTTAGTGTTTGATAGAAATGGTTGGACTCGATGATCCGGTGGGTCTCTTCCAACCTGGTTATTCTATGATTCTATGATTCAGTTCATCTGCTTATAGCTAAGGAAGGGGACTCATTAATTACTGCTGATATTTGCTATGAACAAATTAGTACTCCTCAATCAACTAAGGGGATAGGGGTCTTGGTCCAAGGGCTTCAGGATGCTGTAGCTGTACAAACACTGCAACAATAACACGGATGCAGAGGATTGTATGAGCTGCACAGCTGCTGGGCAGCCAAAATGAGATGTAGACCAAGAACCACAAAACAAGAAATCACAACTTAGTGCTATTGCCAGTGGCGCACTTCTTATATCCCAGAAAGAATCCACTGTACTGAGTTACAGCCTTGATTTATGGGACACAGCAAAGGAAACTATATGGCAAAATTTGACATAGAACACTGCCAGTGCCACCATTGTCATACATTGACTAATAAAATGGATAATGATCAAGCCAGGTAGTTTAATAAAACAGGAGCGTGACACAATGGAAAGGAACGGAGGATGCTTCAGAAAAGAAAGCGTAGCATTGTCTCAAAAAGCCGGAGAGATGAGTGAGTTAAGGCAAAGGAGATTTAGCAAGTACAGATAAAAAGAAGTGAAGAGACAGATCAAAAATTATCAGGAGCTACAAATACAGACCAGGAGAACACAGCATCACTTTTAAAACTGGAGAAAGCCAACTGGGAAGATGGCACAGCAGAAAAACTGAGCAGTTGCATTTCAAAATGAAAACTGAAAAATAAAAAAAACTCCAAATCCATCAAAAATCGACACTAAGCCAACATAGCACTGCATTTACTCCCAAATTCTCATTCATATCAATAACTGCATAATGTTGACTCCAAGAGGAAAAGAGGGTCTCTGCTCCATACTACACTGTATAAGAGGCTTCTGCTTCAACACAGACACCATCCAGAATGGCAAACATTAAAGGACACAATATAAAAAAGGAGGAAGGGAATAGGCACCAGGCTTGACTCACAAGACTTCTTAACATTGTACTGCAATACATACACCAACAAGCTATGAGAAGGTGGGAAAACGATAAGATGCTTGAAAAGTAAGGTTGACAAGTAACTGTTAAGTCAGCTTAATATATAGGGTCACTTTTTAGAGTTGTGACACTGTGCCTCCAAAGCCAGGAAAGACAGCGTAACAGTAAACAGAGTTGGAAACCTCCCAGCTGCACAGTCAGTTCACAGCCCTCTTGCCAAAAAGTCTCTGTGATCTTTCCAGCTGGACAGGATGCTGACACCAACCCAACAGCGGGACGTCCCCTCTAAGGTCACCTTGGTTTGCTGCCATATTCTGTGGGCTACCAGAGCCCGCGTGGGTCATCCTTTCCCCAAGATCTCACCCTGAAAAGGTGCTTTTTCATTGAAGGGTCATGGAAGGCTGATGAGAGTAATTGAAGACCACAGAGGACCAATGCTCTTCTCCTCTCCCCTCCCCTCCCCTCCTCTTTCTGGGGATAGTCTCAGGATGGCATGACATCACCAGCCCAGGTGATAGCTGGGTCAGGTGAACTTTGAGGTCTCCAAGATGTGGCACAGTAGCAAATGCAGGACTGGACAGCATCCTTCAAGGTAATATCCTCCTTCAATAGATGAAGCCCATTCTGGATGCCCTTATAAAGCAGCCTGTAGGGCTGGGTAGGCTCCTTGGTACCATCACTGCTCCCACTTCCAGAATTCAGAAGTAATATACCTGAATTAATAACAGACTGATCACAGTCCTCATAATCAACAGCAAATACAGCCCTCTGATTAAGGGGTTCAATCACACAGCCTGTAAACTCCCCAACAGACCCCTCCCCACCTTGAATCAAGTGATTAATTGCATTTGTGTGCAAAATAAAAATTAGAAACAGGTGAAATCGTCTTTATTTTATATTTGAAGCAAAGCCATGATCATATTTTTTAACTTAAGATGCAATACAATTTTCTCAAAGTCCTCTTTTAATTCTTCACAGATATTGCTTCTACAGCAGTTATCTTCAAGATCATTATAGAGTTGCTACTGCACATAATTAACTTTACTGTGGCTTTATATGGGAACTGCCATGGTAACATTAATTATTTGCAAATGGTCACTGTCAAACGCTGCATGGTGACCATGACACATTATCATATTCAGAAATACTCAAACCTCTGAAAAGAGTCAAAGATAATCTTCTTCATTTATAACGGCTCCTAGCAATACAGCAAATTATGTTTATCTTTTCTCAGACTCAAATTATGAAAACACAAGGCAGCACTTCCACAGCAACACTTTAAACATAAGGGGCTTTTTGTCATTTTCACTTGGACTGACTATATAAGGTCTGTGAGGATCTTTAACAAAGTTACTCATGGACTGAATACATTTGAGAAAATGGATGATTCAAAGGCTAAGGTTTTCCATCATAACTGGCAGACACAGCAGTTCTCTTACTACGTAGCTATTTACTTATTTGTTCTTTGGGAGGGGATTGCTATAGTCAGTAGTGGACAACTGAAAAGGGGGAAAAGAAAAAAACCAAACAACAATGCTTTGTAATAGTTACCAAAAAAAAAGTAACAACATCCTAACCATGTTCTAAGCTCTATGTACCAACACAGCATGCTAATAGCTGATTTAAAAGAAACAAAGAGCAGACTAGGATGAGCAGCAGGAAAAGCACCTCCCTCTGCTGAAATGAACAGATCATCATCCTGATAGCCAAGCACCAAGACCTTGTTTGTCCACCTGGGACTCAATCACCAGCCCTTTCAAGTAAAAGAATGATAATCTATTAATTTAAGCCCATCTCTTTAGCTCTGTGGATTTTATTCAGTCTGTCTCTGTCCTAAAAAGGAACAAAGTCTCAAGTCATAAATTATAGTTCAGCTGCTTGGAAATCTGGAAGGAGTCATATTTTAGCCAGCAATATACATGAATTTGCAATTCTGAATTTCTTGGGGTCAGGGATAACAGTCTTGATCTGGACATGCACAGTTCATAACACAAAAGGGTCGTTTTCCCTGCCTGGGGCTCTTCAGTGAGACAACAGATACAAACAGCAATAGCAGGAGCTGCAGATGATTTAATTCAAGTTTGTAAAAACTCTTTTCCAGTGTGGTGCTTTAAAAGGTGCTTTAATGCTGATATTAATAGGACTGCAATATAAATAATATATTGAGACGATTATTTGCATCTTCAGTTTTAGAGAAAGGGAAACTTAAACAAAAACACGCTGATCAAAGTCACAAAGAGCACTACTTTTTAATGCAGACATAAAATATCTTCATTTACTTTAATCAGGAGCCAAATGAAGAGAAGAAAATAAAAACACTTCAGATATTTATTAGCCATTCTCTTCATCTCATCAAAGGCCTAAGAATACATTAGTCACAGATACTGGAAATTACACTTAAAAAGTGGCGCGGCTATCAAATCAAGACCCAAATCTATAATTCAAAATACTCTTAATATTACAGTCTCATGTACATAAGCCAGGAACCATGTTCAAAACTGAATCTGACTTATGATTTTGAACAAGGTTGACATGTAATAGGAAAATCTGGGTATAGATTCTATATAAGGTATATATATCTATCATAATAGACAACACAAGTCTTCACTAATGAGTTGAAGACAATATGTCATCTGTATCTTCATTACTGTATTCAGGAATGTATACAGACACAGCAATTGAAACACTGACGAATTTCTTGCGATGGGAAAAACACCCCAAGAAGGATGGATCCTAAAGCCCATAAAAGTACAAGTGTGTTCTGCCCTGAAAGTGAAGGAGAACATGAGGACAAGGTCCTCCCTTTCAATAAGTCATTTATTATTATTGTCTTCAAGCAGCCAGTTGGCAGGAGACGTTGAGATTCACCTCAGAAAACCCATGCTCCACCTTTTAAATAATAAAATTTCCTTCATCCACTGGCACCATCTGCCCCAAGGGACTGCTGGAATTCGTCAAGTAGCTTGTTTGCTGCTGTTTGCTGGTTTGGCATTTTTGTGTCTAATTACAGCAATAGCCATGGCTGGTGTTAAAGGATTAGTGAAAAATTGTGGGCAGAACAAGGACTTTCAAGTATCTGGGCAAACACCAACCAACCTTACTTAAAAGTGCCTGTATCTAATTAAATAGCAGAATATCTTAGCAATTTTCTACTCTCTTCCTTTACAAAAACTCAGCCCCTTACCCAGCACATTTTAAGAGAGAGCAAAGAGCAGTGGAAATATTTTTCTGCCTTCAAATCTCTATTTATTCAAGCTATTTATATTTTCATGCTCTGGTACAAGCACAGGATTTCCATAAATAAAACATTAAATGCAACTCTTCCTCTTTCACTTTCAAGTTAGAATTGCATATGCGTGTATAGTATTAAGATGACACAGCAAATGGTACAGATTGCTCTGAAAGAATGAAATAGCACATCTTCCCTTTATGCTGTTGTATTTTTCCCTTTCCACAGTCTTAAGAACACACTCTAGAATGAGCCAAGGATGCACCCATGTTAAATAAGCCTCACTTTAGTGGTCAATAATCCTATTTTCTTAGAGAGCCTTCATTAAGACGGATGGTCCCAGACAGAAAAGCAGACTTAAATATTCTCAGACCAAGTCGAAATGGAAACAAGGGTTGAGTTTCAATTAAAGACAGCTTTCAAAGGCACTCAGACACTGCACTTGCCCAGAGACCTTTCTTCATCAGAGCTGTAAATGTAACTTGGAGCCCCGTGTGAGGCTGTGACAGGGCAGCGGAGGGTTAAAACCCAATTCTATACTACAGCAAGGCTTGCATCCATCCGTACTTTAGTCTAAACTTACTCGTGACCTGTTAATATCCACATATTCCTGTGACCATGCTGCCTTTTCAACAGAGTATATTTTTCCTTCCATGGAGTTTATGTTTTTGATGTATTTCTGGAGAAGAGTCACATATTCCTTCAGCACCCACTTCACTCAGCTGAATAAGCCCCTTTCTTCTAGTCTTCCTCCACGAGAATATTTTGTTAAAACTCCAATCACCCCAGACTGCTTCTCTCTACTTGGTCCAATGTGAATATTTTCTTGACCTGGACACAGTATTTGTGATATCTCTTCATTGCTTACTACTTCCACTACAGAGGCACCAATATTTTTCCTGCTTCTACTAGAAATACCTCTCCTGATGCATACTCAAAATGCATTTGCTCTTTTCATAGCAAAGGAAAAAGCCTCCTTTGTGGTTCACAATTATTCTGAGATTAAATATTGCACTATAGTCTTTACCACCACTTTTCTAATACTCAGCTCCCAGTATAGTATATATTATTCTGTACATACACCATATGTGTCAGATATGCACAGCAGTATGTGTTTTAGTAATCAATCTCCACATGTTTCCATTTGTGGAAAACTGCATTTCATCCCTCTTCTTTTGTCCCAGTTTTCAAGGTCATCCACTTTTTCCTGGATAATTTCCCAAACCTCCTCTGTCAGGACAATGCCTCTCAGCATCGTGGCATCAGTGAATTTTAACTTCATGAGCACGTTGCTCAAATTCATGCCAAAGCCCTTTCTGAAAATTAAAATGGACCAATTTTTAAGATGAAAGCAGAAGATCTCTGCTTGTAACACCACTGCAGCCAACCTAGCCCTTGCCACTTCCCTGGAAGCCAGCTCCTGCTCACTTTCCAATTCCTTTACTTATTCCCTTCTTTTCCATCTTAACTAATAGCTCCCTGCATAGACTGCATCAAATCTTTCACTCAAGTCCAAATAGATGAAATCTACTGAATTTCCTTGGGGTAGAAAATCAGTTATCTTATCAAAAAGTTATTAGATTAGTCTGGCAAGATCTATCTTTAGAAAATCTGTGTCACATTTTATCTCATTTTTCCCTCAACAACATGTCTTTAATCAGTCATTGCTTGAAAAAACATTCTAAGGCCTTGCACTAACAGCCTGGAATTTTCCTCGGATGTTTTTCATCTTTTTCAAACACTGGCCATTACTATTATTAATCCTTAGAGTTACGGCACCATGCTGGGCTTTGTTAAAAATATTTTCCTCTGACCCTCTGATTTTGTGAGGCAGCTATTTCTCATTGCTGGCATAGAAGTTATCTGGTCTCCTCAATTTGAGTGCATTAAGCTGCATATTTTGCCCTCCTTTTGACTACAATTTATTCCATTTTCATATCCTTGGTGGTTTAATTTATTTTTCCTTTCCCCCCAAGGATTTTCTTCCTGAAGACAGAGGCAATGTATTCACTTAAGTTCTTGGGTGATGGCCTCCACTGGCACTGATGCACACCCCTCAGGTGTCTTCTGAAGGCCAGCACTTATAGATGTAAATTTCACCTATGTACCCCTGGAAAAGAGGAGAAAAATGTGCCATGTCTATGGTCAGGAGCAAAGATAGGACCCAGTCTCACAGCCAGTCAAAGAAGAAAAGGGATATTTGCTGCATTCACTACATGTGAACCCAACATCCTCAGGGAACACAGCCACGTTGCTGAAGTGTACAAGCGAGCAGTTAAAGGGGATCACGTTATCATGGCCCCCTGTCTGTGAACAAGTCCTGCAACCCCAGCTCCTGCACTCTCCAGCTCTGCCTCGACTGGCAGCAGTGCTGCCACCTCAAACTAAATTTGACTGCAATGTAACGGGGCCTCTAACCACACCAGTGGGGTCAGCATGCAAATCTCACTATTTAGCTCTATCCTCTTGAGTTCAACCCCAACCTGGAAAAAAGGGACCATGATGCTTCTTGTTGGCACCCTGGTACCAAAGCCTGAGGGTTCTCCTCATGCTGCACATCAATATGGGATGGAGCAAGAAGAAAACAGACCCCTGTGGGACTCCCAACTGTGAGGCATCTAAAGGTGAAATGTTATTTTCCTTTGCTGCTCTTTGGGTACAACTGCTAAAAAAGACATTAAACCTCCGTATAGATTTGTCCTGGTCTCCTCCTGCCAACACCTGCCTTCAGTGAAACAGCTGTGGCCACTGGAGGATGGTAATGAACGACACAAGGATCAACCTTGCATCTCCAGCATTCAAAAGAAAGACATGAGACTCTTCATTTATGGACAAGAAAACATTCCTCAAGATGACTAAACTCTGCTTCTCCTCCAAATCTCAGTGAGGATATTTACTTGCTGGGCAAGGGGACTA
Organism: Piaya cayana; assembly: GCA_013389865.1. Classification (NCBI taxonomy): domain Eukaryota; kingdom Metazoa; phylum Chordata; class Aves; order Cuculiformes; family Coccyzidae; genus Piaya; species Piaya cayana. The sequence goes on along the minus strand of WAAB01006340.1, from coordinate 234,128 downwards.
ACAATCATGAGAGGTCTTCCAGACAACCCAGGGGCTGCAGAGAAACACACAGCCTCACACATAACCTGGAGGATATCAGTACCATGGGGCTACATTCAACAGTCCTCTTCATTCAGAAGCCAAGAAGAATCCCATGGATGTGACATGGGCTAGGGGAGACAGCTGCATTGGCCATTCCTTCTACAGTCAAACTGGAGGTCAGATGTCCAGCTGGAATGTTTGAGGTTCAAGAGCCAGAACCCCACCCTCAGACAGTTCAAGCTGGGATCTCCTGAAATGCCTGCCTCTGCTCCAGTGTAAGTACCGGGAGCAAAGACACTGCCCGCCTGATTCCTTTCAGCAGAGCACAAAGCCCTTCTCTGGGACACAGGGGATGCTTGCCAGGCCCATAAACATCTGAGCATAAAAGCAGTTCTCCCCACAGAAGCCAGAAAGGGGGTGACTTGGAAGCAAAGAGATCCGAGGCAATGCTGAGAGTAAAAGAAAATATTTCAAACAACACATGGGGGTTGCTCTTTGTGGAAGGGAACTGTACTCAGGTCTCCAAGACTGTGGATTTTTCCTCCATTTTTTGTTGTTTCTGGTATTAGAATGAACATGTGTGTCTGCAGGCACACTTGCACTCTAGACTATACTCCTTCTTTTAGTCTCTGACTGGCCTGAAAATAGATTTTTATCCAGCCAGGTGCAGAAGTGACCAAGTAACTGTCCACAGCTAGACATCACCACCTCCCTCTAGTCAGTTTCTTCCAGTATCTTTAAATCCTCCAAGACTGCCATGATACCTTGCAACCAGAAATTAAGTCACTGACTATGGCAAAATGCACAGCAGTTTTTGTGCTGAGCAATACAGGATGTGCCTCCCTTGCTCTGTTTCTCTGCCATCAGCTTCCAGTCCCCAGATGTAGTCATCTGTTAGCAATACTTCCCAGCATGTCTAACACTTTGGTTTGATTTTTCATTAAATAAATGTCCCACAGAATGGGAGAAAGACAGACATGCAGATCTTCTTGTATTTAGGTGGAGCAAGCAGAAAGGCATCCCAGATCCAGCGCAGACTGAGAAGTGATGCTACCTTAGTGCAGCAGAAAGGCAGGTCAACACAGATGTTACCACCAGGGCTCTTTTTTGCAACAGATTAGCTTCATCCCTGACGCCTTCACTAATAAAAAATCTAGAGCAGGGAGCAGAGCACCTACCTTCGCCAGATTTATGCAGAGAGCTACTTTGCACAAGGTTCTCTACTGACCACATCCAGCTGCCTCCGGTGGCCTAAAACCATCTGTGTACAGCAAGGCTTTATTTAAGTCTAGTCTCCCACTATGACAAAGAATATTTTGGACACAGCTCAGGCTTTCATCTCAGGTAGCTGTTGTGCATCCAGCAATCAGTCCATTTGTGAAACCTACTTCTTTGCAAAAGGTGGAGACAACTGCTTTACCTAAAACTTCTGCCTCTGGGGGAAGGGGAACATTTATATCCCTGGCTCATCTTCCAAAGCTGGGGAAAGGGAAGAAATTTTTTTGGCATATCTGCTGCTGTAAAGTGAAAAGAGATCAGAAAGGAGACAGGCAGCTCCTGTCTGATTCCAGCTTCCCTACCTCCTCCAACCAGAGCAAGAGCAGCTCCTCTTTCAGGAGATGAAAAAGTTATGAAATTAAGGGGATGGATTTTTAAAAAAGGATCAGAGAAAGAGAGGAAGTATTGGAATGAAAGGCAGGAAGAAAGCAGAGATGATTTACAAAGCCACATATCAGGAACCTCACTGCTGGAGGATGTGATTGTGCTGGGAAGTGTCACACCAATCTGCTGAGACCTTCTATGCCGTACTTCAGATATGAAACTGAACATTTGGGTTTTATCTGAACTGATCCTGAACTTCATAGCCTTTGAGATCATGCCAATCTCTTTCTCTCCCTCTCCCCCATATGCATGTTATTCCAGTGCGGAAGCTGATGCATTTGCAATGAAAAGTTGTAAATCAACACCATGGAATGATGCAATATTACATGGGACCATGGGTACTTTTGGGATCAGTTTTCTATATTTTAGAGAGAAGACTGCTAAGAAAAGCCTAGAAATTGAACCAGTTTCAAGGTCTACTTACTAAGCCATTTCTATAAAAGCCACAAAACATATCAAGCTAACTGCATTTAAAATCCTCCAGCTGTCATTCGTCACACTGATTATTTTAAAAGCCACCTCCTGCAAAGTTGTTGTATTTTTGCCCCCCTTCCAGTGTTTGCATTTATGGAACTGATGCTTGGTGAGGAGCTGATAGTTGGAAACCCACCCCCCTTCCCTAATGGGGAGGCATGAAAGATGGGAAATTACAAGTGCTGAGAGTCAAATACAAACAAAAAATTAAAAGCTGCAAGGTTTCAAATTAACATTCTGATGCTTCACATTATTCTTCAGAAAAGCTTGGTCCTTCCTTTGATCTCAGGATTACGGGTAGCCAGGGACCGATTCACAGCTATGCAAAGAATCTGCTGCACTACGCTGGCAGAAGGCACAGACCTTAAAATAAAACACGACATACATGAATTTGCAGACCTCTGTCAGCATAGTAGAGCAAGATCTTAATTTTGAGACATCAGAGGGTGAATTGGGCCCCTGCAGCCAAATACCAGCACATCACAAAGTCTGGTCTCTCTAAAATCCAGAATTTGTCACAGGAATGAAAGTTTCCTCTTTTCATTCTTCCCACCTGAAAGTTCGGTCCCAGGCCGCACTCTTCAGGCTCTCTCTCCCTTGCAAGAGCAGTAGGACAACAGCTACCACAAACGTTCTTTATGAAATGAATTCTTCATGGCAACTTTAAACTAAATGCTAATTTGTTCCTCATAATTAATACATTTTTATGAAGAACAATACTACTCACCCCAACTTCAAATTATTTTGAAAATCCTGCAAAATTGTCTGAGAGTTAATGACATATACACACTGACAAAACATAACTTTAAGAATGACATAGTGGCTTTTTAAAAATACACAAATATTTAACTGTATCTAACTTCATTTTTAAGACAGAAGATGTTGAGAAGAAACATTACTGTTTTATCTGAAATCCTACCTAAATATTGAAACTGGTATTAAATTACTTGTGCCTTTTAAACCAAGTGCTAGGTCTTCAGAAAGTGCACAGTAACTGTAAGTCCTGACATTTCAGTAGTGACACAGAACGCTGACCTACTGGAAATGAGGGCCAAGATGATCACACCAAAGGGAAGCAATTACAGCCAAGATTTGAAATCTGAAATGTTCAAGATTTCACTTTCAAAATTAAACAGATTTCTTCAATTAAATATTGAATAGCTGCAACGATAAAAAACCTGTGCACATCTTGAAGGAAAGTATCATACTATATGGTAAAAGAGCCTGTCAAGGCCAAAGTCAACATAAGGCAGCTGCTTCGATGCAAGTTGTCACAGATAATCATGTAGTTCAACCCTCTGCTTTCTGTGTTGCAGGAAAAAATCCATCTACTGCTGTACAAAAAGGCAAACTGCTCAAAATTGGTGTTTATGTACAAATTTGTGAAGAAACAGCAGTGAGCAAATTCTACTCCGGCAGATTCAGAATGCCTTTTCATATGAAAATAAAAACCGAATATATTCTTGACTCTGGAGCAGCCCTAGATCATGCTTTTATACATGTACATAATAATAAGGCAAAACAGACACTAAAAACATATCCTGGAAATAAATACTTTAAGGCTTCATTAGAAAACCAAAAGGTCACATTTTATATACGAAAAAGCCAAATTATCTAGGCTGACATTTACAAGTAATTTGAAAAGATATTAGCATAAAAAATACAGTTTTACTGCAAGAGGTAGTCTTACCTATAAGTTTAAATATGCCCTTTAAGCATTAAGGTTGAAAACAAAGCACTGAAAAATATCTGCAGCCCTGCCAATAACATCTCAGTATTTTATAGCAAAATAACGTGAAGCAGGCAATTAGCAGAATGTTTCAGCCCCTCATTAGCAAGAAGAACCTAATAGTAAAAGAAAAACAACACAACCAGATGATATCTGATGAGCAGATTATGGGCTCGATCCAGCTGTGAGATATTCAGGCACCCATTACCATGCAGCCAGCTTATCCACGGATGTGAGCAAATACCAGGAGCCGATTTTGCAACGCACACAGCAATATGCTAGAGTATCCATGCACCTCGAGGCAATAACAGAGCCCTCTGCCTGCCTGCTCACTCACTGGCACTAGGAAAGAGACGCACATTTTTGCAGAAAGCAGCTGATTATTTTTGTGGACTTACTTTAACTGTCGAGGTTCGCAGTCAACTCCCGGCAGCAAGAGCCTCGCTGCCTGCCGTACGTCATCACTGTCCACCGAGAAGCTGCGACGGTGCCCCGCGTGAGCCACGGCAACCCGTATCCACTCCATCAGGGGAGGCAGCACAATGAACGGCCTGGGAAAGCACACAGACATGAACGCTACAGTACAATAGCATCAAAATAACAGGTATACAGAGTGAGAGAGAGAGAGGGCGGGTGTGTATGTGTGAATGGGGGTATATATATGTGAGAATATATATAGAGAGAGAGGGACGGAAACAAGCAAAACTAAAGCACGGGAGAACAAACTGGCTCAGCAAATTCCAAGCAGACCTATATCAAGATGTCTCACCCTGTCTCCAAAGCAGAACTGTTTGAAGAGTGAGATTTGTAAGCCACGCTCTTTTATGGGGCTCTTGTGAGGTCAGTGCACCCACCTGGCAAGTCTGACCTCCTTGCTGATCCTTTCTATAATGTATCCTGAAAAGAGGGCTGGAGCCTGGCATAGGACCATGTCCTGCTCTGGCTGATGCACTGGGCTGCATACACTCCCACTTTGCAATAGGGATGAGAAAATGAAGCAGGGCAGAGAGACGGGATACCCCAACCACAGGATGCCATGGGTGGAGAGGTGAGGTGTAAGTGAAGCCTCCAGTACCTCCTACCAATGCAATGTGCACCTTGTGCTCAGTGCTTGAAAGTGGGGACCTTTGCTGTGGGGTCCTGCTGTGTTATTGAGGTTATCTGTGAGCAGCACCAGAAATCAGACTGTTTCATTTCACTTTTAGTAGTATCAAACCACTATGCCTTGGGCTACCAGCTCTCCTGCCACTCAAGCAAAAATACACAAACTCACCCCCCTAAAGTGGGTGGTGGGTCTCTGGGCCACAGCCCTGACTTAAGCAAAGCATGGACACCATCAGAGACATGGTCCTTCACTTCACAAGACCTGTCCTAGCAAGAACTGCCCAAGCCTCAGGTGTAACACACAGCACACAGTTTGCCCCACCTAAGCTAAAAATTATTTGGGGACCAAGAGAACCATAGCTTCAAGTCCTAGTTTGGAGATAAAACTGTCGAACAGTGGAACATCTTGGAAGGTCACTGCCTGTTACGTCAAAGTGGACAAAATTCCCAGAGCAATGCAGGCTGCAGCAACTTCCCTCTCATCCCCAGTAAGTTTTTGTGCCTGCTTCACCTCCTAGCTGGGGTGTCCAAAATGAGTGTTTCCTCTGTGGCTTGTATACAGGAGACAAAGATGGTGTGGGGAAGGGATGATGAAGGGTAGAAGAAATCCCTCTTTCTAAAAACACACTATAAAATTATAAAAATTGTAAAATTATTTTAAAAATAATAAATTTGCCCAAGAGCTACTTGAAAGCTATACTGAAAGTCCTGTGTTTAGTCAGGACTGCTGAAAATAAGCACAGTGGAACTGTTAGCATCCACACTGTGAAATAGATACCATGGCTAAGGGATGTTAACAGATTACTACTTTTTTTTTTAAAAGACACGAAACTTACAAATTACTACTGTCCTCAAGGAATGTCTGTAATTAACCTACTCTTACCTTCTCCTGAATCTTTTTCTTTAATCTCATCTCCTATGTGGTTCTCTTTCCCCTCCTCTTTAACTGTATATTCCCATATTCCCTCTATTTATTAGCTCAGTATATCATCCTAATACTGGAAATGTTCCTCTTAGTGCAGCATCATCCCCCGCCTTTGCTCTCTTCACTTCTCCTGCTCCTTTTTTATTTGATATTGCCTTCCCTTACATGGTCCCTTTACTCGGTGGGGAAAAACAAACAAACAAAAACCAGTGATGTCTGGATGAGGTGCCCAGTAGGCAAATACTTTAGATTTTCAACATATAGCTTTACCCCGAAAGGATCTACCCTGAGAGAATGTTGATTCTGGAATATCCTTTTCCTATTTTTAGCTCTTTATGCCATTTACTTCTCTTTTGAAGATCTGACTTTATATAGCTCTCATATTAACATCCTTAAGGAAGGATAATGTCTTTCCAAAGCACCGAAGGACAGAGAAGCCCTGAGGCCACTAACTTTCCCTGGGACACTGTGTTCCCAAATCTCATGGCTTAAATTAACAACCTCCTTTTGAAATACGACATCTTTGGCCGACTTGTCGTTTTCACCATTACTCTATTCAAACACATCATCACTTCAAGACCAGGCTGCATTTATTTCCAAAGCTTTCTGCTTTCCCCAGACCTGCTGCAGTCATGCAAGGAGGCAGATAAAGACAGAACATCATCTCCCACAGCTCCAGCTTTCACAACAAAGCTCATTTGTCATGATGGTGATGGAGGTCCAAGGGAGAGGGAAGAAGCTGGAGTGCATCTGCACATGGTAGATGACCTAGGAAGCAAGTCACTTGCTTTATGTGTGCTCAGAGCGGAAAGGACTCTGTCGTGGTGTTAAGCAGCTGGGGACAAGTGATCAGTGGGAGTCCTTTTCATCACTTGCTGATCTACAGCAAGGGAGCTGAAAATCACACTGGAAGTGTGAAAACACATATAGTTACCCATGAAACTTGGTGCCAGGAAAACAATTAAATGGAAATTCAATTCTAGGTTATGGCTTGCATGAGTGAACACAGTCTGGATCACAGAAATGAAGACAGGGTTTTATGGAGCTTTCCTATAACATCTGCTGGGTAAACAGAGGAGCAGCAGGTTTGGGGGTTTATGCTTTCTTCTCAGCTCTCATGCAGGTCAGAAACTCACTCAGCTGCAGATCTGCCCCACTACAGTAAGGAGCACAGCAAATAAAATTGTTTACAGGAACTGTGAGAACTGAATTATAAAACTGTAGTTTTTATTCCTGGTCTTGCAAACTTCAACACAGAAACGAATGTGGCTATTTGGTGCAATAAATCCCAAAGGGCAGAGAATTGGTGTTCAGTAGAAGCAAGAGGATTTTCCCTAGAAGCCAATTTCACCCCATACATGAGGACATGCAGTTCACTCAGAATATATCACATTTCTTTTCCTGAGGCCCTCTCCCTCCCCCCAGTCACTGTATATCTGAGCATGTCAGGGAATTTGTGTTTTGAGAAGAGAGCCAAATATGGTTGAGTGCAATAGGTTAAAAATACCCTTCAAGATTCTATGCATCACGTGAAGGGGATTTTTTTTAATTGCTATTTGTGTGCCAAAGGAGAAAGAGGAACACAAAGCTACAGGGAGGTGAGAACCTACAAGATAATGTGAGACATCAGTATGACATATTTCACTTTTCAAATGACACCATGCAAAAACAGGTTGCACAAATGCATCATATCATTTTCATATACATTTGTTTACCTCTGCTCTACAAAGGCAGGTAACAACCAGGAGACTTGGGTACCTTTGTGCTCCAGAGCAGATATGTAGCAGATAAGTCACCTACTTATATGTTTTGGAAGTACATGTCTTAACTAATCTAACCATGGCAGGAAGGTGATGGGCTTGACTCTGCCTGAACGATGCAGAAAGTCAGTGGCAATTCAAATGCTGCAGAAGCACTTTACAGGGGTGCAGGTCAGCAAGCACTCTGATGTCACTCCAGCCCACCTTTGTGCACATGTTTAACTTTAAAAGCATGCTCCTATCCTCTTTAATTCACTGCAGTTCAAAGTTAAACATGCATTTAAGTAACATCCAAAATAAAGGAAGGATTGCAGTACAGGCTTGGTATAATTTTCTGAACTGTTATCAGAGGAAAAAACATGACAGATGGAGATGCAGGGAGAGGTCTCTGCACAGAATGATCTCCGTTCCATGCAAAAGTGCTGGGAGAAGGATGAGGAAAGCCAACAAAAACCAGATCCCAAAGGGCACCATCCTTGGCTAGGGGACACCTGGCTCCTCTTGGAGTCTGCCCTCCCTCACTGGATCCCTTCTGAAGCAGAAAAAGGAATTATCAGAGCCCCACAAACCCTTACATTGCCTCCCTCCCCACAGCATCCCTCCCCATTCCTTCTTGATGCCCCATGCCCTTCTCTCACAGCTACTTCAGGATGGCTCAAGAACCCATAAGCTCCTGTGCCTTGCAGACATCTGCTGGCAATACCCAGCCAGCACTCCCCAGTGAAGGTTGGCTGCTTGCCTTCCTTACTTTCCTCTCCCATCCCAGATATCACACATGCTGCTCTGCATTGCCCTTGGACACGGCAGTTCTGCACTGGCACCCACCCTTGCCTCTCTGTGGCACCCTCCTCTCTCAAGCAGGCTGAGGACCACTCCACATGCCAGCAACCCCTCTGTGTCTGGTAAGATCTCAAACCTCTCTCAGTTTTTGCAGGGCTGATGTCTCTGGGACTCCCAGAATTACAGAATGGCTCATCAGGAAAGCAGATGTTATTGGAGGGGGCTAAATGTAAGGCACAACCTGCTCCACTCATGACACCTTTTGTCCCAAACCTACACTCCTTCTGAGATGTGTGTGTTAGTCTGTGCTGCTCATCGTTTCCCTCCTCTGTGTGCTAGCATAGAGATATTTAAAGTTCCATCATGCATATGCAATAGCTCAGGCTTAACTATTATTATTATTACTACTACTACTACTATTATGATTGCTATCAGTGGTAGTATACCTGTGTATAAGTAGAAGGAATTGTTAGATGGAAGAGCATGAGAAATGTGCAATGTAAAATGCAATAGCACACTGCATTATTTTTGCGTAGCTTGAGAGGAGACTGATGTTTCAGACACTGCTGGTACAACACCTCAGTTGCAAGGGGCTCGGTCTAGCACTCCCACAAATGCCACTTCCAAATAGCCCCTGGTTCTGTTTTTACTCTGTCCCTAACACATTTGCAGGGTACAGACTACCTGCTGTCTGCTGACTTTGAGTTCATGATCCACCTTGCTACCTTAGTCTTTCAAGAGCAGGGCCGCCATGCACACCTACTCTCTTTTTCTTGATTTTCCAACAGGTTAAGCAGTTCTTCCTCTCTCCAGTTGCCCCCTCTCCCTTGCAGAGTAATCCACCTTTTTGGACAGACAACCACTGCCAGGAAAGCGGTGTCCCGCCTCACTTTCTCCTCCCAGTTCCCATTATGGGAGTGACTTCTTCCAAGCTTCGCTCTGGCAGGTGACAGTTTTTAGTAGGTGACAAGAGTCCCAAAGGTGGGACTACTGCCCGTCACCTTCTGTGGCATGCAGACTTGAACCATCTTCCTGATGGCATGCTCCTCACCTCTGAACGCTCCTCACCTAGGTTTTATACTTTTATTTTATATTTACACCATAATCTACTTGTCCTCAGAGCAAGTAAATACTTTCTGCTGCCTTTAGAAGGCTGCTATACCTCCTCCTGCTCCTGGACCCAATGCACCCTGTGAGCCCACACAGCTGTCCCATGCTAGGCAGCTCCTCTGCCATCCCAGAAGCCCAGCTAAGGGTGACTCAAGTAATCAGTCTCTGAAATAGCTAATTCTGCATTTTGTTCAGGGTGAAAAATCAATTCTCCAGGTTCCCAGGAAAGTTTTAGTGAGACCCACCTGGGTGGAGGGAAGGTTTATCCTTACACTTTCATGTACCAAGACATCAGTGCTCCAGATTCTGCAGAAGGTTATCTGCAAGTCACAGTTTCTGAACTCACATCTAGCACATGAATGCGCCGCCTCTGTGGCCTCTCCTGCATTAAAAACATTAACTGCCAAGACTTGAAATGCGACTGAGTCAAAATAATGACGTGGCCAGCAACCACAGTGGGAAAATACTTCCTAGGCAGTTTTGACATCAGATTTGACATGACTGTCTGTGGCATAAACCCCTGAAGAGATGCCAGCATTGGAAGTGTGGTGCACAACAGCCTGAGTAATGCACTGTTCTCGCAATGCTGCACAGAATTTTCTCTATTTGGAGAAAAAAAAAAAAAAGCCATCCCACGGACAACATAAACTCAGCTTGATAAATCAGGTGTAAAACACAGTCCCAGTCCAGCAAGGATCTACTGTCTTGACAGCCGAGCTACAAAGACTGCCTGAACTATTTCTTGTAACATGTGCAGGCAGCTGCCAATACCATTTCTGTAGGGATTTTTCAAAAGTGGGAAGTCTGTATTTAGGATGCAAAGCTAAAGTATTTGCACTAACGATGGATTTGGGATTTCATTTCAGTGGTTCCCAGTCAAATCCACTGTGGTGTTAATTTTGAGTTCATTGTGGCCACAGTTTTACCATCTAAGGTTTTCAATTAAGTAATGGATAAAACTATATAGGGTTACATAGATTATGTCATACTGGCACATCAAGCATGTTTAATCCCTTCTTCAGATATACATTGGAAAGTTCATTCAAGTTTTATAACACAACTTTATTCCCAGTACTAGCACTTTACCTTTCTTCATCAGCATTCCCCAGCACTCCCTCAACTCTCTGCTGGACCTTGCTGGAGATTGTCTCAACCATGGACTTTGTACATGAGTATTTAAATTAAGAACACATTTCCCTATTTATCTTCTTACTGAAATTGTTCTATAGGTATAAACTGTACAATGGACTTGGCTATGCCAGTTACAAAGGTGCTTTAGATGATTTCAGGTTATTTTATAGCAATGGAATATTCCTCTCAGTACGAGGGTTGCATTCTATTTCTTAGCCAGGTACACTAATAACTATCCAAAGCATGAAACTAAATTCAGTTGCTAATACAAACCATTCCCATTAATCACAAATGACTACATGCCACAATTTGCATGTGTAAGCATGTGCAGGGGACGTGTATATTTGTGTATCTGTGTGTGCAAGCGTGCAAGGCAGGTAGAAAAATAAAAAGCAAGCAATAGCCCATGGGAGTTGCCTAAGGGATTGCTCCACGTACAAGGAAAAGTAGTGAAGGGAAAGTGAGAAGAAGGTTAAAACCAAGCACGTATCCACCAACTCAATTAAGACTCAAGGGAAAAGCTAAAGGCTTTTGGGTTATACAGGGAGTTAATGCTCCTCTGAGGTAGAGTGGCAGAGGAAATGCTGCAGAAGGAACTTTGCTGCCATCTGAGCAGAATTAATGGGTGGATCTGGACCGGCTGAGCTGCTGAGCCGCTGCTTCTCAATGAGTTGTTAATGGGGAACATGGAGAGTTAGGAAGTAATGAGGACTTTGTCAATACAGCTGTGGATAGAAGAGGGTAAGGAACCACTTAAGGAAAAAAACACCACACAAATCTGCAACTACAGATTCTGTGCTTTCCGGTGCTTAAGAAATTACTTGCAATAATTTTGGAAGGCTTATAGAGGCTGAGAAGCAAAACAGGACCACAGGACAGATCCTTTTATTAAATCAGAAGCAGCAAGCAAGAAAGAAATCTTGGTAACAGCAGGCTCGTCTATAATTTCTTCTTTTATTTTTAAATTCCTGGGAAAGCAAAGGAATGAACAAACCTTAATAATCCACCACCACCCCTAGGTGGAAGCACCATAGGAGCACCTCTTTCACAGGCAACACCCAGAACAAGACAACTGTCTCCATCATGTCGTGGCTGGGTGCATTAGGGAAAGGATACCCCACAAACAGGTCCACCCCATGACCCTCCATGTACTTCCACGCATGCCAAAACAGCTGTCAAAATGCCCACAAACAAGTCCAAACACCCTTCTGTACCTCCATGCCTGCCAAAATAGCCATCTAAATGGTAGCTGGGGTCATTAGATAACCCACCCCAACAGCACTGGCTTGTGCTGGTACAAAAAACAGACAAAAAAAATGAGACAAAAAAAATCAGACAAAACAAATCTTCCAAAGTGACCAGATTCACAAAAGAATATTAATTTGGGGCAGGAGGGAGTCACACATCCATCTGATGTTTGGGTTTCTTGGCATTGAGGAAGTAGGGCATTTCTTCCAGGTTTTTTAAGCAATCCTAGCCACTTCCTACCACTTCCTCCTTTCATGAAAGCAGGTACCCCAAAACACACAAGAGCTTTGCTCTATAATCAGTCTTCCCTTTTATTTTTGCATAAAGATAAACAGTATTAAAACCACAACATAGTCTCTTTTTTTTTTTCTTTTTATGAAGAGCAAATATAGATAAATACTCTTTAGAAAGCACTCTTTAGAAATAAATCTTTCTATTTATTCA
>WAAB01006340.1:210963-221208 GCA_013389865.1 Piaya cayana | reverse complement strand
TTTTTTTTTCCCTCCATGAAGAGCAAATATAGAGAAACACTCCCTAGAAAGCACTCCTTAGAAATAAAGCGCTGGATTTATTCAAAGGCAAACATCCCGTTTTATGCGTCCCACAAGACTCTGAGGGAAGTACTGTTCCGTGTGCTGGAAAGTGCTAAGCCAGGCAGGAATGTCACTGTACCGGCTCCCCTTCTGTACCCACCTCCACAGAAGGACACACAAAGCCTTTGCAGCTACCCAGCTCAACCCAGTTCAGAGCTGAAATCGAGTTGAGATAGAAATGAGTGCGAAGGGGAGACCTCATTGCTCTCTACAACTACCTAAAAGGAAGTTGTGGAGAAGAGGGTGCTGGTGTGACAGGGGACAGGACAAGAGGGAATGGCCTCAAGCTCCACCAGGGGAGATTTAGGCTAGACATTAGGAGGAAGTTTTTCACAGGAAGGGTCATTGGGCATTGGAACAGGCTGCCCAGGGAGGTGGTTGAGTCACCTTCCCTGGAGGTGTTCAAGAACCGGGTGGACAAGGCGCTGAGGGGCATGGAGTAGTGATTGATAGAAATGGCTGGACTCTATGAAGGATGGAAGCAGCTCTGAAGGGCCCATTGAGCCCTGCAAGTGCTGGGGGATCTATCTGGCTGCATCCTGCAACCCTCTCCACCCTGTGCATTCACTGTCAGGTGAAAAGGGGGCCAAGATGTTAGCCAAGCTGGTTTCACATGAGCCAAGGGCAACCCCCATTTCATGAATATACTGCCTATGGCCAGATCCACACAGACCTAGCTTCTCCACAGTAGCAGGGACACAGAGAGGCCAAGAGTGAAGGAAGTCACCTCGACCTCCCTTCTTCCTTCTGGACTTCTTCCAATATAGAAGTGTTTGTTGCAGTTGGAAATGAAGGGAGGGTATGTGGCACGTAGTAAGGCACAAAGCTGGCAAACAGTCTGCATATAAAAACGTCATGCTTAACAAAACCGCTACCTTACAACACGGAAAACCCCATCACAGAAACAGAAACCACCAGAAAGAAGTCATGGACCACAAAGCATGCTCGCACATTAAAAAAAAAAGAGATAGGAAATAGGTAGGAAGGCTCTTCAGAGCACTAAAGAGAAGTTGACTTCACAGGTCTCCCTTCTGAGCAGCACAGGATTGTTATATCCAGCTGGTGAAGCTTCAGAGCATAACCACATGGAAATATCCAGGCTCAGACTTAACCCTACATCACTCCCACACCAGCACTAAGTACTAACGCATGTTTGATTAGGCAACAGAATGAGTATCTGCTCTTTCCAAAGTGACCACAAGTTCTTGGCAATAACACGAAGTACTTGCTCTGGCCCTAACCGCACACCACAGTTGTTAAATTGCCCTGCCAAAGGAAGACAACTTGCCAGACAGAGGATTCAAAATAAAGCAAAGAAGAACAATCGCTTTAAATAATCGGCCTTTCAAGCTCTAACGAAGGGAACACGTATTAAGGTGACCTCAGAGAAAGGAAAACCTATTAAAGCAAATGCTAAAAGTGATTTTTCAAATATTCCTGCCCTTTTCACTTTCCACAGGCAAGTCTGCAGAAATCTTACATACCAAAGCCTCGGTGTTATTCACCTTTATATTCCCAGTGGTTCCAGTGACATTACTCCCACAGATGGGAACTACAGATCAGGCAGGTTTGGGGGTTTTTTTTCTAATTTTGGTTATATTTTGTGCATACTAACCACTCTTGGACGTGAGTTAGGTCTTCTGCAATAACAAGGCTGGATGGCAAATCATTAAATTAAAAATCATTTAGAAAAATGAGAAAATTCTGGATTCTTCTCATTTCCCTTCTGGGTTTTTTTCATACTTCGGAAACAATAGAACAAAAAGTGACAAACATGCTCACCAAGAGACCCAAACTTGAAAAGAAACAAAATGCCATCCAAAGGCAAATGGCAAAATTCCCAGTAACATCATTAATGCTAGAGTTTCATCTTGTACACTTTTCTGTGAATTGGTATAAAAGTATTTCAATTAAGATATCAAATTATATACGCTATTTATGATTATATATATGACAAGACTCCAAAATGCTGCTTTTGAGATGCAGTTCTCATACTGAAACAATAACCAAGCCCTGTGTGCACAGCTCTCAGGGCACATGTGCAAATTAGAGTTTGGCTCACATATGATATATACATTGGGACGTAAATGTGGAGCCCAACTTGAAAAAGCAGTTGGCATTTGCACCACCATGACACCCACTCTAAAAATGAGTATCCAGCACTTTCCAAGCACCAGCCACTCCTCTCACCACTGTACTGGGGAAGCCTGGTTTAGGGCTGGAGAGAAGTGCAGCAAGGAAATAGCACAGTGTGCCTCAGTACACAAGTAAGAGACTTGTGTTATTGGAGGGGTTTGACAGGAGATGGCTTTGTTGTGCTGGCCAGCAAGCTGTCCTGGTTGCTTCCTGCAGTGCCTGGGTGCAGAGCTGCCCTGCACTGGGCACCTTGCCTGCCTACCAGCATCTGCTAAACCCATCAGTGACTTCAGTGGCAAATCCTTCTCACCTTATGACAAAACCTGAGTCACTTTAAATGTACCTTCCCTGCCTTGGCCATCCCTGGAGAGGGGACAACAGCAGCAGAGCTGAACCCTGCCACGTCCTGGGCTGGGACAGCCCCGAGGTTACTCCTGTGCCCTGGTACTCAGCATGGCTGGAACCCAGGATCTTTAACAACCTCTCCTTTCCACACACTACTCTATTCATTTTCCACTTCCACAATTGCAGCTGTTGAGCCCTATTAATGCAGAGAAAAAACACATTTAAACCCAAACCTGCTAGGCCAGAAATAGAAGTTCTCATTTTCTTTTTCAAAACACAGAATAGCTGAGCAACAACGAAAGGAAAAGGAAATCTCTCCCAAGTGCACATCTGGAACCAATTTGCTGTATGTAGCCACTGGGTGTCACTTTTGATATATATTGGGTCAGCCATGCAGCGCTTTGGTGAGAGAAATGGATTTCAAAGAGGTGATCCTAAACCAAACCAGACTGCTCCACAGCCTCTCTGCGCAAACTGTAATTACCAATTAGCCAGTCAGGCTGATTTATTAACAAAACCTCTTTGCCACGACATTAAACACCGTGCAAGTAGCTCTTACCTCTCAGTCTGGAGAGTGACTTTTGATGGCTCCACATTGGGGTTTTCCCACTCCATCTGTGGACAGTGCATAAAGTAGCAGAGAGTGTAAAGTGCCTCTGGCTCCCAGTAGAGTGATCCCTGCTTCTGGTGCATTGGTGTCCCATTCCCATGCTGCTTGGCGTTGAGGGGTTGGAGGTGATGCATTGCCCGAGACACGAGGTCACCTAATAAAAAAACCAAAAGTTGAGTGAATGTCAGGCTTTCCAGCTGCCTCTCCCCAAATTTTTCACACTAATAAGCATGCCAGGTTGTTTTTTCCTTTCATTTAACCTCACATATGCAAACAGTAAAGGGTAGGGCAGCATCCTGTGCTTTGCTCACAGCCAGGTCGGACTTTGTCTGGTGTACACAGCATGGCATGAAATACTTGTGCTGCAGACAAACCCTCTAAGGCCTGCAGAAGACGGGTCTTTGCAAATACGGTGTACGGGCAGCATCAAAAGAGGCAGTACACCAGGGCTGGGGTCACAACAACCTACAGGCAGCTCCTGGAGGCTGCTAAAACCCCATAGTCCCCAAAATGGCCAGTGGGGACAATGAAGAGTAGCACCAAAGGCCACGTGCTCCTGGGTAGAGAGCAGTAGCGATACACAGCTCCTTGCAATAAGGAAGAAGGCAGTCAGATAATGCACAGAACAGCATGGGAGCGTGGAAAAGGACACATAGAATAGCAAACCAAAATGACAATGTGTAAGCCCAGGCAGGGCCTGGGATTTTCATGCTAGAAGAGCAAAACCTCTGATGCATTAGGCCTACTCAGGCCCTCACATTTCCAGAGCACAGAAAACGGCCCAAGAGAAAGACTCTTATCATCTCCCCTGCACTGATGTGGGTTCTGGACAGGACAAGTATGGGGAATCAGCCACAATATGTGGATTGGGATGAACAAAGCAAGCAAGTGAGATTAGTGGGCAAACATACAGGCAAGCAGCAGTGAATATCTTAGCACAGTACTGATTATAACTAACTAAAGCCTCTCCCTTCCAGGCAGTGAATTTTACATTTGTTGACTAGTGACCACTCTATCAAAGGAAGGGAAACAATTGTGGTTATAAACTGCCTGTTTTCACATGTTCAAACCACTCTGAGAGTGCTCTGGGGGGAAATAATGACCCCAGATCAAATCAGATGGTTTATTTTAAGTGAAAATCTGAGCAAGAGCCCTTTGGGTCATTCTTAAGCTATACAAAAGCGAGTGATGGGGAAAAGAGAACATAATTTTCCAGTGTTAAGAAGAAATCACATGCTTTCTCTTATTTGCTTTTCCCAAGGGGCTACTGAGCACTGGAACTTGGAAGGAGGACTTGGAAACATACACCAAGGTAGGAAAATAAAACCAAATCTGGGGTGTGAAGAAGGCTGAATAACTAACTCCTGGGCAAACTTAAGGGAGAACCATTTTGACTGTGTGCGAGGCAGAGATACAGGTTTTGTTATGAAGTTCCACCCCTGAGAACACATCACAGCACATCACCTCACACAGAAAATTCTGCTGTGATAATGTGCACCAGGGAGAATAGAAACGTCTTGTTGAAAAATGCTTAGCCCAGTCCTCCAAAAAACACAGCCTTAAAACCATGAAGAGGAGAAAACCACTGGCATGAGAAAACTGCCGAGTCCATGATTTCAGGGTTTTGACACAATTTTTTGCCGCACTCTGCAATATTCATCCAATTCAAAGCTTTCATTTAAAAATAGTTTCTGTCTTTTCCCTCTGCCAGGAAATTGTCATGACAGGATCAATCTTGAAGCTCTGCATACTCATAATTTACAAGAGAAGCTGTGCATGCGGAAAGCTTGCAGGATCAGGTCCTTGGCAGAAACAGATGTGGCTCTGAGATGATTCCCTAGTCCTGCAGAAAATTATCTGCAGGCAACCACAGCAGCAGGAAAGTCTGGGACATCGTTCACTTAGCCCACTCTGTCACAGCAGACATGCACTTCTAAGCCTTGCAAGGGCCAATTGAACTGCTAGCAACATTGCTGACAGCAAAAGTAAATTCCTCTCTTTTTCTCCAAAAGGAAAAAAAAACTGCATAGAAGGGCTGGTTGCAACATACACTTTTAACTGTAATAGTAAAAACAGAGGAAAAAGGTATTGCACTCAATTCAGCCTTTGCAGACCCACACTACAGGACATGGTTAAAGTTAAGCACACAAGCAGTCTTATTTTGATGGATTGAAACAGCAAGCACTAGAGAATGCATCTGACTTCTATAACAAATGATGAATAAAAATCAGGATGCAATGTAAGTCTGGATTTCAGCAGCAGCATTACTTCATCCCCATTCCTCCCTGAGCACTGGGGTTATGTGACTTCGATGACACATCCAGCACCAGAGGAAGCTGCACAGTGAGTAAGGAGGGAAAGCAGCAAGCAAGAATGACGTAGGCAGGGTGGGCAGCTCAGCATCTCTGCTGATGCAAGGCTGGAGGAACGTAAGTCTTGCTGAAATCAATGGCAAAGCTCCCATCCATTTAAAAATGATCAGGAGTTCACTCTTATTCTGTACTTCCTCAACTGCTCTTAAGAAAAGCAAACCAATTCATGCCATGAAAGCTGAATTAATGTTTTTTATGTTTAAGCCTCATTTAATTACATTATACTGAGAACTGATTGGCTTAGATCTTGCTTTTGCCTTTACTATGCTATCTCTGGTTACATTTCAATTAATTGCTATATTAACAGTTACTACAACTTTCCTTTATCAGAGACAACTCAAAGGTTAAATAATCAATAACTTTAGAGCATCCAGCTTCACAGAAGACAGTAAGGAAGCATAAAAAGCTGCTGGATCATGGTATCCAACAGGCAGAGCACTGGAGGCAGGACGTGAATTGCTGTTCTCTATTTTATTTCACTGTGTAACCTTGGACAAGCCACTGCATGCCTCGGTACCCTTTTTCTCCTCCAGCTGCAACCAGTTACAGTGCAAATTCTTTAGGGCAGAGACTGCATCTTAGCATATCTGTGCACTAGGATCAGTGCCGAAAAGGGAGGAGAGAGCTGTCAGGCACATGCACACAGGCTATGGCAGTACTTAAACATACTCCGTAAAATGTAAAGTAGTGTAACTTCTGGTTCAAGATGCACTTGTGTTGTTTCAATCCCTACCACTTCTGCTGCTTCTGTCCTTCCTAACATGCTTTTGTTTCTCCATTTTCTTCTGAAGAACATACCAAGAGCTGAAGCTCTTTGACCCTTGCCAGCGCATCCCACAGACATGAAAGCAGTTCCATGATGGGACTCACTGGTCTGGTCTTCAGCAGTCAGCCAACTCAAGTTGCATCTGGGAAATACAACCTATATTTGCTCCCTTGACAGCTGTAAAAGCTACAGTACATCTGAACACCGAGGGCAACCTTGAATTTGTGGCCAAGTGTAGAGAGGGAACACCCCCTCATCACTTTGTGTGAGCTGTCTCTGCTCTTTAGAGCCACGTCCAGCTACACCAACACACACAAGGGAATGCTACCTGCTTGCAGCTTTTCGGCATCTTTTTTGGCCCTGAAAACATGTCTTGGGCATATCAAGTAAGTTTATCTGGAAGGCAAATAAATTCCCGAGTGCATAATTTCTAAAAACACTGTAACAAATATAAATCCCAGGAGCTGGATTGATCTTGTAACTCCAGAGATGCAGGTCCCACGGGCTGTGGCATCACAACACAAGAGGCTTGGCTGGGATCCTTACTCACTGCCCCCTGTGCTTATTCTCACCCCTGTACCACTGCCTGCAACTCTACTGAGGAACAGACTAGGGAGCCAATCTGCCTGAAAAAAAGACCTTGCCAATTTTATTTTGTTTTTAATTTAAATCAAATAAACACTTCCACAATTTATGCAACACAGGCCAAGCCAGCCGCTGCAAAAACTGCTCTGCTGGCAGAGCCGAGGAGAGTAAGACATCACATTGTGCAGGGCAAAAGAAAAATGAACACCAAGGTGCGGGAATGTTTGAGGCTATTTTGTTGCTGAAGCTAAGAAGCCACAACCAGAAGACAGGCTCCTAGAGGGCAGGAAAGTTTGGTGGCAAGCCCCAACCCTGAGCCAGGACAGGGAAGAGCTCCACAAAGCTCCAAGCTGGAAGCAGCTAGTCAGCCAAGCGGAGAAACACCGTGCCTTGCACAATGGTTAGCAAAGGACCCATGAAGCCATCACCGCACCATAGCATATGGAGAGCTGCCACTAGCAGTTCATCCTTTCCACAACTAAAGCAGGACTCGCCCATCGCTGCAGCTGTCAGTTCAGCATGGCTTATGAATGCAAGGTCCATATACACTTGATTTAAAAATTGAAATGTTACATAATGCAAATGTCGTGAAACAGGGCTGGTTTAAGGCAATACTGAATATTCAAGGCACAGCTTCACTGACCTCAAGCCAAAGATGTGATGTGACAGAGAAAGTTAATCTGTTCCAGTCTGTATGGGGGCGGAACATCAACAACATACAGCACTCAGCTGGACAGCTTGAGCCCTCTCCACCAGCAACCAGTGAAGCATTTTACTGTTTGGCTTCAGCAGAAGGCATTATCACTACTTTTATTATCTTAGAGCTCAGTGTTTAAAAAATGACACATCCATTTCCCATTTGGTAACAAAGGGGGGGAGAAAAAGAATCATAGAATCAGAATCATAGAATGGTTTGGGTTGGAAGGAACCTTAAAGATCATCCTTGCCATGGGCAGGGGCACCTCCTAGTAGACTGGGTTTCTCAAGGTCCCACCCAGCCTTGAACACTTTCAAGGAGGGGGCATCCACAACTTCCCTGGGCAACCTGTGCCAATGCCTCAGCACCCTCACTGTAACAAACGTCTCCCTAATGTCTAGTCTAAATCTTCCTCCCTCCAATTTAAAGCCATTCCCCCTCATCCTGTCACTACTTGCCCTTGCAAAATGTCCCTCTTCAGCTTTTCTGTAGTCCCCTCAGGTACTGGAAGGTTGCTATAAGGTCTTCTTGGAACCTTCTCTTCTCCAGGCTGAGAAATCCCATTTCTCTCAACCTGTCCTCATAGTGGAGGTGCTTCATTCTTCTCATCATCTTCATAGCCCACCTCCAGACCCATTCCATATCCTTCTTATGTTGAGGAGAGAAAAACAAGAAAAGAGCAGGAAGAAAGAGGAAAAGATAGATGCCCAATGTCCACTTCTGATAAGTTTCCGGTGGGATTTTATGGTCTGTTGTGACAGATTGATCTTGCAGTCACACCCACCTAGAAGCAGGCTCACTGCTTTCAAAGGGATAAGCTTCCACAGTCTAAAACCTTCAGCTAGGTCTGTTTGCACAATTGCAATCCTGAAGTGAATGACACTGGACTGATCCTTACATGGCCACTCTCTGTAACATCTACCTCAAGTTTTTTTTGTTCCAAAAACATGTCCTAAAACCACAAGAACAACTTAATGACAGTACTTGTGCACACTGCCAACAAGCCACACAGTTCTTTGGCCTGTATCTTTCCTTTCTTTCAAAGCCCAAGGGAAGGAGGAGAATCTGTTGTCACCGCAGATCAATTCCAATATGATGACCCATTGGGGCATCATGTGAAGCAGGAGCAGGCCATGTTTCTAGCACAATAACATCCTGAAGGTAGCACCTATCAGTTCAATAATGCCGGTCTGATCATCCCCCCAGCTGTCCATGACTCAAATATGCATAGTCTGCTCTTGAGTATCATACCCTGCAGTGGGACTTTTTGACATCAGCAATGTTGCTACTTCACTTTGCTACCCGGATGAACATTTTCTCCTGCACAAGAGGGTCAGAACCACAGATCAGAGTAATTTCTGTCCTTCAGAACCCATAATGTCCTTCTGTGGACTGTCTAGACCATGAATGGAAGTGTTTGCCCAGGAACTGCACTCCAGGTGCCAGCTCCCATGGCATGACTGGTACTTTCCACAGTTTGCCCCTTTACAAGCACATAAACTTTGATACCCGCAAGCTCAATTATGGTGATGACAGGATTGAGTACCTGTGGGTTAAAATGAGAAGAGCCCACAAGAAGGCAGATATTGTGATGGGAGTCTATTACAGACAACCCAGCCAAGAAGAAGAAGCTGATGAGCTCTTCTATAAACAACTGGAAGTAGCCTCAAGATCGCTACCTATTGTCCTTGTGGGAGACTTCAGTCTTCCAGATGTCTGCTGGAAGTACAATACAGCAGAAAGGAAGCAGTCTAGGAGGTTCCTGGACTGTGTGGAAGACAACTTCCTCGCACAGCCAGTGAATGAACCAACAAGGGAAGGTGCCTTCCTGAATCTGCTGTTTGTCAACAGGGAAGGCCCTGGGGGGAAAGTGGTGGTAGGAGGACGCTTGGGACAAAGTGATCACGAGATGATAGGACTTTCAGTTCTAGGTGAGGTGAAAAGGGGGGTTAGCAGAATAGTCACATTAAACTTCCCGAAGGCAGACTGTGGACTGTTCAGAAGGCTGGTTGACAAAGTCCCATGGGAGACAGTCCTTAAGGGCAAGGGAGCCCAAGAGGGCTGAGTGCTCTTCTAAAAGGAAATTCTAGCAGGTCAGCAGCAGGTTGTCACCATGTTCCAGAAAAGGAGACAGTGGGGAAAAAGAACAGCTTGGTTGAGCAGGAAAATCTTGAGGGACATCAAGAAGAAAAGGAAGGCTTTGGAAGAAGGGTCAGGCGTCTTGGGTGGACTACAAGGAGGAAGTGAGATTGTGCAGAGGAAAAATCAGGAGGTCTAAGTCCCAACTAAAGCTCAGATTGGCCAATTCTGTGAAAGGTAACAAAAAATCTTTCTATAAATACATTAACAATAAAAGAGGGATCAAGGAGAATATCCAGTCCTATTGGATGCAAAGGGAACAACTGTGACAAAGGCAGAGGACAAGGCTAAGGTACTTAATGCCTTCTTTGCCTCAGTCTTTAATAGTAAGAAAAGTTGTTCCCTCTGTGTACACACCCAGGAGTTACAGGAGCAGAACAAAGCTCCCACGACCCATGGGGAGGTGGTTATAGCCTTGCTTGCCGAACTAGACACTCACAAGTCTATAGGGCCGGATGGGATGCGTCCAAGAGTATTGAGGGAGCTGGCGGAT
>WAAB01006340.1:142987-202872 GCA_013389865.1 Piaya cayana | reverse complement strand
GCCTCAACATCCTTCATGTGGCGAGGGGCCCAGAACTGAACACAGGATTTGAGGTGCGGTCTCACCAGTGCAAAGTACAGAGGGAGAATAACCTCCCTAGACCTGCTGGTCCCATTGCTTCTGATACAAGCCAAGATGCCATTGGCCTTCTTGGCCACCTGGGCACACTGCTGGCTCATGTTCAGTCAGCTGTCAACCAACACTCCCAGGTCCTTCTTCTCCTCCAGGCATCAGCCAAGCAGGGTTTGGGGAGGGCGTCAGAGCAGCATCTGTGAGTCTGTTTGCACCTGCCTGGCCATGAGGACCCTTCAATGGGTGGGTCAACCTCCTCCTCTGCAGCATTCACAGAGGGTGTTGCCCTCCTTTTATCTCTGCCCACCACCCCAATTTTCCCTCGTCTCTATTACTCCCCAGGGAGATGCAGTTCACCTAAACAGTCTCTTCTAATACACCCACAGCATATACGAGGAAATAAAACAAGCAGACAAATAAGGCACATCATGTATAAGGCAAGGTGGAAGTACCACAAGACACTAGGCTTTTCACCTAGAGAACCCATTTTCCACCTGGGACAGACTGTGAAGAAACCAAGAAGATCTGAGCTGAAACACATGTGCTGGGAAATAAAAAGGCCTCGTTTGCCAGCTGTTGTTTTCCAGGGGACAGATTTAATTTCATGGTCTCAAGGCCTCCAGTAGCTCAGCAGCCAGCCATGTCACTGCGTGTGAGGATGCTGGGCAGAGCAGGGGAAGCCCTTCCTCTGCATGCGGGTGTCTGTTAATTATTCTGTGCGCTTGCAATACTTTAAATATTAATGTAAATAAACTATAGGAAATCTCATTCAATTAGAATTGCTTTTTTTTCCCCTGAGATAAAATTAAATTGCTTTATTGCAAGGTAACTCTTTGCCCTTGTTTTTTGTGCTCTTTTTAAGAGAACAGAAATGAAGTCCTGGCTGTTGTGATATTGCAAGCCAGTGGGCCATTTCAGACACACGCCCAGGGACTGCCCTCTCTGTTGGTCCAGCTGGACAAGCTTCTGTCCTTGCCAAGCACTCCTGGTTGCCATCTCCTCCTTCTCATTTTCACAAGTTCTATCCCCTTAATTCCCTCCTATCCAGACAGTCTCCCTCATCACCTTTATTCATCCCCACAAGAGCAGGAGGTTTTAAGTACCTAACCCTTTTCCCATATCACGCTCTCTCCATGCCAGAGCTTGCTATATCTTCTTTCCTCTCCACAATGCCACTTCTAAAGCACTCCATCCCCCTTGCACCACTAAGGCAATGATATATACTCCTTCACCTACTCCCTCACGCTCTGATTGCCAGGTGTTCCCCACTGCTTCTAATCCCACTCAGCATTTCTGCCTCCACGCTGTGGCTCCCCAGCCTCCCTCCACAGCAGAGGCTTTGTTCTAACCTCTGGGTCACAGCCTCTACTGGTTCCAGAGACAGATACACAAGCACTGAACAAAGAGCAAACCCTCTTGTACCTTCAACCCCTCCCTTTCCCTTCAATTTTAGGATTTTCCCCAAATCCACAGGGTTCTGCCCACTGACATGCTGCCCCTCCACGCTTCACAACTCGGCTCTGAACTCTGCACTGGCGCTGCTCCACAGCAAGTTTTCAACCCAACTGAGCAACAAGCCTTGCAAGCTTTACCAATTACCACTCCTCCTACTGCTTCTTCCCTGACATGCATCTGCCTGCAGCAGCTGAGGAGGTACCCTTGATGGTTGTCCAGAGGGCTTTCTGGAGGGCAACCAGCATGCTAGAGGTGCCAACCTCTAGCATCTAACTCCCACTGACATGCTCCTTTCTTCAAGGCGGCCACCCTGAAAGATGTTTTGCCTGTGTTTGCAGTCAACATACATATAGAGAACAAACCCTATCAACAAAGCATTTGAATCTGAGGTAGGACAGGACTACTTAGAGATGATAGATTTCTGGAAATGAAATTAAAAATAGGGGAGGGGGAGATGAAATTAAGAAGTCTGGCTTCTGGGAGTGTGTACAGAGGTTGAAAACAATCCAGAATGGCAAAAAACACTGAAATATCCAAGGGTTACTTATTTATTAAAACTCAACTTGTGTACTTTCAGAAAGACAGCTGTTTCATGCATAATTTAGTTGGCATACAGACACTACTATTGTGGGTTTCATGCGCGTGAAATAAATAAGCATAATTTACTTCATTTGAATAACACCAAACACCTGATTCCAGAGAAGGAGTAACACTTCATGCTAAGGCATGTAAGGGCTCTTAGCTTGTTGATATTTCACCAGAGCAGAGAGAAACTAGCAAGCTGAAAACAGAAATTTTGTGGCTTGCAGACAAACATCCACAGTACCTCCACACAGCTCATGAAGAGCACGTAAACAGAGCCCTGATGATATGATGAGAGGTACAGAGGAGAATCCCATTGCTACAGAAAGTGCCAGGAAAATGAACATGAGATCCCTACACATGTTCCTTACAATGCTGATAACAATGAATTCAGTAATAAGAACCAACAGTAAACTGAGCAGCCTGCATCTTCACAGATTTGAGTCTTATCAGTTTATCCCCAGAATTTCATAACAGAGCTCAGAAAAAACCTCCATTTTTTAATCTGAATGTTTCTGTTTTCCAACACATAACTTCACATCTCTAACTATACCATAAACATATGAGTGGAAGGCGTCTCTCTCAACAAAACCCCCATGTTTTTAAAAGGCACTTCTGGTCATTTTATCTCCACATCACATAAAGATTCATGTGGTATTTGCTTCCTACAATTTACTTGTGCTGAAATGAAAGCTTTCAGGCATCACTCATGCACACATTTCTCAAAAAGCATTTTGATTAATACCAGATAGTTTATCTTCCACGTGCAAATTCCTCTGGTGCAAGTTTAAGTTGTGGTTCTTTCTTCTCTGGAACTGGAGAAGGAAAGGCAAGGTAAAGGATCCTCCCTAACACTGGTGGAAGTAGCTCTACTTTAAATTTGCAACAGGATTTCTTTCACTTACTGTAGCCTTCACCTTTTTGCCTGCTCATCTCAAAACAGGTATCCCAGTGAAATTAGAAGGGCACCAATATGACAGGCATTTGCAAGGCTGGCCAAGCTGTGAGGTGCTCTCAAACACAACATAGCAATGAGGAAATAAAGGATCTCTCATCTTTAAAAATGACAACAGTATATGCAAACAAGTCATAAGTATTGCTACGAGACTTCTCCTCCTATGGCTTATTTCACCTTTCAAAATGGCCATGGAGAGTAACACTATGGTTAGATAAGACCCAGTATTTTCTTCAACTTTACATCTGCTCCCTCACCTCTCCTCTGCCCGGCCAGGCAATGCAAGTGGCTTTGCTTTATTCCAAGGATAGAAACTCAAACATTATCAACAACCTTGTACTTACTGAGTTCAGAAATGCTCCCCACACGCGTAGCAAGTAAGGACTGCTCAATGGTTCTTAGCTCTGACTGGCTGAACATCTGCACTTCCCCAGGTTTGTTTGACCTTTGTTGGTCTTTGTGAAGGTTCAGGCTGTCTGGCAGGCAGAGAACACCTATAGTGGATAAAAAGAAAGAAGTCCAATGTTATTTCAGTCAGTATGGATGACTTCGCTGCCACCACTACATTGTTTTGGGGATATTTCAAAATGCAGTCTGTGTGCGAAGAGCTCAAAGATAATCAATGTCTATATCTCAATGTCACAAATGATTCACGCGTTCAGAAGTAGCTCCTGTTAACTCTTCTGAATATCCTTGAGTCAGTTAGGGTATCCCTTACAGATAATTCTTACAGAAAATCCCGGAGAACTGTCCAAAGAGGAGGTCAAGAGTGTTCCAAACAAACCTCCTAGAAACTCTTCCAAATGCATTTAGATTTATTAGAAATTAATATCTCAGCAACAGAATTCAAGATTGGCTTCAAAATTATATATGAGAGAAACAATACATTTACAGTATTTTCCTTTAAGAGGAATTCCACCAACAATTGCCAAAATAATCACTCATTGATGGGCTTATTGAATTTCTTTTGTAAAACCAATTTCTGGCAAATGAACTGTTTCAGCTTCAAAAGCCCATTATTCAGAAGCCCCTACAGCTGTGAATTTTTGGGGGGCAGGGAGTAAGTAAAGCTACTGACATAAAATAATTCACACACACATTCATTCAGGCACAGAAGTCACTTTCTGCCATGACACCTAAACCCTCAAGAGCAGACAAGAAAGTACTTATTAATAAAAATCACTGTCACGCTAAAAATACAAAACTTGTTTACAAGCACGAACACCGTATTGCCATCCTTGGGTAACAGATACATACAAATTCAGCTTGGAGAGCAAGATCTCCTCCCTTCCTATGGCCTATAAACAGCTAGCTCTGTCTGTGCTCTCCACAGCATCACCTTCCCAGTCCCGCTGGGACACACACAGGTGAAGATCCACTGGAATCAGCAGACTTGTACCTGATGATTAAATTTCACCTTATCTCAGATTGTGTGACATGCAACAATTACCTTTGCAAAGAACCCAGAGTAGGAAATTTATTTTTCCATTAGCTTTTACTATTTTTAAGTCTTCCACTTCTAGGTTTTTTACTTACTTTTAGGCACATGATTCTGCCCCTATAGGCCAAGCAGACTTTACAAAATGCATTAAGGAAGAGATACATATTTAGTGGTTTTCTTCAGGGGAAGAATTTATTTAGTTTCCCAGCTCAGTAAATACAAGGCATCTAACTTTTCTGATCAGAAATTCTGACAATAGGTATAACATTGGAAGTTCTGGACAGCACACCTACCTTAATCCCTGTTTGCTTCAGTTATGAAGCAGTCCCACAGGCATCACTCCTTTAGAGCACTGCAAGACCAGGAAATCTGCCTAAAGAGGGGACATCTCAGCCACCTTGCTAACTCCAACAGAGTGCTGTGGATTCCCTCCTCACATCCACCTCCTCCCTGCAAACAGATTAGTCTAAAAGTTCTATTTGCTGCACGGACCTAAAAACATCCCACCTGAGAGGAGAGAGGTGACAGTGAACATGTTCACAACAAAAAGCAGGGGTATACACTGGGAATACAATGACCAAAGGTCTTGCCCACCATGGCTGCAAGACAGCAACCACCTGCATGCAACTGCAACACCAGAACAAATTCCCTAACAGCCTGTTTGAACACTGGAGACAGAGGACCAGAAGCAGCTGTAATCCCAGTCCTGCCTCTGGTCCCGGGGTAGTAACAACCACACTAAAACCATATGCACGTGTGGAAGGTCATGAGAGAGGAACATGACTCACAAGGAAGCACCCTGGAGAGAAAAAGCAAGACATCTGATAGAGGAACAGGGAGGAAAGAATTAAAAGCAGGGAGAGGTAAGGGATAAGAAGTGACAACAACTTATCAAACAAGTTCTCCAAATTCTCCTGCCACTGCTCAGTGGCTGACTTGCATAAACGATGCACTGATCAACATTTAGATTCTGGGGATGTGCAGAGCTTGAGAAGTACAACACCTTGATTTATAATGCAGACCTGTCTGCATATTTTAATAAGTATTCTCTCTTGGAAATGGTTCTCATTTATTTAGATTATTCTTTATAATTTTAATGGATAGAAATTAAGGCAAAATTGGAAGAACCTTCCCTGCAGAAAACAGATGTGTAACTGATCTAATACTCAAAGAGATTTCTAAAAACAAGAAATGCAGCACAAAGAGCTTTATGGCATCTTTATAAGAATGACTATCCAACAAGGAATTTTTTTTTCATTGAAAACACACCTTAAATGTGGAAAATACTACTGTTTTAAGATACCTTTACCAATAAGATTCAAATTATTTTAAATCATAATATGTACAGGAGATATTTTTCTGAGTCCTTACAGCAGTGCAGTATAGATATCTTATATTCTGTCTATGACTGTTCCCAGAGCCAGGCCTTTTCCTTACAAACAGCTCTGATGATTAATTACTCTGTTCTTTAGCAAAGGGAGCATATTCTTAGGGTCTTGCATGAAAAGTGCAAATGAAATGGAAAATGCACCATTGTTCAAAAACTTAGGAAATTATAGGATATATCACGCCAAGGGCTTTACTTGTGTTGCAGATTAGCAAAGGCAGGCAGTAGCCAAACATCTGATGCTTATATGCCAGCTTCAAAACTATAATTGACCACAGCGGGTGACCAGTGGGTGATGGAAAGTTTTCTCATAATTTTGCTGGACCAGAACTGGTTTTGGCCAGAAAGGGAATTCTATAGCTTGGACATGTAACTCTGCCAATTTTATAGCTTCAAATGTTTTCCTCAAAAATTATTATAGAGCAGGGAATAAAATGCTTTTTTAGAAGGAGGACTCATTCGCCTTCTATCAGTGTTTGATGTAAAGCTCGAATTCACTGATCAAAGACTATGGTAGGGAATTGCTCGCTAGCAAGAAGAGAGCATGCCAAATTGAGGGAAGGGGGGGAAAGGTAAAAACTTTGTGATTATTAATATGTTTATGCATAAATAGAAACACTTAAGTAGCTACCACCAGCTTTCACTGGTTTGGCTACAGTTCAACTTCCTTATTTTAATTCTCTGCCAACTGGTAGTATCCACTTGCATTTTCAGCTGTGGCTTCAGCCATATCATGTTGAACGTGACAAAAAGGCGAGGATTTCAAGTTTCCAATGGCCTGAAAAAAGTGACTTCTTCCCCTTGCTTATCTGGCTGTCACTGCCAATACTATCTGTCATTCCACACCAAAAATTTCTGTGCAGTATCTCCAAAAATGAACAGCAGTATCTGACTTTTCTCTCGACTGGCTCTGTTCAATGTCCTTCCTTTCTGCACGGTTACTCAACCCTTTGTGCTTCTTTGCCCATTATTTTATCCCTCTTCTTCCCTCTGATTCACTAGAGTGGAAATTAAGCAGTCAGCTGTTGCTTGATGAATACGGGGCCAGACTCACTCAATATGCCCCTGGCTGCTCTGTGGCATCCAGCAATGTACAGCAGTCATATGTTGCATCTATCACTGCTGTGAACCACTGGAGCAAGGCGAGGCAGTGAAAGCACTCAAGTGTATTTGGATTTTGTCACTTCTTTTGGTGCTTCCCCTTGTCCGTATCCTCCTTGTGGCACAGACCTGTCTAGGATTTGTCTGCAAGGAGTTATACCCAAAATTGCTTTATTCACTTTGCCTTTGGCCTTTGGTACCCTGCAGTCTGTAGGTGGAACACTGAAGAGAGACACAGAGAATAAATTTTAAACTGAGCAGGGTGAAAAAAAAATCACATTGACAAGCTCCTAATGCTCCCCCTCCCAAATCTCTAGAGAAAAAAACATCACAGAGAAAATCCAACGTGCAATTAATACACTCCAGTTTTTTCTGCCCTCTGGGCTCTGCTTATACACAAGCCAGAGCTCAATCCCTAAGGAGTTAAAAATCCCAAACCAAAGAAGTACTGCATAAACTGACAAAGTAAAGACTGAAGATGCTCAAACTTACAAAAGAAGCAGTTACTTTAAACTTTAATGCAAACTCATCTGAAGTCAGAAGTACCTGGTAAGTCTACTTGAGCTTCCCCATGCACATTCCCACCTCTTGGGCTTTGCTGGTGTACAACCCTCCATTGCAAGGCAGGGTTTGGCACAAATATACATTTGTTCCAGCATTCTTATTTCAGAGCTTGCATGGAGCTGCTGATACTGTCCTTTTTAGCATGACAGAATAAGTGTGTGCGCCTCA
This sequence comes from Piaya cayana, assembly GCA_013389865.1. NCBI lineage: Eukaryota > Metazoa > Chordata > Aves > Cuculiformes > Coccyzidae > Piaya > Piaya cayana. The sequence continues at coordinate 195,147 of WAAB01006340.1, read as the reverse complement.
CACAAACATTCCAAACTCAGTGTCTGACAGCAGCCCCTGTACAACTTGTTTCCGCTATGCAGTGTCTCTCCAGCAAAACAGCCTGAAGGACCTGTCCGCCAAGAGCAACTCCAGCACCAGGTGCAGCAGTTGTGTGACTTCTTAGGCTTTCAAGGCAAGAGAAATATGGAAGTTTTAGCCCAAAGCTCACCTAAATATAGAGGAAGCATTAAAAAAACCCTAAGCTCTAGCCACTGTTCCTCTATTTAAACAGATATCTGCACTATTTATGTACCAGCTGCTGCAAAACATTTGATTCCTAAAGTGCCAGTACCTACGGCAGTTGGACTTTGCTTTCTCTCAGGCATAGGAGGCTGCTGCCTTTCCATGAACCATGTATTGATACTCACACCATACAGCTCTTTGTACTGTGCAAAGACAGATCAAAGGGGAAAACAGCAAAAAATAAGGCAAGCAGTCTTTTGCATAGCACCACGAATGACTACACAACATGGAAAGCAATAAAATGGCAAGTCTTTTTATTGGAACGGGCAGCAAAGTTCTAGACAAGGCTGTGTTGCATCCTCAAACATCCCATAGTTCAGTCTCAAACCACCTTTGCCACCTAAACCAGCATTTTCAACAATGAGTCCACCTCAAAAAAAAAGAGAATGAGAGATATAGAACTTAAATTTGCAGTTCCAGTTACTATAGGTCTCAAGTTACTGCTCCAGCCTTCCTCTTCCCATATATTGTGAAATGTTTCAGTATATATTTGAAGCTTTTATTTGTATTTCAAACATTTTGAAGACATTCAATCAAGCTATTGCCTCAGCATGCAGCAAATTCACCAAGGACAAATGATAACCTCACCTATCACCAAATGCAGTTTTTTATATATATCTGTACACAAAGTGACAGATGAAGGCAAGCAAAGAGAAGTCTGTACTGTCTATATTCATGAGTTTGTGATACCTAATGTCATCCATATTTCAAATTCTTTGCATCCTCCCTCTCCGTTAGTATTCAAGTCCCGTGGTCTAAACCACAACAAGTTTACAGTTACATTAAATTAATAAAAATGCCCACTGGACAATGCGATTGAAACGATCCATGCTGAGGCATCTAGCAGAAACCCAACACAGATGTCTTTGTTTTGACTAAAACTGTAAGCACTGTAAAGCCTATAAAACTTTTTTTTTGCACATTTCACCATTCCTTTCTTTGGAAGGAGTTCCAGATTTATCTCTTTGTATTAATTTAGAGTGTAGATAGAAGCATAAAGGTTTTGCTGCTCTCTTATTATTTTCTTTAAGTGTTCCTACTTTCAAGAGAAAATAATGCAAAATATCTTTGACATCCCTCTTTATCTACCTATTGAATCTTAACCAAATGTACATATCTGGAAAATAGCTTATATATCCCTGGCAAGGAATAGCTGGATCCTACTAAGAATTATAGAAATTAAGCATGCAGAATATATATCAGGCAAATTGCTGTACAAAATGAGACTGAAAGTGGTAGTTAATCCTGAACAGTCCCCCAAAAAAGGTCTCGCACATTACGTCACCCAAGGAAATGCTGACTTCACCTAGGAGGACTATATTTAGGAATAGGAAAATCACTCAGTCATCACAATTTTTTTATATATATATATGTATGTATACACACAGGAACATAGGACTAGAAGGTCCTTGAGTCTGGTCTCATACTCTCCTAAAGAGTCATGTGAAGTTCAAGAGCTCACAAAACAACCAATGAGAAAAAGTTCCTCTACTTCCACAAGCTCACATACCAAAACATTTCCCAGCACTGCAGAGCATTCTTAGGTTCTACAACATAAAGGTCTAAAGAAACAAAAGGGATAAAAGTTTTTCCAGTTGTCTTTGCAATACCTACACACTTAACTAGATGCAAGCTCCACACGCCTGGTATTCCAACATGCAGTAAAAACTACCTTGACCATGTATTTGGTAATCATGTATGTGAAGGTGATGCACTGCCCAGGAACACAACTCATTTTGAAGCACAGTGTGGGAACACCAGCAACCATGAGCTGGTGAATACGAAGTGACATAAACCACCACATAGAATCTCAAACTTGGAAATAAACACTATGGTCTCTGCTGTTTGAAGCAACCTGCACCATGACTCGTTAGCTCAGCCTCTCAACCTGACTGGCAAGGCAGACGGAAAACATTGTGACTTCTTAAAGAAGTGCGACTATGGGGAAAATATTAATGCTAATCGTATCAGACAGTGCTTTCAGTTAACAGAAGACCTGGAAGATATTCAAGGTTAGGAGTGCAAAGTATCTTCTTTCCACACATTCCAGCCCAGTTAAATAACAAGGAGTGGCTTTTGCATGGAGAAAGTGCAAAGAACTTGGGAAAGATAGGTGGTGAGAAAAAGTTTCCAGAATCTGAGTCTTAAGAGTAGGCAGAGCAGCTCAAATGAGGAGGGGTAAAACAAGCACAGAAATCAGATTCAAGACTAAAGGCAAGCTACTTTGTGTGGTTTTAACACCTACCATGCAATTAAATTAATACTATGCAAAGACATAAGCTTTCCACTTAGCCTCAAGACACTATCGTTAAGCAGGTACGGTAATATTCATGTCCAGCTTATAGACAAAGTGAAAGTAAAGCACTAGAAAGCTTAGTAACTAGTTCAAGGCAAAATAAGAAATGTCAGAGAAAACCAGGAAAAGAGCGTAAGGCCTCTCTGGTTATGCATTTTAACCACAAGAGATCACCCTTTCTCTCCTGGAAAAACCAGCAAAAAAGTAAAAGAATAAATCTTCAAAATTAAAGAAGAGAGAGTCTCATAAAATTTGCCAAAATTTTATCAACAGCAGCAACCACTGATAAATGACACACACAAGTTGTTCAAACTCTGCAAAGTTGGGGTTCTCACCAGCAAGAACTTCACTTCTAGAACCACTATGAAGAACAATCCTCTGTGGTACACAAGGGCAACTTTTTTATTTCATCTGGCCAAGTTTGGAAGTTTTGTTGGTACAGTTTTGTCTCTGGCCCTTGCAACTGGAAATTTTAGTAACTATGTGTCTGCAGAGCACTTTTTTCCAAAGACGTGCAACTATTTTCAGGGGAGTATCTCAGCTGAGTTGGATCTGATTTCATCAAAAGCCAGAATGGATGATCATCATCCAAAACAGAGAGTACCTCTGTGAGATATTAGAGCAGATGTTATAGGAAGATGAGATATTACAACACACAGTTGTGACTTCTCTTCTAGTAAGGAGTTTCTTAGCACAACACATTCTACTTAATTGGAACGTCCTTCTTATTAGGATCATTCTAAAGCAATTGTCTTAGCCTAACAATAATGAGTGGCAATCGCAGCTGCTTAAAATTGCATAGAAATGACAACAATTCAACTGAATTAGAATATATCCTGCTACTACCAAGCAGTTAAGTGGTGCACAATCAAGTGGAACACAGGATGGATTTTAATGTTCAGGCTATGTATTACAAACCAAAAAAGAACCAGAAGATTAGATCCCATTAAATATAAAAACTAAGCTCCTAAACCACCAGCTACAGCTTTACATTTATTTTTATTAGAATGGGGAGCTAGGGTTGTTTAGCCTGGAGGAGGCTGAGGGGAGACCTCATTGCTCTCTACAACTACTGGGTGCTGGCGTCTTCTCCCAAGTGACAGGGGAGGACGAGAGGAAATGGCCTCAAGCTGAACACNTGATGCTACGATTCTATGATTCTACATAGAGAAAATAAAATCTTGGTCCTGCCAAAATCAATAATTGCAAAACTTCAAAACCACCCCCAAAAATACCACCACTGAAGCTCCAAACTAGGGAACATGAAGTAAGTCAGTCTACAAGCAAGAGACGAAAACGAGATCCATCTTCTCATGCTTATTCCAGAGTCTCTCTCATTTTCCTGTACTGGACTTTGTGGTATTGCTGCCAGGCAAGCAGCGGCACATGCTGCTTACTGATGTGCATCCATGAGCTGGACAGACAACACGTGTGCTGACAGCACACTGAGCTGCAGCTGATACTGTTATCCCGCTCCCTTTCCCTAGTGAGGAGAGCGGTCTTCACCTCATGCCTTTACCTACCTATGACTTTCACCACCTCTCTCCCTGTTGACCAAGAAAGGGCATTTTGTTGACTTCACAACAGGAAAATTGCTCAACAGCACGCTGTGCTCAGCCACACTATTCCACTGTCACAGTGACCATAAAAGTTTCAGTGCATGTTCTGATTTTTTTGGCAGAGAGATGTTTGAGCTGACAAAGCACATTTATTTCACACGGAGTACCCATCAGTTCAAGATTACCCTGATGTAAGCTATGCTGCCCTGGAACTAGAGATGCAGAGGAGAAAGGTTTTTTCACACTCTTTGACAGGACGCATCCAGATACAGAAAATAAAATTTAAAAATGCCAGTATCATCTTCCTCCTCTGCTACGTGCAAATAAACATAATGCATGCAGCCCTCAGTGTTTCAATATAAGCAAGAAGTTAAGAGGTTATAAGGAGTTGGAGGGATCAGAAGAACGTGATGAATGTGTTGGTAGTGCTGGCTACTGAGAAAGCGCAGAGAAATTTGCATTTGACCATATCCAGTCTAAGATGCCTCTTGCAGATGCCTGGCAGGTACTCAAGACAGCAGACACATACTCAGAGGAGAAAGGACATGCACCGGTATAAACGTGGACTATGGGCATGCGAAGGAGTATTAACAAATATGAGGAGTATGCAAATACGAGACTGGCTAAATAAAAAGCCACAATCCTATATTAAGACCAAAAGTTCACAGAAGGTCTAAGCCTCTGAGTGACTCAAAATGATAAAGAACACATTAACAGTTTTTATTTTACGGAAAAGGGCCTGTCAGTTGATAGTAGCAGAACAAGAGGATTTAGTGATTCATAGCTTAATATGCTTTACCAGAGCCTATAATTTCCTTCATTCATTACTGTCAACCCCCCAAAATGCCCAGCTATGACAGATGACTTTCCCTTCAGCAATCATGATGTGGACATGGCCTGAAAGTCCAAGAGCGCTGACACAGCATCTCTCCTAAACCCAGTCAAATCTCCTCCAGTATCTGATAAACAAAACACCATCAGCCAATTAAGATACGTAAATGCTGAAAAATCTTTTTTGTACGCTGTGAGTTTTTTTCTAATAATACTGTTTCGGGCTTCTTGAAAAGAGAGATTGAGTATTTCAAGAGAAAATTAATAATGCCATGCAAGCACATAATCTCCCATATTTCAAGACCCACTATCCAAAAAGGCTCCTATTCCAGCTACTGCAGCTATAGTAAAGCATTACAAAATGCTTGATCAAAAAAACCCGTTTTTGCCATTGCTTCCTCTATGTGCCACTATTCCTTTGGCATAGGCACCGTGCATCAGATGCCTTCAAGGGTTGGACTCACCATTTCAAAAACACCAATGTGCTTATATTTCTGAGCAGTTGTACTGAATACTATGCAGCTCACTTGGCAAGACTATTTTGAATACCTTAAAAAACACCTCCTCTATTTGCTTCAATATTTGCAAAGATTAGTATGCTTTTTACAGCAGAGAAATTGTTTGCCAAAATTCCTCCTCCTGATTTGGAACATCGTCAGCTTGTACAAAACACCATGAATAATACATAGTGGAACAGACACTTGGTGTTCAGACTGAGCATGGGGCATTCCCATCACAGTTACCAACTGTACCCTTTCCACTTCACAGGCAGGCATGGTGGTAGCAGCTGGGAATCAGATTGAGGAGAGTGGGACAAGGTACCTGTGGTCTACAGAGCAATCACCACTTTGCTCTGTCCTAGGCAATACTACTGTAATATCAAAAAGCACCTAAAACCATTACTGTCCTTCAACTCTGAATAACTAAATCACCAGCCCCAAAGGCTTCTTGGAGGGCACTAGGTTATCTGATTGAATAACATGAGTAATAAATAAATAAAAGCAGTCAAATTAGCCAGTAAGGCAAAAAGTTAAAAGCCCAGGACACGTAGGGGCTGTGGCAAAGTGCCTGAACCTATAGGGCACACACAAACAAAATTGCACTGCTGCCACATGTTGCTCACCTTTAGTAGGGAAATGTAGGCAGCTCTGGCAGAGCTGTTATGGACTTTGTAAGGGTTAGGATTTTACCCCTGAGCAATAAGTTTTGGGTAAACAGAAGCATGCCGAGCCCACAGTAAAGGTTAAGTAATTATAACTTCCTCTCAACTGCTTGCACAGGTAAGTATCAGATTATCCACTCCACCCCCTCACCACAACAGCCCACACTTAATGAAAACAAAGGTTTTAGAAACATGTGCTGCTGTTTACTGGCTTTAGGGCAGCATCCCATCACTCGAGCATTTACTACACTCCCTCCCACTCTGCTAAGGATGGTGCCGAGCAAAGGCATTATCACAGCAGGATTAAAAAAAAAAATCTGCCTTTGAAGGTATTTTGTAGAGGACTGCCACAAACTCTTGAACTGTCAACAACCCTAGAGCAAGATGAGTCTTACAGTTCCCTGTGTCCCTCCCTCAGCCACATTTGCTGCATCATTTGGGGTATCCCTAGCAGACAAGATGTTCTCACCTGCAAACACCCAAATTAAGGTAACACCAAGGTACCCAGCTCCCAGCCTCAGTAAAAAGGTTAACCTCTGCCTTCAGCATGTGCTTCAGTGGGGGTTTGCCAAATATTTAAAGCCTAATTTTCACCTAAAAATTTAACTGACTGGAAGCCCTGGATGCTGGCCAGATAGCAGTCCTTTATAAAAGTAACCTTTACTTTCTTAAAAAATTTCATTTGGCTTACTAAAGAGAAATGGCTTGTTAATAGCACGTATTTCACCATCCAGACCTTTGATACAGAGACCTAAAACAATAAATCTGCTCTGACCAGTAAAGGTCAACCTATATACATATATGTATGGTAAAATCATTACAGACAATGAAAAAAATTTATGAGACATTGGACTATGTCACTAACATCTTTTATGATCACTTGCCCTACAGATTGGCTGGCTGAACCCATTTCAAATAATTCAGGTTTTACAGAGTTGATGGACACCCTCTTCCCCATTTAGCAATAATACATCTGTTCAGTTGTATGAGTTTATTACAAGGCTATCAGCTTAACTGAAAAAGACTTCTAAAAATGACTTTAGGGAGGTTTAATTTTTTTTTTGTTTTATTCCTTCAGAGTATCCATTTGTTCATTCTCAGTTTTATGATACCAATATATACCATTTTATTCCTAAAATATCTCTTTCATTTTTTTGAAAATGATGCCCTGTTACTTTTTCCAGACAGAAGTGGCTGCATGTTTATTCTCAGAGCAGTTATAGGTCAAACTCAGTTTTCATTTATGTATAATCTTCAGATTTGAACCTTTGAATTATTAATCTCCACTGCTTCACCTAGACATTCACAGAGATCAACAAACACCAAAATCCCTGCAAAGGAATATGATTATTTCTAAGTCAGACCCTTCTCCGGGGCACTGAACAGACAGTAGTTAATGCTGATGCTTGCTATTTCATCTTTCTGGTTCAGTGTGGTCTTTGGCATGACTTTGACATGACTGCATCTTATCCATCCTCCTCTTCAAGTAAAGCATGATGTCATTCCCTGTGGGCTCACCTCTTCCCACGGGTGCACTCATGGGGACAGAGCCATATCCTTGGTGCTGCCTCATCTGCTCCATGGAGCTGCTGCACCTCCAAGCACAGCTTCACCAGCCCTTCCTCAATCTCAAGCATCAAAACTAGGGTGGGGAACAAACTGCAGAGCAGCTTACCTCCCAGAGCCTTGGTCTTGGAAATGGCTCGGCAACTTGGCTGAATATTTATTTTTAAAAAAGAGAGTATTTTTAAATAATTTTTGGGGGAAGTGACTGCCCTAGAAAAAGCTAAATGCAGCTGGAACATCAGACGCAGATTAAACTGGGGATATACAATGATGATCAGCAGGTAGCTGTAACAACAGGTCACGCTAACTACTTTACCAACTACATCTTATATGCTGATTTTATTTAGCCTTTTCTTTTAAGTAGATGGAGAAAAACAAATGATATTTGGAAACTTCCAGACACTGCTTCAGTGGTTCAGTGTTACATAACCAATAAGGTGATTAACAACAATATATGCCATGAAGGACACAGAAATCGCATTTAAATACTGGTAATTGATTAAAGTCAAATCTCCAGATAGAGAACTCCCAAATACTGATACAAAGTAAACTCTTCATTGCACTCTGTTTTTCCCACCAGTTAAATAAACTCCATTTCCATCACTTAAGTACAGTCCTTGAACAGCTGCCTGCTCATGGCATCATGCTTTCCATCATCTCGCTTGCATACAGACCTCTACTTGACTTTTTATCAGCTTTGCTCATGACAGTTACCTGCTTTGTGTCCCTGGGACCTATTCCTCAGCATTTTCTCCAGGGTTACAACAGAGAGATGCCCAGTCCTTTTTTCTGTGAACGTCATCTTATATCTACAACAAACCAACCCGTGGTTCCACCTAGAAGTCCACACTGGAGGTAGTTACAGCTCCTAAACTAAGTAAAGCTGTGCTTATTCCAATCACATTCTCTGTGGGTAAGCACAACAATATGCTCCCTGTTTTACATTTCATAATATTCACAATTATATGAGCCACGGGGAATCATAAGAGAATTATGAAGTTCATAATATTTGGAAAAGACACAGATTCAATGAGAACTACTATTTTGTAGCATAAAAGCACACCGTGAAATGTTAATTGCAATGCACAACACTGCAAGACCTATAGGAATTACAGGCAAGTTTTCATCATCTCAGTGGCATGTCATGAAGAAAATGAATAAAACCAGAATAAATTTCTAGTTCAAAAAGAAAATAAATTTGCAATTAATTATTTTAATTCTGTTCTAGTGAAACAGCAGAACTCCGCAATTTAAATCATTCATAGATTCATGGCCTCCAGCCATGAGCGGACAACACATTACGATGGACCCTAGCCACAGGGACTGCTACAGCAGGCCAAGAATGATCTATGAGCATCGTTAAGAAATTTAAATAGACTTCATACACATATATGTACATACACATGGACACACAGTGTGAAGGTAAAGCAGGCATTTGAATGCACCAGTCTTCCCAGAAAGCACGCTCTGCTGGAGAACTGTCACCTACTTTAAGGTCATTTGCCCAGAAATATGTGCTCTAGACTAGAATTCTAAACCTGCTGCTAAGAGTTTGAATACCTGTTAGATGTATCTGCACAGAGAGATGCCTGCAGGGCCACCTCCACATATACCCCTGTTGGGGGAATGTTTGGTGGAACCACTGGATGAGGTGTTAAAAATCAGTTACGCTGCTTGTCCCCTGTTTACTAATGCATTCATTTCACCTCAAGAGTTAATAGGTAATAGGATCTGACTCTTCTTCTAAACACATCTGTTTTCGTGTGAGGGCTAAGTCATGGCACAGTACTGAGGACAATACCATACAGGCATCTGACAGCTCCTGAATGCAGCGCACAGAGCATCCACCCATCAGGAAGAAAAGACTGTATTAAGTAAATTGGTGCAATTTGTTTCATTGCTGTGGTCTCTTCAACTAAGTTTTAGTGCACTCCGGGACAAAAAAATACTGTCTATCTGATTACAGACTACTCATAGGCAGAGCTAACCTGTTCATTTAAATTGGAAACAGTATCATATCTATAACAATGCAAGAGAAAAGTTACATAGACACATCACTTGAAACACATGTTGCATGTGGGGTAACCTTTAATGACATGATGTTTGTGTAATTAAGTAAGACAGTGCTTCTGGCCCACATTCCTCACGTTGATCACGTCTTTAGGTGACTAACAATGCATTTAGTGAATGCTCAAAATGGTTTGTTGAGTAAGCAAGTTACTTCTTACTCTGACTGAAGTGGAAGGAACCTTTCTTCTCCCCATCTCCTGCAGTGGAAGGGTATGGTAACATAACAGCAATATTCCAAAACACATTGGTCACCATGAACACATCTGCAGCAGTCAAATCATTCAGTATGAGAACTGAAGAGGAATTTTGACAAAAGATGTGAGCTGCCTTTTTTCTTTTCTTGCATGTGGAAATTGTTATTCGTTGTATTTCCAGAGCACAGTAAAGCACTAAAACTTTTTCATTTAGTCTAAGTTCCTTCATCAGACAATTTCATCTTTGTTCAGCATTCAGGTAGCATTCTTTGTCCACTAAACATAGCTAGGGAATTTGACAGATTTTAATTTAGTTTCCAAAACCAACTATGCATGCACACACCATCAGAACTGATTTATCATATCATCATGGGTTCCTTCCTCATGCCTGCTTAAAAAGCCACAACTGTCAAAAAAAAGAAAAAAGTCTTCAACTCAAATGATTTAGAGGGACAAGTAGGACCATCATAGCAAAAGCAATGACGATGTGACAATCTGAAAGCCTTTGAGACTATTCTAAAAATTATGAACACTGTGAACTCAGGTTTTACCCTATATTCAACCCCGTAAGCATTAAAATTTCTACTAGTTCACATTTAAGGATCTCCACATAACCTTGGACTTTGCACTAACTGCTAAATGAAGGGGTCAACTGGAAATTCAGAGACAAGATTTTCTTCTTCAGACAGAGCTGGAAAGAAGAACTGGAAACTGCCCTTCCGTTTTGGTTATGGACTGATAAAAGACTGTCACTTGCACAGTCTATCCACCAGATTTTTTATATTAAAAAATCTTTCAGAAGCAATCTGATTTAGAAGGGGTAAGTCCAGCAGCAGGGCTTTCCCCCGCATGCTCTACAATGGGGAAATAGATGCAGATGCAGTCAGACTGCCCTGAACTGGTTTCTCAGGATCCATAGCCTTCACATACTTTTCAATCTTTCCAATCTAAATTGTTCATACAGCAAAAAAATACATTCTGGGGTCTGCACATCACAGTGGGGAGGAAGAAAATACGGCTGCTAGAGACAATGCTTGCAATTCTAAGGGGAAAAACAAAATATTTTCAGAATTACTTCAAAATCATGGGAAATACACAGGATGAATCAATGGCTTTCAAGTATAAGTAGAAGTATGATTAAAATGTCCTTAGGCACATAACTCTAGAATCAGTACAGAGAAGTATGATGTAGACAAGAGAGATAAGGAGCTCGTGAACTGTGGTTTATCAATAGGACATACAAGATTAATGCAAGCAGCTATAGAGAAGAAAACCAATAAAACCACAAATGATGGAAAATAATCATCACACTAAGCCATTCTGCATACTTCTGGGGAATGAACAGACATCTGAGAGTGCAGTAACATTCATGTGATCTACCACCCTCTTAGTTTTTACTAGTTAATAGTATCTGACTGATGTGTGCGTGGTAGCAGCATGTGAGGACAGCTCTGTTGAAGTAAACACCAGTTTTCAGTGAATAACTGTACTGTAAACCTTAATTTAGATGTTTCAAAAGCAGATTAATCAAGAAATTACTCTGAAGCAAAGCAAGGCGAGACATTCAAAACATGTAATACAAATACTGAGAAAGACTGTGTGTTGGTTGACAGCTAGAACATGCAAGTCATCATCCAAAGATGACAACATCCAGGACAACAACCAAGACAACATTTTGTCCAAAGACAAGAAATGTATGAACCTAGACTAGGTGGAATCAAACACACTTTTGTTACCGCTCAGCTGGATAAGGGCAGTTCATCTACCGATTGTGAGGCCTTCAGGCCGTGGCAAACCCCAGCAACGCATGCAACACTTCCTCACAGGATCTTTCAAGTGTCTGCACCACCACACTTCTCCCAGAACTAACAGCCCCATGGTGTCCTACCACCTTGCAGTTCAGGTGCAAGGTACCTGGCTAATAATAACTGCTTATTTGGCTAATATCCTGCTTGGATATCAAATTGCCAACAAGTTGAATGCCCATGGAAATCCTGTCCAGTGTCAGCTCCTGCCTGATACGTCTGTGCATGTGCCAACACCTACTCCTTATTCAATTCCTTGTGCTGGTTTATTTTCGCTGCTGTTCAAATCTCCACAAGCTGTAGCCAACAGTTGAGAACCTACAAGACAGCAGGGAAAGAGCACAAGGGTTGATGACACAGCGGCACAGCTGTTGGCCTAAGAGCAGGAAAAAATAGTGCCATGTCCAAGCTGTGTTGGCTCCTCATTCCTTCAGGAGGGCTCTGCAGTACCTGCAGCCTGTGAGAACTAAGCAACTTCCTTCATCCCACTCAGGGATGTACGTGACAACTGTAGGTGCTGTGGTTTGCAGGCTGTGGTCGCAGGCAGGCCAGCAGGCACGGAAACAGGTTTGTTTTTCTGCTCATGTAGCCGTGCATGCTGGTGAGCATCCTCTGGCTTTCAAGAGCCACCAGTGCAAACCAGCCCTGTGCTGGTGGGGTTTGTAAAGTACACTGCCGGGTTTGCTTTATCATCACAGACCGAATGCTGCTGCAGAGCAGTACCATAAAATGAGATACATTACCGTAATAAAGGAAACAATATTTAGCAAGTTACTTAGAACTTTATTTTCAATATTAATATTCAAAGCAATTAACTAATATTAGGGCATTTATTTTCCTCAGACATCCGTGCAGGCTGACACCGTTAAGGCCTTGCATAGTTTACACAGTTAAGGTGTAATGCTTCAAATCTGCTGCTTTGAATTGGGAGAAAAGGTACCAGCACCTGTGACAAAATCAGAGCTCAAAGGTCTTAATCCACCAGCCCAAAGCTTCTTTTCTATAAGAAATGGAAGAGTTGGCAGCAGGGTAAAGCAGGGTGTGGGGCACCTCCAGCAGCACAAGGCTCACCACCAAGAGTACATAAACATGAGCAATGCACCCAGTGAGCATTTTTACACATAGATCCAATGAAGGTTTGTTAAAGAAGCAATGATCCACCTCAGTGCCATGCAGAGCTGCTCTGCTGCAGTGTACATACACGAACTGCACTGCCTTTTATTTACACTACTGAGGTCCCACGTCAGCCCAAACCACTCATGACGATGAAGAACCAGTGACAGATATCCAGAGTAGTATGTTGCACAGGTGCAGCGGGGTAAGAAGAGAAGCTTCGCTCCCAAGGGGAATATATGACTTGCTCAGGTCTCAGGATCTTCTGCCACAAGAGCAAGCCCTCCACAGAACATCTCCAAAAGGAACTGGGACCCAGGACTCCTGCCTCAAGTCATAATCTGCTATTTATACCTGCCTGGCCTCCACCAACACTCACATGCCCCAGTTTGTCCCTCTGTAAAACTGGTGATGCCATGATAATAGCTTGTTCCTAGAGCATTTGGAAAGCACCTTGAAAAGTCCTATACTACCTAAACAGACCCCCAAGGGGTTTATCAATAAACCAGTCTTCCTTCCTAACAGTGAAAATGGAAAATGGAAACTTCATGGTGGTTTGTTTAAACACAGGCAAAGAACCTGACCTTAGCAGCCAAAGGGCACGTGCTCTGCTCCTCAGATGCATTTCAAAGACAACTCCACTAAGCAGAGATGAAAATGAAGTGCTATTAAAAAAAAGTACTCCCCTCACCCAGCACTGTGGATTTTAATAAATCCAGATGTATAATATTTCAATTCTTAAAACCATGCCTTGTGAAAAAAAAAGGTCAAAAGAAAAATGCAAGGAGGAAAACACGCTTTACATTAAGGAACTCACTAAACTGCATAGCCTACCTGGGAGGGTCAAGGGAAAGGAAAAAGAAATATTAAAAAAAAACAGTGTACAGACATTTCAAATCATATAGGGCAAATAATCAAGGGCAGTGAAATGTTATGAAATAGCTTAGTAAAACTGTTTAACAATCTCAAAGTTACTTTTAAACATTTCATTATCAGGAAATCCAAATGTCAAAAAAAACAATCCTGAAACTGGCTTAAAAATAAATACATTTTTGTGAGTAAAACTGGAGTTCTTTTATTTGCTGCTTTATTTCCATAGCTTTCAGGACACACTCTGCTCTAGTCATGCTGTCAATCTTATCTTTTTAAACAAGAAAAACAAAAATTACATTTTCCCATGTGTCAAAGTTCTCAAGAAAACCCAGCATTCTGAAAGCTGGGGCTTTAGGAGAACCATCAAACCAGCAGAGAACTATACCAGCTACATCAGCCATGATTATTAACTGCATCCTCACCCACATCTCAGCCATTCATTCAAGATTTTTAGTAACACCTTTCATAGATTTACAGGCGAATAATTTATCAAAGTCTTCTGCTTATGAAGAAGAATGGCAAAGAAAAGCTTGTGGCATTCGGCAGGGAAAGGGAAGACAGTGAAAAATAATTCAGTGCTAGGAAAAAGAATCTGTATTGCTATTGTTTCATATTTTTATAAACTCTGTCAGTAATTCATGCAAATGTCCCAGGATCACTGTTTTGTATGCTGTCCTTCACAGAATCATAGAATCACCAGATTAGAAAAGACCCACTGGATCTTCGAGTCCAACCATTCCTATCAAATACCTTGTGACCTTATTATTACTTTTTAAATCACTCCAATACTTTGAGCTTTATTGGTATTAACACAGAGAAAGCCCTGCGCTGGGGCAAGAAGCAAAGCCACTGGAGCTTCGGGCCAAGGACTGGAGTACGGTCCTATGACCCCTTGCCACTGGAGCTGGCTGGTGGGACAGGCAAGCCCAAGTACTTTGCAGAATGAAGTAACCCCTGTCAAGGTCATGCTTTGAATGCAAACATGCCACAAGGAACTTAATAGAAATTAATGACTGTGGTAAACAAAGTGATTTTAAATTGAATATAAAGCATATTGATTTGAAAGTTTGGGCCTGGCTGTCACAGAATTTCCTTAGCTTCAGCTTTTTCTAAAGAGAGAAACACACCACACACTCATCCTTGAGAGAAATTTTAATGAAAACACAAAGGGACAGTGATAATAAATGACTTTAACCCAAGCACTGATTTAATATAATATTCTTAACCAGATGAAGCCCAAAGGAAAGAGGTTTCAGACAAGACAAAATTCACAAATTTTACTGTCAGTACAAAAATATATAAGTTGGTGGGACTTCTTTATTTACCCCGTCATCTGCTTTTTGGGGTTTTTAAAACCCTACCATAAAAATAATGTATCCGATCTTTCACTACAGTGAAAACTGAAAAACGATACCACTGAGACTACAACTGAGCAAAACACTTGTAAAAATCCGGTCCCTTCTCTCCTCCTTTTTTGGGTATAATTAGATCTCATCAGCAGCTTGCTAATCGCTCACTTCCAAAATCCTGGTGGGAAGCAGCAGATGCCGAGGGAGCCGTCCGGAAGGCGCGCAGCCCATCCAAACAAGACCTCTTGCTCTACGGCAAAACACACTTATCTCTGCAAAGCCTTTGTTTAACCATTCCAGCTGAAAACATATGTGGATGACAAGCATTTACAAGTAATTTAACCTAAAATTTGTCGTGGGATTTGTTAGTCTTTAGTAGAAACAGCGTTTGGCAGCTATACCCAGCCTCCGCAACCCCAGCGACAGGCACTCCCTGATAACACGAAACAGAGGCTGCCAATATTTTCCATAGAAAGATTTCACACAGTTTGCTGGTAATTTTTTTCAGAGATGCTTTTCTCTGTCATTTTATGTAAACTTTACATCAAGTTCATGAAACTTTTGTTTAGTGGACTCAAGGAACTCATTTAGATAAAAAACATGAAAGGAAAATATCCATGAAAATCTGAAAGAGGAAGTGAGTAAAAAATTCGACCTGAAAGCTCATGTGTTGACCAGATTTTCACTGTAAGACTAATCACTGAAAAAAGCACCAAATGGCAAAATTCACTCGTCATAAACTTCAGAGATTTCAAGAAAGCCCTTGACAGACTCCATCACTATTCACTCTGGAACATCTTGAAGTGTTAGGCTTGCCAACAGAAATAATTACATCATCAAGCCTTTATACCAAGCTGCAGCTTGAATACTTAAAGCAAATGCAGATTTAAGTATAGGGCTCAACATAAAGGCTGGTGTCAGATCAGCAAGAATTCGCTCATTTCTGTAGCTGGGCACTGCAATCCACTTCACTGGGAAAACAAACATAAATGCAATAATACATAGTTTAACAGTAGTGCCTTTAAAAATTCAGCCATTGCTGATGTCCTCCCCAGGTGTTCCAAGTACATCCTACCCAAAACACAAGACTGATAAAGTCCAACAGTTGGATCCAGCACTGGAGGAAGATGGGGTTAGCAGTCTGCTACAGAGGAAAAGACTCAATTAAAACACAACTTCGATCTTAGAAGAAGCGATGTAGTTTATGTAGTAACTGACTGTAATTCACAGTCAACTGGGATAATTTCACCAACTGAAATTGTGCTTAGCATTTTGTGCATATTTATGCTTAGCATTTTAAATAGGATTCAGCCATTAAAAAAATTATCTACAGCTCAAACTCTTGAAGACTACAAGTCTTCAACTCATAATGTTAGCCCTGCCTTGCTATACAGACAAGAAAGCTGTAAATGCATGAAAGGTACAGATGCTGTTAGAAGCAAACATATCAGAAAATCCTGGTAAAGCATAAAATGAATTGATAAGAGATGCAAGGATTTACTCCAAGGCTGTCTCTTATCTGCAGGGTTACCCAGAAAAGGGAGTGGAAACATTTAGCAAGCATGGTAGGGATACAACTTGAGAAGAAGGTAGGGAGAAAACCTGGAAAAGAAGAGGAAATGACACTGGAAGTTTCGCAGGCACAGGTGACGTTTTGGAGTAGTTCCTCCTCGTTTTCAGCTGTACAGCTGAATAAAAAGCTATTCAATTAGATTCTGGCTGCAGCAATACTAAAAAGTAGTTAATTTTGCTCATGTAAGGGCATCTAGAGTCTGGGCTTTTTCATAGAATCACAGAATCATAGAATCACAAGGTTGGAAGAGACCCACCAGATCATTGAGTCCAACCATTCCCATCAATCACTAAACCACGTCCCTCAGCACCTTGTCCACCCGTAACTTAAACTCCTCCAGGGAAGGTGAATCAACCACCTCCCTGGGCAGCTTCTGCCAGTGCCCAGTGACCCTTTCTGTGAAAAACTTCTTCCTAATGTCGAGCCCTAATGTCCCCTGGCAGAGCTTGAGGTCATTTCCTCTCGTCCTGTCACTTGGGAGAAGAGGTCATTACCCTCCTCTCTACAACCTCCTTTCAGGTAGTTCTAGAGAGCAATGAGGTCTCCCCTCAGCCTCCTCTTCTCCAGGCTAAACAATCCCAGCTCTCTCAGCTGTTCCTCATAAGGCCTGTTCTCCAGGCCCTTCACCAGCTTTGTTGCTCTTCTCTGGACTCTCTCCAGAGCCTCAACATCCTTCTTGTGGTGAGGGGCCCAGAACTGAACACAGGATTCAAGGAGCGGTCTCACCAGTGCTGAGTACAGAGGGAGAATAACCTCCCTGGACCTGCTTGATTGGCCTTTGATTTCACCCACACTAGTAGGTTTCAACAGCACCAACACAGCTTCAACCTGCACCTACACCTTGTCCCCAGCAATCAAGGGCTGTCCCTGTGCTCTCACACATACAAAAATACAGCCCAATCTTGCACTCTTGGAAACAACATTCACAGCAAAGTTGCCCGCAAGTGAGCACACAAGGGAACAGCACTAAATCTGTCTCCTTGATCTTCTCTCAACTAAAGGTTTTATAGGCATGCGCTGCAAAACTAAGGGACATTTTAAAAACATTGCTTAAGAGAAGAGGAGCTTACAGACTAGAAATAAGATGTGATGTAAAGACATTCCTTCTTTCTATTCTTATAATTTTAATGTTTCTATAAATGTTTTACATACACATACTGTCTTTATTGTAAGGTTATAAACTATGAGGGTTAACTTACTAAGAGAGACTGTTTAAAGTAATATAAATCCCCCTAAATGGCAAAGACAGTCTATACCTTATAATATACTGCATATACCAGCAATCCAGTAGTGTTTAAGTGACCAGTGTGAGCATGGCCTGGACTAAAATTAAACTTCCCACCCAGTATTACATGGCTGACAAAAATTGCACATATTTTAACATACACCCTAAATAAAAACCAGAGAATCCCAGAGAATCCTAAAAACTCAAAAAAAAAAAAAAATCACACATGCAGGAAGATTACTGTACTCATCAGTATAAAGGGAAAAATTATAGAGAGAAATTAACACTTCTGGATTGATAATTCACTTAAGTTACAATGTAGTCCACAGGAATATGCAGTCAGAAATTTTAATTTTTTAAAATAACTTAGTAAACCCAAATCACACTAAAAGAAACTCAGGACCACAAAGTCAAGTATTCTAAAATTAGGGACTGCCAGAATAAGTTTACTACAGCAATTGTCATTTTATTTTCTTGCGCATACACACTACCACATGTGGTTTTATTCCACAACTGCATGCTGGTTTTTTTTCCACAATGCTATCAAGAGAACTGCAAAAGCTACTGGAAAGCTGGAAGGAAAGTAGAAATAACAGAAGATTACAGTGATTAGTCCCTTATTCTAGAGAAAAACAATAAAAAAAGAAAAAGAAACCCAAACACCTGCTGTGTTTCCTTGTCCTTATGTCACTGAGATGAATGGCTTCACATCAGCATGTTTCCAATGCAGTTAGCCACCTCTGGCTGAACATCTACAGAGCAATACCTTCTCCTGGGAGAAAAAATATATATATACATATTTTTTTCCCCAATCTGTAACTAGTTCTATTCCAGGGAATATGGAAACACCGGATAAATCTGCTTTTGTGAAATACTGCTCTGTAATGGTAGAGTTTTGTTCACCTTAAGTAGGACAGTTGAACATCCAGCAAAACCCCCCAAAAAGGAAGCAACCAAAACTGTATCTCACCCTTTATTCTCTCTGCTTAAAAATGATAACCCCTCATTAGAGGAACATCTCATTAAATAGCCCATTTGGGTCATTGTGCAGGTTCTCTGCTCTAACAGGCTGCACAAAACCCCAGAGAACTTGGGAATAGTTAATGTCCGAGAGCTTTTTCTTTTCCTGCACTAGGCAAAGATTTGCCTGGTGTCTCTAAGGACCCTGACAACAAGGAAGTTGGGAGCCTTCAGTTTGTTCTCTCCATCATTAAATCTCCAAGGGAAAGTGCAGTCTTTTATTATCACCGTCATTAGCACTTCCTGGCAACTATAAATTCAGTGAACTCCTTGAATCACCCATCCCAGGTCTACTGCTAAAATCCTCTGGAGGAGCTTGCTGACTTCTAATCCCAGGTAAAAATGTTTGCTTTACTACAGATTATTTTAAAGGACCTTTAAAAAGCACAAAGAGTACACATTTCAGGGACAAGATTCACTAACAGCATAGAGTGATGAGCATTATGGCACTGCTGCGGTCATTTTTTATCACCTATAGAACTCCCTGCAGGTCCATGCATCGCAGATCTCATATTTATTTGAAGTCAGAAACAGGGATCACTGAATCTAAACCAGGACTTGTGTCCTCAATAGCAATTCTTTGGCCTTTTAATGGCCCTCTCTGATCTTCCTGCAGAATCAGTGATGTAAATTTCTCCAGGTGAAACAACAGATGCACAAACTGAGAAAACCTGACAAGGTGAAAGACAAGAAACAAACTGTCCTAATGGCATTTCTTTTCTTAAACATCACTAACACAGAAAACAGGGTGCCATTTGTAGTCCCAAAGGCAATGGACACTAAACTATCCTTTTAATAATCTTCCACTTATTTTTGTGTGCAGTCGCAACATCAGGCACTCACAGCTAATACCAAAACCAGACCAAGTGAAAGCTTAAGGCTTAACATGGTAAATGCTTCCAGACCAAAGCTGGGTAGACTCAAACTGCTTATAACACAACAGACCCTTATAGATGTTTCTGGAGCATGTCTCTAGTAAGCAAATAGCTTAAATGTCAGAAAAACGGTTGATTTAAGGTCTGAAGTAAAAAGACCATGCAGCTTCCCAGCAGAACGTCAGCCGGATGCTGCAGCAATACTGGCACACTTGGATCAGGACATCAAAAAAGCCAAACCTGACACCTACAGCTTTGAAAGTAAGAACAAAACACCACCTTGATTCAGTAGACAAGGAAGCATAACCTAAATTTCAGCTTGAGATTCAAAGCAACTTAATAAAGCAGAACACATACATGAAAAAAACAAAACGTTTTAAACTATAGAAAGTGCTTCTTTGAAAACTCTGACTTTGTTTTCAAGAAAATGCACTTGGACCCACATTTTGTATGTCACTTTACTTACTTTTCCTGTTCTCTAAGTTATTCACAGTGAACAAAGAGGAATATGAGTGTCTCAGACTTGGAAGAGAACTACCCACATCATGGGTCTTATTGTGCCTCTGACAGTGTGCAAGAGTGAATATCCCAGATGTTTTCCATCCCTGCCTCCAGCTGAGACCAGCGAGACACACAGTCTCTCCTGGATCCAGCAGTGTCCTCAACAACCCGATCGTGCTAGCCTGTCTCCATCTGCTCCTTGCAGCTTCCTGGCTGGAGATGGGGACTCCCCATGAGCTGCCAGCTGAACCCAACAGAGTCACCCAGCCGTGCAAATGGCCAAGGCCTGGAAGCAGGCAGACAAACCAAACAACTGATAGTTCTGTAGGGGGTTGTCATTTTTCAGAAGGTGCTATCAAAGCACGAAGGTAGCTGATGCAGGGAAAAGGACCTCTGCTGATTGCTCGACCCTCTTGGTAAGGGGCCACCACGTTGACTGTGACCGTGCACATTCATGGGTCTGAGGCCATTTCCTCTTGACTGGACACAGCATTACACTGCGCTTCATGAACATTCAAAGCAAGAGCAAGACAAGAAGTGCAAAAAATTGCAAGCCAGGCCACGTCCTCCTAGTTGAATAATGTTTTTCTCAGCTCACAGAAGACCGAGGAGGCCATTGGTTAGCTGCAGCTCTCACCCATGAGCTTTGTAATCTGCAAAGGCAAAATACTGCTGAGCACTCATGTTAGCAGGAAGTCCTAATGACGGTAAATGCTGGGAACACGCCTCAAGAAAACCAATTTCCTCACTTAATTTGGACAAGGTGAACCTGACCAGAAGACAGTGCAGTTATATTGTTCTATCATACAAACTCAGGGCAGATGGAGGCTGCTGGCTTCAAACTCAGGACTCCTCTTTAAAAGAGTCCACACTCTTTTTCCTGCAGGTTAGTTTTATCCATCCTCAAATGAAGGTCAGGGAATGCTGCAAGGCACAATCCCACACCAGACACACTCCTAGAGCAGGTGCACAATGGGAGCATCTTCCTAGTACACAGCTTGACAAGCAGATTACACAACTGGGCTTTTCCTAACACTTAGATGATGTCAATCAATTAAAGGGCGATTTTACAATTCAACCTCTCTTTTCTTCCCTTGTCCAAAAAAATCACCCTGACAACAGACATTTACGTCTGCACTTATGCACGGGGCTTCTGCTGGCACAGATGTCCCAGTCAGAGGTAATATGAAGTTTTAAGAATATGGTAGCATTAGAAGAAAAATGCAGATGGTGAAAGACAAGGCAACAGTGGTGTAGGGTTTTGAGGAATATGGTCCTGAATGTTTAAGGGCTACCTGTCACAATTATTCCCATCATCCCTTGTTTGTTCTCCACATACAGTAAAGCAACTTAAATTATTGGGAAACCTGTATTCCATGCAAACTCAAGGAAGAATCATTCACTCAACAAAGAATGTTTTTTAGAGTATTCTGCCTATCAAGATGCATAGACTCTATTCTCAGTTTGAATAAACCCTAAACTTCCAAAATTACCTCAGGAGGAACACACAGGCTTCTGCACTGCAAACATATGCATATGTATATCTTTGCTTAATTGAACTGTTACTCATACTTATAGATGTTTGCAGAGCTGGGGCCTCTACCTCTTTGTATTCAAGATGCTTGACAAGTAAAATGCAAATGAGGTAATGTGCTGCAAATGCAAATTGTGTGTTATTGATAAAAAGTTACAATTCAGCACAGAGGATTTAAAGTGAAAATACCGAGGCCTATACTGAACGGAAGGAGTGGGAAAATTACAGAGTTTTAAAAAACGCTTTACATTTTCTATTCATTCTATTTATTTCCACCGATTAGACAATTTTCTATCTATTATCCTTCAAAATGGAGAACTTCGCCTTGTTTGCCAACTTCAGGCTGCATATAGATGCTGAGACACTATTCTCCTTATCAAGACATGCTTTTTGCTACTTCAAATTAAAAAATTCCCACAGAAGGTACCAAAGCGGGCCAATGATGAGAAAGTGAGAGAGGCAGGAGAGATTGCTGTGCTGAAAAGCTCTGTTGTGTTCAGCCACATATTTTTTCATTTGTTTAGTCTGAAATTCCTCCTTCACTGACTCTGGATTTGTTACCTTTTCAGAAGGCACCAAGAACATCTGGATTCCATATGACTCGCACCTACTCCAAGCCAAATGAAGCTATATTCTGTTCCCTAAACCCTTTATTCCTCCTAGCAATGCCACCAATGAGGTTTTAAATATCTCCACAATGAGCTACAACATAATCTCAGAATCACTCTGTTGACACAAATCCATGGTGGTGCATTAACCATGGCCTTGTTAGCTGGCATATTTTGCCTCGTCTTTCTCGCTCTTTTTTTTTCGTTTTTTTTTCCAAGATGAGGATAATACAAAGGACATATACTGAGAAGGCAGTTTACCAATAATGTCACCCGCACTCAAGAAGAAAGCTGCTACACCAAGATAAAGGAGGGAAACAGGTCATCCTGACAATCCTTGCATGAAGAATTATACTTCCAGAGAGTTAAAATTTTCCTTTGGTGTCCTAATTTCCCAGCTCTCAGTAGAGCCACCTTGAGTTTTCTCCCAAGAAAGTGACAATTTTTGAAACTCAAATACTGGGGAAAGTGGCATGCCCCTGTAAAAGTATTTCCCTCTTCCTTAGGAAAAATTAAGAAATACAGCTTTTAGTTACCCCTCCCTGCCAGACATTTCTGCATCACAGCATCTCCCATAGGTCTCTCTCACATCCACCACTGCTGGAATTGCAGCTACTGGAGAGACAATGGGCTGAACCAAAATTTCTGCCAGCCAAAGCCATTGATGGCAGAGGTTTGTACCACCTTGTATGTTGACAAAGGGTTGTTTCACTATTCCTCACTCTCCAAGGACGGATGCAAAGACCCAGAAACACTCCACTAATTATTTAGATACTGTTCCAAATCCAAATGGGATTTAAAATAATGCCTCTATTCTGAAATAACTGACAATCTGTGTATTTTTTCCCGCTGTACACCATGTTGATCCAGAGATTCTCAGCAAGGAACCCACTCAGGTTCATTTACTCAAGGAAATATCAAGTCCCGGATCTAACAACCACTACTCTGCATTTGCCTTGCTAGAGGCGTTATGCTTTTTCCTGAGTCATTGTTAGTGACAAAGCAAAATATAAAGTCCATCTCGATATTCAGGCATTAGACTGAGATAGAGAAGCCTGGGGTCCACTTTTACGAACTGTAAAAGGTATCCAATCTCCAGTGCTCTCCTGCCCCTCATCTGCCCACAAGATACTGGGCTTGCAGGGAAAGGAGATAGTCCTTCCCAAGACAAAAAAAAAAAACCAAACAAACACAAAAACAACAAAAAAAACCCCTAAGCAGCAGCAGTTTATCCCAGCATCTCAAACACTGACAGTTCAAATAAAACACACCTGTGCTCCAGGTGTGAATTTGCTAAGGCAAATGTTCCTTTTCTCATCTTTGTCACTAAGGTCATATTGTCATATTTAAATTCTGCAGTGATCTTTGTATGTATTTACTAATGTACAGACTGTATCTTGCTTTTCTTATAGGCCAAACATCTTCAGTGCTATTAACCTCCTTGCCAACTGAGGGTAACAGTGCTTAAAGAAGTGTTCGCACACAGGACTATGTATTTATACCAAACTGTCTGTAAACACATGTAGCCCTTACACTGCGCAGCACGAGCACTCACATCCCCTTGGGCACAGCACAGGCCTCCACATAGTCCTCAGCAGTATTAGTTCAGCTTTCACAATGTGACAAGGAGGTCACTCCAGTGTCTCGACACTGAACCTGGAGGCTAATTCACACCAACCTTGTCGCAGCGACACTCCTATGTGTCACCAGAGCAAAAGCTTGTCCTGGCTGAGATGGTTTCAGCAGCTTTACCCTCCCCTTCCCAGCTCTGCCACATACCAGATATGCAACTGTGCTGCACAATGGGGTGCACAGGCAAGCAGGGAGGCGTCAGGACCACAGGGACTGCGCTTCCCCTCCACTGCAGGCTCCTCCTGCCCTGGTCCCATCCAACAAGCACCCCAACAGGCTCCAGCAGGGCTGCCAGGAGAATTATAGAATCACCAGTTGGAAAAGACCCACGGGATCATCGAGTCCAACCATTCCTATCAATCATTAAACCATGCCCCTCAGTGCCTCCAGGGAAGGTGACTCAATCACCTCCCTGTGCAGCCCATTCCAGTGCCCAATAAACCTTGCTGTGAAAAAAAATGTCCTGATGTCAAACCTAAACCTCCCCTGGCAGAGCTTGAGGCCATTAAATGGAATGCTTGCTAGTGAGACACAAACATCCAATGACCCTTCACTGTGCTAGCAGCTGCACAAGAAATCCTACTTCACCTACACTGCTTTCAGCACCCACAGATCTCACCTCCACTCCCGGGGTTCAGACCTGAAAGGTACTGAGTAATCAGGCTCTCATCCAGGAGGATCTTTAAGACACCTCCTTGAACTCTTTCACACTGTTTGCACCTCACAAGCTTAAAGGCTTTGCCAGGTCAACATTGCAACACTGACACCAGGTACACCTATTTACCACTCTCCTTGCAAACCCAACCAACATGCACTCACTCTCTAGCTCACGTGTGCATGTGCATCCCTGTCCTTCCAAAGCAAAAAGCAAAACAAAGAGCTGCCCGCATGCAAACATCCCCGAGAGGAGGAACCACATGTGGCAGATGCTACTGCATTGCTTAATGCATCATTTAAAGCCTTTCGGGGACTGTACTGCTGTGATGAGTAGTTTGGCTAGAATATTGTCCAGAGACCTTACCATGTGGATTAGGGCACTTTGAAGGTCACTAGTTGGGTCATAAGCAAGAAAGCCCTGCTCAAGCCAGAGGTTACCACCAGCACAGATTTTGCAATGAGAATGAGAGCAAAGGCAAGCTCTGCAATGTCAAAACATTTATTTCTTTCACTGCTGAGATTCCTTGTATATAGCCTATGTATAAAACACGCTGCAGAGTTAGCTGTCTGTTGGAAAGCAGAGGTCGGCAGCACACTGTCTGTTCACATCCATGCCCGACCTCAGCTTCAACTGCTCTGCCAGTTGGGCTGGGTGCAGATTCAGATGCAAGGATGTTAGCAATCGCAAATCACGTCTCCTCCATGAGCACCTTTTCCTTGTCCTGTGGTGATGCATGCATCACATCTGAAACCAAGAGCAGACAATATTAATATGTCTTTAATAGGAAGAGTCTCAGGTCAGCAGGGATGGCGACTGCTCAAGTGCTGCCTTGATTTACACAGCTGTAAACTCTGGCCACATATGAGCCTAGGCAGAAAGGCAAGTTCATGAATTATGAACAAATACAGCATGCCAAAACACATCAATCATCATCAGTCACAGACAAGCAAAGCGCCATCAATTCGTAATGTTGACACTTGCACAAAACTTATACAAACAATCAATCGAATTGCATGGCTGACTGGAAAAGGAGATGTTGAGTTTATACCATTTAACAATGGACTTTTCATTGAACGCGAAATGCTGCAAGACTTTAAAATAAAATTGAGAGTCAGTGCTCTAGTCAGAAGTCAGATAAACAGCCTTTGCTCACTAGAGAAAACAGATGAATTTACCCCATTAATTCATTTCTTTAGCACTGCTGGTGAAATCCAGGCCAGCAGCTGCCTCCCTAAACATGTGAAAACCTGAAAACTCAGCAGAAAACCTGCACTCTTCTCTCAAGGAAGACCACGAGAGAAAAAGTTACAAACGTGAACATTTATAATTAGGTAATTAATGTTTTCAATTGACACAAGGCTGTATGGATGACACAAGGAGGCAGAAGTTAAAGGTTGGCTTTACTAAAACTAGTGGGACAAACAGTATTTTAATGAGATATTTTAGAGAAAGACTTGCTTATTGGCATGTTAGCTTTAAATTACTATTACCAGCTATAAGACTTTATTCAGCCTTCTTATGTTCTTCATTTTAGGACTACTCACTGTTGCATTAGGAGAGCTTGCAAAATTATCTAGCATTATGTTTTTTGTGCCATGGCTATGAACTGCAGAACCTCCAGCACTCTGCTTTCTCAGGCAGGAACATGTATTTCCTGAAAGCATGTTTTGGGCAGAGTGAACTACGACAAGAGGAAACTTCTGTGGTTTTCTTTCTCAACTGCCACGCGAAAAGAGGACATACACCTTCCAGATAAAGGAGCAGTCTTTGCTATAAATACAAGATGAATGCAGCTTTTGTTCTAGAGACTGTACGGTTACCAATAAGTGTTTCTTGAGGGCTTAAAAAAAAAAATGCTGCCATTCATTTACTGGAAGACTTCTGTTCCATACCTCAGATTTGTTACCACAGTGTGTCCCAATACAAAAGCAAACCGTTTCTGCAAGCACAGAAGGTGGAATGGATGAACAACTCAGCAAGATGTATGATTCCCACTACCCTGCAGAGGATCCCAAAACTACCCTCTGACCCTCAGCAGGGTGACGTGCTGCTGTCCATGCCACCTGGCTGCTTGGCTATAAAAGGCCGTGTACCCAAGTTGGTGCAAGCTCATGGATGAAAAGGTCTCGATGAGATAAGAAAGCATCTGCAACATTTGCTCTTTAGGCAGCACTCCTCTCCCCTTCCCCTACATATATATCAGATAAGGCACTGATTCAGCCAAGCACAAAGGCACAGACATAAATTTCAGATGGTAAATATTGATTATAACCACACTACAAGTATTGCTGTTAGGGGGAAGCTCAGAATTAAACACAAGTGCTTTGCTGAATTGATGTCCTGATCTCTTTTCACTTGTGTCTAATCCTGTGTCTGAGCCAGACCACAAGCCCCTGAGCATGGAGGGGGCACCTTTCTGTGACCAGAAGATATACCACACTCAAGAACAGGTAGGTGAAGGAAGGGTTAATTATTTATGCAACATTGGGTACAAGCTCAGGTTTCACTTCCCTCTTGAGCAAGATTTAGAGCAACTCTAAAAATCCCAAAAATCCAATTTCCCGAAGATATTCCGACTCTTTCTGGGAAAAAATAAAAAAGAAAAGGGGATGGAAGAGGGACAGGACAATGAGGTACAAGTGTTCACTGGCCAGAGATGCATAATGGGGCGGCGTTTCTGAGGCTGGGATGAGGACTTAGGAATTTCTTAGTTTTCCAGAGTCGCTTTGTAGGCTCCACAGAGCCAGCCAAACACAACCCGCTGGCCTCCAGCCCCCAGCACTAGGCTCCCCTGAGACTCTCATCCTGCGGGCTGTGCCTTCCAGCATCCTCACTCTGTTTCTGGGCCAGTGATTCTGCACAATAAATGGAAGATACCAACAGCATCTCCCACACTTTCCTTATCCCTGGGATGTGGGACCTGGCTGTACCATCACCTGTGCAAGCAGAGCCTGCCCTTCCTTCACCACACTGCCAACTGCTGAAAGAAGAGCTCCAGAGTCAGAATCTTAAAAAAACCCAAAACCAACTTATCTGAAGAGGCAGGAAAACTGCTGACTGTTTAAGCAGTTAAACCACAGGCATACCGGGCTGCCATGGGAAGCAGGGGGGAAGGAGAGCTGTGCAAGTCCTGCGGGACATGGAGAGCAGCAATTTGCTGCACCCAGCTCCACACAGCAAGTAATTAGTGCATTTCAAGGTCGATACACTGCAATTGATTTTCTTCTCACTTACCAATGTAAACTGGGAATAATTCCATCACAGTTGATGTAAACATTAGTATAAAATTGGTTTAAGTCAGAAAAGCACTAGGTTGACTACGTTACTGTATCGGAAAGCCAGTTTCAAAAGAACAGTCGTTATTTCCTTGTAGCTATGTCTAAATCAATAAAATTGCCATGATTATCTTTATTTGTTCCAATGCTATTGCTCAGGTTCAGACTGTAATAGAAAGTGTTTTCAAGTCAAAACCATAGGTCCCTGAAAATCCACCAGCTTTCTTCTCAAGTGCCACAAGCTTTATTTCTGCAAAATATCCAGGATGAAGGCGTCACTAGCTGTAACGTATCCAGCACCCTGAGTGATCCTCAGGTACAAACATCATCATCTTCCCTACCCTTGTGCTCCTCCCCCAACAGAAGTGGAAATGCTTCTCCTATTTTCTGTATGGATAGTCAGAGACACTCTCCTTCTATGCATGAAAGAGAATTTCTTTTTGCCTAAGGCACAGCCTCACCAACCCTGACATCCCACAGAGCAAGACCTGATTGTTTCCTACTCACTGTAAGGAAAAGTACAGATCTTTTGCCTCACTCAAAAAAAAAAATAAAAATGGTGGCTTAAAATTTATATATGAAAGGCAAGACTCCATGCCAGGATCTGATGCTTGCCTTTTGCTGTGCACACACATGCCCCATGCCGCACTTGGAAAAGCTCAGAGTCATGCCAGCATCCAGCAGCAAGCGACATGAAACGGCACTTTGTCAGGGTCCCCACAGAACTGATGGTGGATTTTATAAAGTCCATGTTTTACAGAAAGCCCCTGCCCCAAAGTGGGAGAGGAATTTTTTTTAATGCTCTGGAATAAAATGAGAAAAACTTCTTGTCATACTTCAGAGAAGACACAGCAGATTTTCCTGCCTGCTGTGGAGCAGAGCCAGGGCATCTCTGCTGTGTGAAGTCTAAAGCAAGGGGCCGGCTGCTCTGTGCAAACAATATCTTGCTTCCTAAAGCTCAAATTCATTCTTCTGGAAATTTACCAACAGGTGTTGCCATGAAAAGTTCAAGTCTGTAGTTCCCATTAGAAGGAGTTTTGTTCTCCAAAGGTTTCTAAACCTAGTAGCTATTTTCTCAGAGATAACAGAACACAGATGATGATGATGATGATGATGATGATTATTATTATTATTATTACAAGGTAAATCAAATCAGTTCAATAACAGTCTTGAAGAAGACAGATCACAAAGCTTGATCTCTCTATTTGGGTCAAGTTTCTCTCAGTTTAAACAAAGTATATAAAAGCATAACAATGCTACCATACACAGATACTAAGCTGAGCGAAACATTAGATTCTCCCACCAATTATTAGCTCTCATTAAGCCGACATCTGTGAGAACACTCCTGGGCCTTTTAATTTAGCATGTCTTCTAAATAAAGAAAGATTAACTGTACTTCCAATAACTGTTCCTCATCCCTCTGTCAGGGTCAGGCTTCTGTCTTCCTCCCAAGCAGCCAGGAAGGGGAGGCTGACACATCCACCATAGCCTTCTATCCTACCTGCAGGTAAAGTCCCAAGGTGCCAGCTCTACTACAGCCCCAGTTCTCCTAGAGAGCATCTTCTGACATCTTCAGATGAGTCTCAAGCAGGACAATATCTGGAAGAACATGCTTGTTTTCCACTTGCTCTTTTCCTGGAAACCCAGGAGAAGAGACCTGGAATCCTCGCTTCTTCTTGCAGAGCCAGTGGTGGGAAATTTCCTTTCTCCTTCCTTTCCACTTTTGGCCAGGTGCCCAAACTTAAATGGGATTAATCTTGAGATCGTGCAGGCAGTCTTGGATGAGCCCACAACCATCTACTCAAGGCCAACCTTATCCCTTATCTAAAGGGATCTGCCATATGACTCTGCTTATCCATGATGCTTCCCTGCAATACCCCAGAGGCTTCCCCAGCGCCCCTCAGCCCACAGCTCAATTTCCACACAGGTATTTCAGGCATCAGGGTCCCATTATAGCCACAGGAGGGTTACACACCTACAATAGTTTGGGTGAACCTCAGATCAGGAAAGCCTGCCGAAACAGTGGTTCTAGTAGCCACAAAACCAGCCATGCTGCCAGATGGTCTGCAAATCATGCACGCACAGATACAGACCCAAAGACACTCAAGGATAATATCGAGGTCCGTACTTGTACAAGAAAAGAGCTAGGAAAACTATCTTTCTGTCTCATTTATCTTGATGAGGGAAAGCATCTGGTGTTAAGTGAGCTTCAGGGGCAGCAAGTCAGAGTTCAATCCTCCTGTGGTCCTGGCACAAATCCCACCCCTGCTAATTTCCCATGGCAATTGATTTCCCATCACCTCCCCAAGAACGTCTCTTGAAGAAAACTACCAGGAGACAGCTGGAGAAAAGGGTCTGCTTAATTCTCCACTTATGGAAACATCATACAAAAAAGCAATCCCTTTGATAGACACATTAGGGGGAAAATTAACCAAACCACCTCCCCCAAAGTGTAAATATTCAAGACTTATCTGACTGCCAGTGCAGTCTCTCACAGATGGCATGAATGATGACAGGAGAACTGCTATGCTTTAGGGGAGGAGATTCACTGTCCATGTGCCTGTGACATAGAGAAGGAAGACAGACAAGCTGCACAGGTAGCGCTGTATTATACTCCCCTGTGGTGCTGACACATGATGGCTCTGCCTATTTTTTTTTTTATCTTGAGTTTGGGAAATGTACACAGGACTGGTATCCACTTTTTCTAGTGCTAAGAGCTACTCTTTTGGTGGGTATAAGTGTGTTTAAGAGAGAAATTCAAAGAACACCCCAGGAGGGCTAGTGATGAAGGGCCTTTTTTTGATTCATCAGGTCCTGAAGCACAACACTGGACTCCCTAGATTCCACATCCCCTCCCCACGTCTCATACACAACAGACAGCAGCCACAGATGATGTTTGCTCAACTGGTCCTTCTGATAAGTATACTTCTTTTCCACAGAGTCAAAGGGCCAGGAGCACATGCGATAGGCTCAGCCAGCACCCATGCAGCTTTCTGGCAGCCCTCCATCCCATTTGGTTGCTCCCCAGTTCACCAAGAGATTTAAATCCTCACTGGGAAGCAAATAGAGCTGGAGATCTGTCAAGGGAAGCCTCCTAACTATAAACAAGGAGATGAGCGTGGATGCTGGGAGCAGCTGCTTGCCCAGCCAAGCATTCACGCTACAACTGTATGATGCAGGGTTTTAGTATGCTCACTCCTCTCTAAACATGCTGCGCTCTAACACACAGCCTGATGTGCAGGTTGGGCTCAGCCTGTGGCAGCGCATGGCCCCAGCTTGCCACTGCAAGAGCACCAAGGCTTCCTTGGACCCAAGGTGTGAGCAGGTCCTCAACCTCTTCCCCATCACCAGATGTCCCTTGGGCTTATGGCCACCCAACCTTAATCACCACCAGACTCTGCAGAGCTTCT
The DNA here is from genome assembly GCA_013389865.1 of Piaya cayana. NCBI lineage: Eukaryota > Metazoa > Chordata > Aves > Cuculiformes > Coccyzidae > Piaya > Piaya cayana. The sequence continues at coordinate 163,754 of WAAB01006340.1, read as the reverse complement.
GGTGTTGTTTTTCTGATACAAGCAATAATAAGCCAAAATTGAAATCTATTCAAACCTTTTTCTTCATATGGCTTAGCAACAAAATAGTGGCTAGTCAGCTCTGGAAAAGTAGTACTTCCAGTAGAAAGGACATGAACAAGTCACTCAACCCTGTGACGTGTTGCATTTGAGATCTGTAATGACCACCAACTACACCAACACCAAAGGCTTATTCTCATGAAAGCTCATCAATATGAGAAATACAAGAGACTTTGATATCTTTTTTAATATCTCCATAAAATAAACCCCCAGTCTCATTTAAAATCAGAGAGACACTCCATGAAACATGGCTTCTCTTCTAAAGTTTTACAAAAGGCAGAGAGGGTTCATTGTCAGATCTGCCTCAGATCTTGGGTGCGACATCAGTGCGCTCACTGGTCATGGATCTCACAGTAGCAACTCCATGAAACATCACCTTCTCTCGGCCACCCATCAGTTCCCTTCCCATTTGATCTGAAGCACTTTGATATAGTGACTTCCCTTCATGTCTGCATGCGGCAAACCAAGCGTGATATACCTCCTGGGCAAGGGAAACGCTAAGTCATGGCAATAACGAAAGTGGGCTGTGAATCACTCTTGTCCTGTCTGGAACAAGACTTTATTTCTCCTCTTTTTCCTCCTCCACCCATCACTGAAAAAAAGAAAACTCCCAGTACAAGACTTAAGGCTCAGCACAGCTCTGCTGCCAGCAAAGCCAGCCCCAGAGTACCTTTGCTTACAGATGATGCTCTGGTAAAGGTAAGTTTCTCCACGATAGTTTAAAATCCATCTTTCAGGGTGGTCCCCCTGCAAAGTATGAGCCTTTTGCATGTGGGAAAATGGTGCTTCTTGTAGGCAGGTAGCCCCTAACTACAGCATTTTAATTAATGGCTAAATCACATTCCAGTTTGTGTAGCAACAGTGTGTAAAACACTCCCTTTAAACACTTGCTCACGGTATGTACCCCAGTAGAGCAGCAGGACAGGGAGAGGGAAGCTTGACACCTTGTCCCTGTCACCTTTTGCATTGCCCTGAAAATTGAGTGTGTCAGCGGCAGGGCTAGGCATGGGCAGGGGCTCAGCTCTGTCTCTAAAGGACCCTGGGGGCCACCCTGCACTGCCACGGGTGGAGGGGAGACCCCAGGAACCTGCTTCTCTTCTTTCACCTCCACTGCATCCCTCCCACTGGCTTTGGAGCAGCTCTGTGCATAGGGATGGGTGGGAAGGGGACACTTCCCCAGAAAGCTGCTGCACGCAGCGCCTTGCTTCTGGCAGAAAGAGGAGGTGGTCAAGATGCTTCCAGTCCCACCAGCAACACTACACCACTACCCATGATTTAAATGGGATGCCTGGATGTCTGACAGCTCTGCACGCACTGTGTTTTTAACAGTCTCCTCAGCACCCCACTCTTCTAAAAAAAAAAAAACCAACAAATCCCTTTTCTTTAAAAAGAAAAAGTTAGCAAGGTATAGAGTTTTTTGTCTCACTCTTTTTTTTAAAAAAAAAACAACCTAAAAATATAGTGCATTCACTGTGCAATTCCAGGTATGAATATTGCATTTAAGAAATCTGAGATTGTTTAAAAGGGACAGGGTCTACTTTACCCACCAGCCAAAGAATTTGGAAGAGCAGGCAAACCAGCTTCAACCTACAGGAGAGTAAGCACGGCTATGAACAGTACCACCTCCATTGATGCTGGCCAGTCCTAAGGTCAGTACCTTATTCATTTTTGAAAGAGAGAGGGGGAAAAAAAAAAGAAAAAGAAACCAAAAACCAGAAAGGCTCATCTTACCTTGTGACTACAGCTACAGAGCTTGGGGCCTTCATCATACACACAATAAAGTCGGTGAATTCATATTTACAGGGCAATATTCATCTTCTTGCTCTGCTCAAAGCAGAATGTCTCCTCCTTTCTATCCCTTAGCAACTCCTACTTCCCCAAGACCTAAATCAACCTGCCTGATTTTTCTTTTTCTTTTCGTCTTTCTCTTTTCTTCACTCTTGGAAGTTTGGACTAAAAGACAAAAGGAAACAGTTGACAGAAGAACTAAATATGGGAATGTGCGGCCTCATTAATCAACATGAAGAGCTCTCAGACATAAAGAAATTCTGACAAGGGAACTTTGTACAGACTCCAGTACAGTGTTTCAGACATCCTATGTGCATGTTTGTCTCCTAAAACAGTTTCAGGGAACACGTCCCATATGCCTGGATTTGAACATGAAGGTGCTGTCCCTGGCCATGCCTCCCTGCTTCTCCTTCTGCAGGACCATCCCAACAGCACATCCAGCCCAGTGGTGCAGCAATACCCAGGATGATTGTGGTGACCCCATCCACTGCCTATTACTCTATGTAAATTTGCAAATCAGGGGAAAATGACTTATTATAAAGCTTTGCACTGGAAATCCATCCTTGAACTGTGGTAATCTCACTGTGCTCTTACCTGAAGCCAGACCAAAACACAGCCACATAAAGATCTAAAACCCTAAAACAGGACAAGAGCCATTACAAAGGTTTTGGTGAAGCTGAGCTGAATGCAACCTTTTATTCTGTGTTCTAACATTGCTTTGTCATTCACCAGCAGCCAGGAAAGATGCTGCTGCTTCCCTTAGAAATTTGTCCCAGTCTGAAAATTGTAAAATTGCAAAATCCTTTCTGTTCTAACCTGCCTGAATACAGCCAAGTTTCACTGTGAAGTTCAATCCATTAGCTGATTAAAAGCTATAGATCATGCTGTCTTGGACACATTCAGGCCATCACGAATTAGACCTGTCAGAAAAGCTTCTACCACAACTGGTATCTTTGAAACTGCTAGGGCTACAGTTAATAAAACTTCTCGTTCAACTGCTTTTTAAGCCTGTGATACCAATAGGCAAAGAAATTTATGGTATTCTTTGAAATTACATATTTAGAAGTGAGTTACAGGTACAGCAGCTTTAATACTCAAACAACAACAAAAAAATATCCCAAAAGAATACCAAAGCAGCTGTTGCATGTGCACAACAGTCTGCTTATCAGGGCTGCACAAAAAAAACATTAAAATAATCACTGATTAATTCCAGCTCCAATTTGCAGATTTGCTTCCTACAGACTAAGCAAAACTTTGAAGTGCCTCTACAAACAACTTCCTTCATATCCATCTGTTCACTCCCATCACTCCTAAAAACATTAAAAAACTACCCCTCTAATCAATACATCTAACTATTATTGCCTGCTCTTGGAAGCCACCAGTTTACCAAGAGCAGGATTCAAAATAAGAAAAATCAGAATAAATAAGAGTTTTTCAGGGTTTGCAAATAAATGGTGACTGCTAAACAGCAGCCACTGGTTTTCAGCACTGCTACAGGAGCTCTTTTCCAAGTTACTTCCCCATATGCCAGGACTGCTAGACCCCTGGCATTCAGCAAGACTTTTTTTCATGCTTAAAAATCAGCTGTGTCACAGAGGGTGGGAACCTGCACACATCTGGGAGGCTCCAACTCTCCCATGCTAGCACCAGAATACCACTAGGTGTAGCTAAATTAGGCAAGTAAATAAGAAGAATGCAACTGGGTTTTGAACACTGCAAAGCTTACTCAAACGTCTCCTCTGACATCAGTTCTGTTTTGACAGGGAGAACAAGAAAACCACCAGGTCTCCTCTGCCCAAGTAAATTTGCTCTTGTTTCTGTCAACTGAGAACTCAATCCTCATAAATGCACCTTGATATGTTGCTGTCTTTATATTAGTGTCATAGCAAGGCCCCTATTAGAGGAGATTTACAAGACTTCCCAGAGGTTCAGCAAACCTCACCCTTTCAAACCTCATACAATAAATAAGTCAAGATATTTCACCTGCACATCAGAAAGATATTTTAGCACTTTCCTTCTAGGGCAGCAAACCCTAAATCTTGTCAGACTGCTAGCTGCCCATTATTTACCTAAACAATTTATCCTTATATGCTTCAAATGATCTTAAAGAGGCTATAAAGGTTCCCAGTGTATTCAGCATCCCTGACCATGAAACAAATAGTTTATGCAATTATTCTTAGCTCAGTTTTCATTTGCCAGCAGGGCAAAGAAAAGACTATACTTAGTTATGACTCCTTCACCTGCCATTCCATATGAATGGTACCCTGTGAGTATTTGCAAATGTTCTGTGACCTTGTGGATTATTTTATTGTAGAACGTGGAAAAGCAGCTTTTCAAAGTGACAAGGAGTCGTTTACAACTTGTATAGCTTGGCAAATCACTTAAGTGCAACTCCACACAGACACATTAGTGTTCTTTACCTGGTATTATTTTAAAAACTATGCTTATTGTTAAAATATCCTCCACTTTCAGAAAAGAAAAAAAATAGAGGGAAAGATTATTGTCATCGTGGCTATATTTCTCTCAAAAAAATCTTATCCTACAAAATATTCTTGGTCTTACTATCCCATTTCTTAAACAGCCAACGAAAACGTCACCAGATCTCGTCCATTTTGAACAGCAAAGAATCTAAATAACAGTAATTATCTCAATTGACAGATCACAATCAAAAATCTGTTGTTTTTCTGTTGAAGCTCTGAGGATGAAGATCAGTACTTCTCTAGGAAAGGGGCTTAGAGACAAGCTACAGAATATAAACAGCATTTATTTGCTTTAGAAAAGGGAGGGACATTCTGGATACCAGGAAGATGGGTTTTAACCCTTTGTCACACTTCAGTTCATAAAACTTTTCTAGTGGCATCGCAGAATGCCAACGAGCTGCTTTTGTAGACTTATTTTTGTGGAGACCACACAGGTAATCCATTATAAACTGCCAAAAAGAGGTTGAAAATTACTGCGTGAATGGGCTAGGAAGCAAAATAGCCGTACAAGCAAATCCCACAGTGGACAGGTCAGATAATGCCTGACTACCATGGACATTAAAGGAAAATGCAGAGTTCCTGACATTTACACTCTTTCCCTCCATCCTGCGATTTCTGGACATGCATTTCGTTATGTCCTTGCTGTTCACTTGCCGTCATCAGAAACTGGAAAGATAACACAGCATTTATGTCAAAAGGAAATAAAACAAATGATCACCAATCCTCCTAGGAGCCTCAACCTTCAAAAACAAGAATTTGATTTCTTAGAGCAGCAAGATTGTGAAATAAGGACATAAAATTAATAGAACGGCAACTTGACTGATAGTATCAAGTCTATAAAAGAAAGTTTTGAAGACTTGTGAGCAACTTCAGTGAAATAAACACACTCCTTAGTTGAACTCAAATATATCTATCTAACAAACTAGTGTTACCAAAAATACCCAACCCAAATCTGTGCCGTCTTCACTTGGAACAAAATATTCAGATAACTGAAAGAAAAACTTTGACAAGGACAAGAATAATCAAAGGTCTGGACCTGTGAGAGAAAAGTGAAGTGATCAGATTTGCTCTGAGGTGAGCAAACACATCAAAGGTTGCTGCAAATAGAAGTGAACTGATTTGTTCTTCACAATGACATTGCACAGAACAGGAACTTAAGGGCTCAAACTGCAGCAAGGAAGATCTAATTTAGGCATTAGTGAAGGCTTTTTTCCAATGGTAAAGATAACTCTGGGCAGGTTTGCTGAGGGAGCCTGTGGAATTTCCCACGCTGAAGCCTTTTACAAAATGAATAGGTAAACTGCCAAAAATGGCAGAGCTATCCTACACCAAGGGAATGGACTCCTGAAATAATTCCCAGAGCTATTCTTATAAGGTATCATAAGTCCTGGACTGAGAGATGGTAAATGCCGCTATCAAGAACAGAGATTAGGAGTTCCTCCTGTTTGTGGGTGAGGACAGGAGGAAGCACAATGCAGACTGAAGGGTAGAAGGGAAACCATTTGCTTTCAAAACTCTGGGGGTTTTTTTTGATAAATACGTAGACAGTGAAGTGTGGATCCTTCTCTGTCTCAGGACCTCAGATCACTTCAACTAGACTCCCACCGCAGGTACTGACATCCCCACTTTACACAGAGGGGTGAAGCAGACAGAACTCTGTTTTCTACCTGCAGCCAGGCTGTGGTGACAGGAGGTTCAGACACACTAGGACAAAGCCTTCTTGAACTTCCCATCTTCCAGCATCCTGTCTCTTTTAACTGCCTTGAGTTTCCAGCTGATATAAATCCCTTGACTTCTTGATGACTACCTCAGGCAGCAGAGCATCTTCCCTAAACTGAAGAACAGCAGAGGCTCTAGAGGACTGAGAAGTAAACTCACTGGGGACAAAGAAGGGCCTTGAAGGCATCTGCCAAAAGACTTAAAGTGGTTGCCAGGAGTTCTGCAGGCTCTGGAACTGCGTTAGCTTCCAGATCCATATGTCTAGGTCTTGTTTTTTTCCACTAAAAATGGGTGTTTAGAAGACTACAAAACCAACAGTGATGAACATTCGAGCCCAAGACATAAGCAATGTCTCAGCCACTTCTGCCTGCCCTCTGTTTTGTTTTAGAGGACATTTATTTATATATCTATATATATAAAAAAGAAGAATTTGCTGCAAGCATGTATTTATAAACAAGTCAAATAACATTCTACCCAAATCTCTGTTGCTAATCCTAGCGCACTTCCCATTGAAAGGAACAGTTACCTTTGCAGTAGCATCTGCTCCAAGCACTTGCTCATGTTTGCTGTCCCCAGCAAGAAAGACAATACTGCTGTGGTGCAAACGGAGGCTTGGGAGAGGAGATAACGCCCCAAACCATCATTTCTCAGGCTCACCAAAGAGCTGGTACAGATTCGATAAACAAACTACTGAGACTCTCTGACAGTGGTCAAAAGGGAAATTTATTCCTTCAGTCTCATTTCCAAGTTTGTGAAAAATGCTGGATTAAAAATCATTCATTGAAGACTAGCAACACCTCAGAAAGTGTTTTTAAAGCCAGTCACCTTAAGTAGCTGGGGCCACTTACTGCCAACCACGGCTTCCTGATCCTGAGAATTTTTCAGATGACTCCAAGGCATGAGATTTGCACAAAAACTTTTATGTATACTGTGCTGAAGAAACCTGACCAACATATTGGGTTTTTCAAACAGACAAAGACTTTGCAGCATGCAAAGCATGCCTTGTGCAATGATGCTTGGCTCCGAGCTTTTCCTAGGAGACATCACTTGCAAACACTGGGTACCACTTTCCTACATTGTTTCAAACACGGGTTTGGGTAGGACCTCAAGAAACAGGATAACGAGGGTGTTACCTCAGGGTCCTGCCACCCATCAGTGAACACTCATCCAGCCACTGCATCCAGGACCCTGCATACAACATGATCCTTACAGACAACCAGCTTTCAGGTCCACCACTGCCTAGCATCACCTTTCAGCAGCAGGCTCTCAAACAATGACAGATCATAGGCCCTTTTTAACCTGTAGAGGGTTAGCCTCTGTGTCTTACCTTATAAGCATGCACTCTACATCTTCACACTAGCTGTCTAAGACACCTGGAATATGTTTTAATTACTAGGTTGCCCACAGAGCCCTTGTTTTCCTACCTTACTTTTTAGCTGCCAGACTAATCTGACAATTTTTTTCTAAAACCTCCTCCAACCTAGTAAAATTTTACCACATGTTGCATTTGGTACAATACAGACACAAAACATGGGTCTTCCTTAGATGTTAATGTTACCTCTTCCAACCTAAGGGACAGCTCCTGCCAACGTGATAGAAGACATTTTCCTGACAATCCTCTTAATATGGAGACACCAGTGCCATCCATTCTAGGCAGGCCTGGAAGTTTCCAAGTTGCCTAAGAAGGGGCAGTTGCTCAAGAGTGATTTTTTCAAAGGACAAGAAAATTTTTGAGCTGAAAAATAAATTTAATTTAACATTTTTGTGATGTCTCTGTGCCTAGTGAGCTGGAAGCTTTGCAGGCACAACTAGTAGCAGGGAAACTCAAGATTTGCCATGACCTTCCCTCCCCTTCTTTGCCTTAACATGCTATCTGCCACCTCCTCACAAGTGATGGGGTGGTAGATGATGAGCGAAGTCCATTTTGAATCTCAAAATCTAGTAAAACCCTCCTGAAATCAAAACATCTCAGCAAAATGGCTCAGCTTCAGCAAAACAGTATCGTTAATTATTTAGAGGAAAAGTACCAAAAATATTCCAATTAGATGCAATCCTATTATCCTCTTGCAGCTGTCTTTGCTGAGGAACTTCCAGGTCTCTTTAGTCTATGTACCTGAGTTCTTAAAATTTTTCTAAAGGAAAATGAATTACAAAAAGCACTCAAGTGCCTGTTTGAAAGCTGCTGCTCTGGACTACCTACAAAGACGTGGCACTTTCTGCCCTGTGGAGTAGCGCTTTTTCTCAGGTGCAAGTACACACTGAATCCAAGAAATGTTTGTGTTTTCCTTCACTCTTGCTCATCTTCTTAAGGATGCAGCTGTTATATGTGCTGGGTTTGGACATCAACTTATTTAAAAAACAACCAAAAAAAAAATCCCAAACACACTGACAGCTAATTTAGTTGAAGTTTTCATCACCCACTCTGATGGATGGAATCAAGTTTCCAACTCTGATGGACAGTACAGGATGTAGTGTTTCCTGTACCTATTCCTGCATCCATCAAGGTCGTTTTATGATCATGGAAACACTAATACTGAGAATTCAATTGTTTCCATCCTAGAGGTACACAAGTTTTGCTCAGGTAAATCAATCCGCTATCAAACATAATACAGCTGTTTGGAGTCCAATTAGCACTGAAGATTCGAGGAACATCAGTTTAACTTTTTATGAATTTACGTATAATTAATTTTCATCTGAAATGTTACTGGATAAAAATATAAGTTTATATAAATGCCTCTTTTTGATTACCTTGCATAGCACTGCACCTTGCTTTTCACTTATCTATTATAACTTTGATTATTCTGAATGACAACAAAATTAAAATTATTTCTAACTATTCACATTAAACATCCATTTGAAAATAACTCCTACCAAACATCTAGACATGAAGTATATCAACTAAAGCACAGGTTAGAATCACCACATCAATTTTTCAAGGGCTTTTCTCAGTGATTTTCTTCGCTATCCCCTCTCAAAGCCAAGAATACCACTCAACACGGACAAGATTTCAGACCCTACCAAATAATAAATGTGCAATGTGTTTTATATTAAGTAGCTGCAGAGCATCATTACTGTCATTTATTAAATTAACAGCATAAGTTACCTGGAGAAGGTCTGTGTTTTGAATTACATTTGCACTTGACCTTGTGGAACTGCACCTCAACTTTGACAGGGTTTCTTTGCAAAGCCACACACTAACCCACCACTAAGAGACTAGTAATACAACCTCATAGCACATCTTACCTCTGCAGTATGGAGAATACTATTCACCATCAAAACCTTTAGCTGCAGTAAGATATTTCTAGGTAGTTCAACAGTAGCTGACTTCCTCTAAAGCTCTTCCCTTCAGATGTCATCTATTTACACACACTTTTACACCCTTAGAAAGCCAACTACAAGCTTCTGCTTGCCAGGAGGGAGGTCGGGGTGGAACACAACACAACATGGGGATGATAAGGACAGACAGACAGATGAGTGGAAAGCATGCTCTGATTTTAAGTCCTGTATTTTCCTGTCTTAGCAAGGCAAATTGGAGGAGAAAAACATGCTTCTCCACTCAACTCTCCCAGCCCAATCAGCACATCCATCTTGCTCACATTTCCATGTCCCCTAGCTGGGGCACCCCAGCTCCTGCCTCAAGGGGTATTCAGCCAGGATGGCTCCATTCCCTTCACCAGCCTACAGACAGGACTCTTAAGTAGCTGCCACCATCATTCTGGGTGCCAGCACCTGTCTGGGTGCCAGGCTATCAATTGTCTATTGCAAGAAAATGCCTTTCCAAGCTCCTTTAGCTGGGATAATGCCTTTGGGACTGGTTCTTTGGCTACACACCACAGCAGCTCCTCTTTGTACCTCAACCCTGCCACATGCACCAGAAAAGTCATCCCTATAATCTTTAATAAGAACAAGCATAATTCAACAAACTAAAGCACCCTAAGTGCTAGTGGCTACAAATTTAGCACAGAACTGCAAAGTTTTCTGCTAAGCTTCAACCCGCCCTTGATTTCCAACCAGCCTTGCAGAGAAGCATCCCAACCCGACGGAGGAAGAATGTTTCACCCTTCGTCATCCTCGTAGGCGAGTGGTGGGGAGGGCAATGAGTGGAGGTCCACACACCCCCACAACTTGGCATGGAGTTAGACCAGGCCCCTAGGGGAAGGAAATAAAAAACCCCAAAACCTTCCCCTTGTCCACCAGCCAGTTCCTCAGGGCTGCTTGCAGCCACAAAACCCACTGCTCTGACCCCACAGCCTCAGCCCTGGAAGTGGTGCAGGGACAACCATTGATGGAAAACCCATGGATGAAAGCACTACTTTCTGGCAGGGTCTCCTGCCCCCTTGTCCAGGTCTCCGCTGCAGCATTCAGCTGTTCTCCTCCTCTGGGCAAACATTTCCATTTCCTCATCACATCCGAATCACCTCCACAGTCACCTCCCCAGCACATTTGATTAGAATGACACATTTTATCACATCCTCTATTTAGAGTGGCTTATTCACATCACAGTTGCTCTCCCGTACGTTTGTTTATTTAACTATTTACATTGGCAAGCAGTCACCCTTGAAACCATTAGAAACTAACCATTGGCGAGACTAAACCAGCATGTTGTCCCGCAAACAGCCATGGCCCACTACTCCTGCTGCAATAACTAGTTTTTTTGCACATACTCATTTAAGCTGACACTTCTCCTGAGCGGTTTCATTATCCCGGCTGTCAGCCAGCAAGCCCTTTCCCCCTTGGGAAAGCTCTGCCTTCTTGATTGCCTCAGTTCCTCTGACCCATGGCAGGTCTGGTCCTATTTGCATTCAGCCTCCCCCAGGTCACATAAAACCAGAGGGAGAAAACTCTATGAGAGGTGCGGGGTTTATATGCTAATAAGCCATACATTAAGTTAGTACTTGATGGCTGATGGGCAGCGGGGTGCAGGCAGCATTGCTACAGGGCGTGTTTTGGGGAGAAGCAGGTGTGTGGGGCCGAGGGGCTTGTGTGCACCTTGATAATTGTCTACAGACAGGACATTCCAGCACCTCCAATGTGACCCATTAATGACTTGCAGGATGCAGTAATGAATATAGGGCAAATAAGTCAGCACACATTGGCAGGCTATTGAGCCCGCACTTAAAGAGAAACCACAGGAATTAGACCTTTACTGTGTTAATAGTATTGGAAACAGTATGAAAATGTGGTTTTATACATTTACAGACGTTTCCCTCACCACTGTCACCAACTGTGCCTGTGCCTGAATTTCCTGGACTAAACTACAGAAACCACCACCAATACAGCTGGTCAAAGCCAATGAGGAACTGAATGCACGATGGGTTTTAAACAGCATCCACTCTATGCCATTTATTAAATCCCTGGAGTGCTTTTCCAGAGACCAATTTTGCCAGTCCTTCCCTTTGTCTCAGCAGTGCTCCAATCAACTCGGAAATCAAGAGTCAACTCTGGGACCACGGAATTACTTAGGCAAATGGAAAACTGGAAAAGGACACAAAAATCAGCCAGAAAAAGGACTTGATATTCTCCCTTTATCACTCTCTCGATATTGTGATGAGAGGGTGGTTTGTACATTGGAAGGTTGAATTTTCATCTTGGCTTTTGAGAAGCAAAGCAAAAGCAGCAAAACAAAGAATATCAAAACCAGTTATGAAATGTCACCATGAAAACATGGCACAGTTCTGCACAGATAAGCAAAAAGAAAATACCAGACATAACAGGTGTGTTTTGCAGGGAGGGCACTGTTTTCACACTGCAGAGAAAAGCTATTAGAACTATCTAATATCAAAACCACTTTCAAAGGGCTGCCTTGTTTGATTCTTTTTGTTTTTTGAAAGGTGGCAGGGCTGAGACAAATTTTGCCAACATTCAAAACAAGCTTTTGTGATGCTCATAACACTTTTCTACTGGAAGCAGAGGGCAGACCACTTTCCATCAGCATATATACAGTGGGTCCCTACCAACACATTTAGCACCCGTGATGCATCTCTCTCTGCCTCAGAGGAGAGACGAGAGACTTTTTTCCCTAGACAATCTGAGGCTTCTTGGGGAAGCCCATGTATTATTCACTAAAGATTTCTAACACCCGTTAAATTACTGTTAAAGGTCAACATTTAATATTACTCACGAGAGCAGACATGTTTTGTTGCCCTTCAGAACAAATGTTTGCAGTAACATTTCTCGAAGTGCAGGTCACCCACACACACCCCAAAGAGGAAGAGCAAGCCAGATGGGGTGGGGACCTGCCCTTCCCACTGTTTTCCATCATCAGTTTTAATTTTACTGCTTTATTTCAGTCCTCAGTGCCTGTGGTGATAAAGAAAATCCTCAACACGACATAGCAATAGTGAGACTGGATGGGGCTCTCTGAGTTTACTTTGCTTCAGAAGGGGAAGGGGGACACCTCTTAAATGTCAAAGAAAGGTTGGAGAACACCAGCGTTCAGTCTGTATCATCAGATGGAGTGAGTCACCCCCCACCCCAGTTTCACATCCAGCTTCACAGCCTTGAGGTCAGCAATGCCACAGATTTCATGCACAACGCAAAATGCCTGGGGGCTGGACTTCCCTGAAGGACAGAGCCTGCTCCTGCTATATATTCTCTAAAGGGCCGGCAGCTATGGCAACCTGTGGAAGGGAAGCCTAGCCCTGGGTAGTTTCTCCTCCCTGAATCTGTGGCTATGTGAGAAATGTCGAAGCAGTTCTGCACAGATGCCCCACTACCTCCTTTTTTACTCCTTATCCTGCAAAGCTGATGACTTTTTCAGCTACATGGTGGTTCTTACAATCTCTTCTCCTTTTCTTATTTTGTGGAAAGCACAGAGATTTAGCATCTTTGCCCTAAGCGCTCATTCCAAAGGAGCAGTAGAAGAAATACCTGTATCTCCCAGGGGAAGGAATTAAGCTGGTATCTCACTGCAAGCATCCTTCAAGGTGATGCTGACAATAGTGTCTCCTATTAATGCTGCTGCAATAGCTTATATATATATATCAGCAAGGGTATCCAGCTGGAAACATTCAGAAGCATCAATCCCAAACTGCCCAACACCAGCGCTAAAATTTATGGCTGGACTACCTCCCAGTCATCAGTGTGCACATGTTGCCTGCCTGAGATATGAGTATTTGCCACCACACACCATCAACTACTCTAGTAGTTCATTTAAAGTCAGTGGGATCTATGCAGCAAATTTTCAGTATCTATTCTACCCTGTTGATAATGTCTATAAATTACTTGGAGAAACCAGCTGTAAAATTGCTAAATTGCTGATGACATGAAACTGAAAGGAGTAGTAAATACAAAGCAACCACAAGAGAGATCCAGAGGGATTCGGATCACTTATGTAACTAGGACAGTACACTGAAAATTAAATTTACTGCAGAGCAAATGTAAACTATTGCTCAGTTATTGGAAAACTGCAGAAGCAAAAAAACTCTGCACTTCTGAACTGAAGCATGAGAACAAGGCCATGAAATAGCACCAGACACCTATCAAAAATCTCTCTCGAAGGAAGAAAACTAATCCAGCAAAGCCACTGCTACAATGGCATCTGCAGAAGCTGGGAAGGGCACAGACCTTGCAGGGGACTAAGCAATTTGCTGTTCAGTTTGCTTGGAGACTATAGGGCAGGTATGAGAGAAAGCTGCATAAGAAGGTTGCAAACAGAAAACGTCTTTTCTTAGCAGGCAAAATTGCTGTTTGATTGCAAGTCTCACCAAGGGCAAAGTGAGCCGCTCGCAGACAGAATGAGAAGCTCCCAGACCTGCTAGCCATGCCTGCAGCAGCTGAAGGGGAACCCCAGGCACCTGAGCCCAATGAAAGCTCTGAACTGAGAAATGCACTGAAGAAAAAAAAATGCATGAAGGGGTTATGGATATAAATCACTTCCCAGATTATCTAAGTAAGGACTAATTTGTCTCAAAAAGGCATTCATAATCAGCTGAGTGTTACTTCACATGTGTTAAATCCATGAGAGCCCAGAGGCTGGAGTTCAGGTATAACAGGATCACAATGCAGCAATAATCAGCAATAATCCCATCAGGGGCAGCTCCACCATAGCTGTAACATCACACAGGCAGAGCCGTGACACCAGGAGCCAGGGGAACAAGGCAAGGGGGCAAGCTGCCTGCCCTGGGGACCAGTTAGCCCAGCAGTAAGGGCTGCCCTGGCCAGGGATGGCCACTGTGCAGTGGAGAGGAGGAAATGGGGATGCTGATGGGGAAGAAGATAGCAGCTATTTCTGGTCTTTTGCTAGCGTGACATTTTTCCAAGGCTTTGCACCTCACCTAGTTCATGCAGATCCTCGCGAGGACAGGGAGAAGGCATCCCTGCCACTGGGCAGTTTCTCTGTCAGACCCCAAATCCTTGCTCCCCCAAATATCTCACCTAGGTCATGCAACATATTTCCTCCTAATCTCACTCTTGGAAACACCTGAGCTATTTTGGCTGCAACTCTGTCCCACTCCAAAATTAAAATAAAATACACAAAAGCATTGGTTTTGCTGACCTTCTTGGGAAATTTCAGCACAAGGATTTACAATTTGGGGATACGAAAGACAGTCGATAAAGCTCTAGAGTGCAAGAAGTCGGTCAAGGGACCAGATTTGCACATTTGTTACCTGCATTGCATAATATACAGGCATTTTAAAACTACAGAAGCAGAGACAGAAACCCAATGTAAAACACAGAAGAACCACCTAGCAGCTACAGAGAAGTATGTGCTTCACTTCGACATTACAGATCACTAGATCACTGCTCCAGGCAGTGAGCAATACCTGACACTACAGCAAAAGGTAAAAAGTCTTCAGGCTTCAGTGCTGTCAGGTCCTGAGCAAGGACCTGACATCATGTAAGGTGCTGGGTACCCCCGCCTCCCCCAGCCTTCATAGGGTGCCCAAAGATGCTCAATGCTTCCTCAGCATTGTGGGACCAAGGCACCCAGGAGACTGTGCAATGCAGCAAAACATCTCTCCTCATCTCTGGAGAAGCAGTTATAACCTGAAGCATGAAATTTGTTTAGCTCTATTTTCATATGCATAACAGAGCATTTGACATAAAATTATATAATTCCTAAAAAAAGTAGAAATAAAAAGAATCATTTTGGTAGTTGACTCAACAGCATCTAATAAGTATGAGCGACGAGAAGAAAGTTAAGGAAACGATTAATTTTTAAGTGGAAAAGACATAATGGCCTCAAAAAGTAAAACCATTACGATAAAGAACAATACTGAAAAGGTAATTAAAAATGCTATTAGATGCAATTTCAGGAGAATAGAAAATGAAAAAATAATCAGTGTTGATAAGCCAAATCTCCTACTCTTAGATGTTCTTTCACATGTGAAATGTTATTGTCTATAAATCTGTACCACATTTTGCAATACAAAACAGAAAAGATCAGGGTTTTTTTCATTTTCCATTTTCTTTTCAGAAATGTTATATGGTTAGCTGACTCTGTTAGCTTATTCACTGCCTCTTGAGTAAAACAGGAATATCCCAAACACCCTTCCCTTTCTTTATTCAGGCTGTGCCCCTCCGTGGCAGCCTGCTCTCCTAGGGCAGGGATGCTCATGCCTCCCAGTCCCCCTGGGGTCTCTTTTGAACCCATGGCCACTCTCAACTCCAACTGAGGGAGGAAGAGAGGTTTCCAAAACGTTGAGTCTCTCCAAAATGAATGAAAATTGACAATGAGATACAGGGTCAGAAGGAGCCAGCAGGCATGCTGCCTCTCATCTGCCCACAGTGAGAGAGGATGGGAGGAGGCTGGAAGGAGCCTGGGGACACAGGGACAAACAGGGCACAGAGGGCAGGGACTTGTGAGGACGGATTTGGGATTTCAATGCTTGAGTGACATAGGCATACAAAAATCCACTGAGAAAGCTCCTTTTAACAGCTAATCACAAATAACTGTATTTTCTATCTGAGGCTCTGCTGTTTTTCCTCTTTCTGCCTGATTTTAGCTCCTAACTTCACACCAAGCATCAAGGTTTCTGCTCTAGGACCCCACTGAATCATGGTGCTAAATTGGGAAGTGTCCCAAAATGCACTTTGCCTTGCAGTGCCTATTGTGGTATTTGTACCAGCAGCATCCAGTGAAGATGGATGCAAGCAAAGCAAATAAAAAAACCTGAAGTGTGTGTTGTTTTTTCTTTTCTCTCCCCTCCATCCATTTCAAAACAGACATCAGTTCATGAATAAAGAAAATGTTTTGGTTTTGTTTCTAATATAATGAAGTTTTCCTATGTATCTTTGGTGCCAAAGACAATAGATATAGAAGCAGAGGAATGAAAGCGGAGAGGATGTTAAAATTTCAGTTTTCCTGCACTCCATCGCCACTAAGCTAAGGCTACATCATCCCATGTCTTCACTAAGAGAATGATCCTTGTCTTCCTAGGTGTCAATACATGTGATTTCAAGTCATACTGAAGTCAGTGGCATAAAGGCAAATGCTTAAATGTTAAGTTTGAACACTTCAGACCATGAAGGACTTTAACTCAGATGAGGAGTCATTTGCAGGAAAAAAACCCCAAAATCCTAGGCAGCAATCCTAGACAATCCTAGGAACATGAGATCTCCCATACTGCCACAGCAGCTGATGGGGATTTAAAGGATCTGAATGGGAGGAATAAAAAGATGGTAGGAAAGGGTTAATATCTGCAGAAACTTGAAATGTGGCAATGAGAATAACTGCATTTGGATGAGAAATGTTGAAAATTACCAATAGCAGTGTTTACATTGCATGCAATGCAAGTAATTGAGTCTTGGTTCTTTGCAGCTTACAATGAAACCGAAGAGAAAGGCGAGATAGATGGCAATTACCAGAGGTAATAAGTCTGGATATAACTGTGAATGTATGGGGTCAATACTGATAAACACACCAATATACATGGTTTCTGACACGAAGTGCTCTACTTTCACATTTGCTGAAGCTGAATTACTAACTCCTCTCACCCATTCATTCTCTCCCCAGAATCACAGAATCACCAGATTGGAAAAGACCCTACTGGATCATCAAGTCCATCCATTCCTTTCCATTCCTATCAATCACTAAACCATGCCCCTCTGTACCTTGTCTACCTGTCCCTTAACCACCTCCCTGGGCAGCCTGTTCCAATGCCCAATGACCCTTTCCACGAAAATTTTTTCCTAATGTTCAGCCTAAACCTCCCCTGGCAGAGCTTGACGCCATTTCCTCTTGTCCTGTCCCCGTCACTTGGGAGAAGAGGCCATCTCCCTTCTCTCTATAACCTCCTTTCAGGTAGTTGTAGACAGCAATGAGGTCTCCCCTCAGCCTCCTCTTCTCCAGGCTAGACAACCCCAGCTCTCTCAGCCGTTCCTCATAAGGCTTGTTCTCCAGCCCCCTCACCATGCAACTTCATCCGAGCATGGCTGGTTTGTTCAAACACACATGGCTGCATTTGGGACAGGGTACCTGAAGACAAGTTCCTCATGCTTAGAAAGCTCCAAATGGACCCCATGGCACAGTGCAAGCTCAAAATTCTTTCCCAGGCAGACCTGACCTTTAGCATGGCAGGTACAAACAAAATAAAAAGCCTACCCAACAAGCAAACTGTGTTTAGCATTAGCCAACACCTATTCCAGTCAGCTGTCTTCTCAAAAACTGCCCTTATCCTAGGCCTGACCTTGCCATTGATGAGTGTGCATCTAGCCTCAATGAAGGCAGTGGCTGCCTTCTTGGCAACTTTAGTTTAGCGGCCTTAAAGCTTTAGTTTAGCAGCATTAAACCTCCCAGGGAGTTTATTCTGCCCCTGCACTTGGCACTGGTGAGACCACACCTTGAATACCATGTTCAGTTCTGGGCCCCTCACCACAAGAAGGATGTTGAGGCTCTGGAGCAAGTCCGGAGAAGAGCAACAAAGCTGGTGAAGGGGCTGGAGAACAAGTCTTACAAGGAGCAGCTGAGGGAACTGGGGTTGTTTAGCCTAGACAAGAGGAGGCTGAAGGGTGATCCTACTGCTCTCTACAACTACCTGAAAGGAGGTTGTAGAGAAGAGGGTGCTGGTCTCTTCTCCCAGTTAACAGGTGATAGAACAAGGGGGAATGGTCTCAAGCTGTGCCAGGGTAGGTTCAGACTGGATATCAGGAAATTTTTTTTCAGAGAAACAGTCATCAAGCACTGGTAGAGGCTGCCCAGGGAGGTGGCTGAGTCACCATCCCTGCAGGCATTTAAAATACAGGTAGACAAGGTGCTCAGGGACATGGTTTAGTGGCAGATAAGCAAGATTGGACTCTATGATCCAAGGGGTCTTTTCCAACCTGGTGATTCTACGACTCTATGAAAGATGCTTTTGTTTCCTCAAAGAAGACACAAGAGCCCTGTGGAAAGAGCTGGTGGCCAGGTTTCTGAGGGAGCAACGTTCATTTCTATAAGTAGACAGCACTTCCAAAAAAATAACACACACACACACACACACACACACACACACACACACAAATCTGTGCATAAGTTTGCATGGAGCATGGATCCCACCTATGGTCCCAAGCCCATAAAGACCTTTTTATCACTTTCAGATGATGGCACATCCATAGCAGCCACACTAACAGAAGAAAAAGAAATGCTCAAAAAGTATAAATGGAACCATTAATTTCTCTCTGTCTCTAGCATTTTCCTCACCACTGATCAAGTCAAAGTCTCAGTAACTATTTATTTACAACCCAGGGAACCCAGGGATTCATTCCAGAGACATCAGAAATAGCTTCCAACCCCTTGCAAACAACTTGCTTTCCCCCACTATCAGGTCACACCAGTTTGAGACACAGCACCTGGAACTAACACCTCAAGCTCCAGCTTTAGCTGCTACTGGAAATGTATTCTTCAGTGTGCTGTGTTCACTTTATAATTTAAAAACTCACTTTGAAATTATCTAAACTTGCAGAAGAGCTACATTTTTTACAGGAATAGCACTTGGGCCACCACTCAAGAAAGCAGGTACTGAGCTCCTCCTGCTACCACTGGGACTCCAGCATGACCCCCAAACCCAGCAGGTGCTCAAGTGTTTCCTCAGGTCATGCCACTGGCTGTGCCCAGCAAGACATGATCACCTCAAAAAAGGTGGCCCCCGCCTCCAGAAGCCTGCAGCATCTACAGCAGAGGTCCCATAGCTCTTCCCAAAGCAATCTTCATCTTCCCCATTAATTCCACCTATTTTTTCCCCTGCTGCTGCATTCATCACTATTTACGTCCCAACTGACTGCAAATAATTGATCCCTGCCCACTCTGAAACTGTTCTTTAGGTATATATAGATACCGCATCTTTGCACATCCTAAGGCTCAGGCTCATCCTTAGCCTTTTCTATTGCAAAGCTTCTGCTCCTAAATACTTTTTTTAAATAATTTTTTCTTCATCCCCTTGGACCATTTTCTGGTATACAGACTTAGATTAACAAGGGTACCAAGAAGTAAATACAGCACAGGAATCAGTAATAGTAGCAGAGCACAATAAATCACCCTGCTTTGCATCTGCCATGCCTGCCATTCACTAGGAACCAGAAGCTTTGAATGCCAACTCTGAGGGAACTGGGAGAGGCTTGGCTTTCAAAAAGAACAACACATCGACTTTTTGAGGCACAGAGGTGGTTTTTTTCCCCCACAAGCAGTATCCATTATCAAGGATCACTTCTGAAATAAAAACAAAAAAAAAACATCCCAGTTGGTTATTTTAAGTGCACTCCCACAGCGGGAGGTGGAGGTTCAAAGCTTAGTCCTCTCCAAGGACTGAACTACTTGAACATTCAGATAACCCATCCTGAGCCCCTCACTCTTCTCTGGGCCACAAACTTTCTACTTATCATGCTTTTATAGTCCATATATTTAAATTTTCCTTCCTGCCTGAATCATGCTGTGTCTTTGCTTGCTCTTTGTTCCAACTGCTTTAAGCTATTTGTCCAATCGCTCCTTAACAGACTTCCCTTTAAACAAAATCAATGAGCACCTTTTTAATTTATAAAACACTTTTGACAGCATAGAGGCCCCTTCCATGGCTGCCCGCATAACCCAGAGATAATTCACGATTCTGCATGCCATCTAAATCCATCCATATTCAATAAGGTTTTTCACCAGTTTGAAGTCCAAGGACTTCCTTGCCCTCACTGAGCTCAGTGGTAACAAGTCTGTAAGCCAACACGCAGCCCAATAAATAAGCTTGGGGGAGAAAATCCACCCCTTTATTTTTATTTTGACTTATAACCAGAGCTCCTAGATCCTAAAATCAAACCAAAATTGAGGCAAAAATAACCTTTTGTGGATATCCAATGGTCATAGGCAGGCAGTACAACATGCGTGCACTATATATTGCATGTATCCACTGTATCTTCTCTGCACGGAAAACAGAGATGGTCTTAGCATGCACAATAGACTACTTCAAGCATCAGGACGTGCCCAGGAATAATGACAACAAATTGACAGTTCTCACACATTCAGCATGAATCCAGAAAAGACACATCTGGGAAAATCTGTATTTTAAGTGACTCCTCACTAGTGTTGATATAATAATGTGGGATGGGCAGAAAAAGAGCCTCCTAGAAAGACAGAAAGGCCAAAAATAGCACAGAATCACAGAATCACCGGGTTGGAAGAGACCCACTGGATCATCGAGTCCAACCACTCCCACAAAACACTAAACCATGTCCCTCAGGACCCCGTCCACTCGTAACTTAAACACCTCCAGGGAAGGCGAATCAACCACCTCCCTGGG
>WAAB01006340.1:120912-142471 GCA_013389865.1 Piaya cayana | reverse complement strand
ACTCTCTGGGCCCGGCCAGACAACCAGTTTTCCACCCAGGAGAGTGTGTGTCTGTCCAGGCCGGAGGCTGACAGTTTCTGTAGCAGAATGCTGTGAGAAACTGTGTCAAAGGCTTTGCTGAAGTCCAGGAAGACCACGTCCACAGCCTTTCCCTCATCCAGTAGACGTGTTACTGTGTCATAGAAGGCAATCAGGTTGGTACCTTTTGTCTGTAGCCACTAGGCAAAGAAACACATCTACTATGACGTACCAGTGCATCTCCAAAATCACAACACAGACTATGAATAATTTGTACGGTCAAATCAGAAAGCATAATGCTAAGGACCTTGTTCTCTTGGAGTAAATTAGCAATACATGCATGCCGCACAGACCCGCTGCCACAGTGAGATTCTGGAGGACCTCAGCACTACACAAAACCTTGAATCACAAGTTCTAAGGAGCCCTTCCATGTGCCAACAAAAGGTAGGACCACCCAAATGAGACCCTACCAATGGATACTGCACACAGTTTCAGCCAAAAAGTCACATTTACATGCCTCCCCCAACCCATTGCAACCATATCCACTTCAATTGATAAATGCCTTGTGGCCAAGGCAGCCAGTGGTATCCTGGATTCCATGATGAGTTTGGCTAGCAGGTCAAGGGAGGTTATCCTCCACTCTACTTGGCCCTAGTGAGGCTGCACTCTCTTATTGTGCCCAGTTCTGGGCTCCCCAGTTCTAGAAAATCAAGGAACTACTCGAGAGAGTCTAGTGGAGGGACACAAAGATGATCAGGGGAATGCGGCATCTCTCTCATGAGGACAGGCTGAGTGAGCTCAGTCTGCTTAGCCTGGAAAAGAGAAGTCTGAGAGGGGACCTTATCAATGCTTACTAATATGCAAGGGGTAACAGCCAAGAGGATGGGGCCAGACTCTTCTCAACAGTGCCCAGTGACAGAAGGTGCAACAGGTACAAACACAGGAAGTTCCACCTCAACATGAGGAAAATCTTCTTTACTGTGAGGGTGATGGAGCAGTGGAACAAACTGCTCAGAGAGGTTGTGGAGTCCCCTTCTCTGGACGTACTCAGAACCTGCCTGGATGTGTTCCTGGGCAACCTGCTGCAGGTGAACCTGCTTTAGCAGGGGGGTAGACTAGATGATTTCCAGAGGTCTCTTCCAATCCGGACCATTATGTGTGATTCTGTGAAATCCCAAGAAGCAGTGCTTCTAGTCGCTAATCCTACCAGCTAGCCAGCCAGGCTCAAAAAAATCTGGCATTTGGGACTGCCAGCATTGCAACTCTCAGACATAAGATGGAGATCAGTCTGACCCAGAGAGCAGGCAATGCCAACGCCATCTCAGAGTAACCCTACAACTTGCAAACTCAAAGTGCCAAAGTTTGCTCTAAATATACAAGATGCTTAGAGGAACTGCAGTCTAAAAAGACTTACTATGGTACATTTTCCACCACTGAGCCTCTCCCCTAAATGAGCACTGTACCTAAAGAACAGTTTTCTACAGAACCCTTATTATATGAAATGCACTTTTCCTACAACTTATTTTGTATATCTTTAGCAATAGTGACAGACTTGTCTCTGTCATTTTTATTCCCAACACTCATTTGTTTTAAGTAAGGACAAGCCCCCGGTAAAAGCACTTAATTATAGTGCTGTATGGCACCCAGGCATCTTGTAAGATTCCTGCATTTGCAGGCTCAAGACATCAGTTTGAATAGCAGGTTATTAATCTTCAGATTATAAACTTATTTCATGTCTTTTGATTACTAGGTACTGCTGCTTCTTTATGAGGATTTAGGAGCAAACGGGAGCCTATGACAAATGTATCCTTATACACCAAGAATATCAAACTGTATTTAGATATTTCAAATAAGACTTTAAATGGTACATGAATCCCTCTGTCAGCTGTCTCCAAGAATGAATTTATCGCTGTTGTACAAGGTGGGCAATGGCAGCCTGCATCTTTGGGAGATGTGATGAAAGAAAGCTCTGTATAGGTCTGGTCCTGAGCCTGCCCAAGCTATCCAGGTCTCAATGGCTTCTCCAGGTCAAGACGAACCTAAAATCCACTCAGCAGTCACAGCATGAGCAGAAAAAGCGCTGCCATATCCCTTCATATATTTTCTCCATGACCTGGACTACCCATCTGAATAAACTAGGTGATACTCCAGTACATTTTCCATCAGTTGATCCTTGGGCAAACTCTGTGTTTTAGAGGTAACTGTGGCAACACCATTGGGATGCTAAGGGCAGTTATTTAAATAAAAGACTGTTTGAACTGCATTTATAGCAAAACACAAGTTTGTGTTTAATACATTCTTCAACACCTTCCCCAGTGTGCTACGTGCCTGGCCAAAGCCCTCTGACAAGCATAACCAGTATTTGGGGTCAGGGGCTCATATAAGCCAACCACAAAGCTTTAAACTTCATCTGCTGTCCTCCCTCCTTCCCCTTAAAGTGCAACTGGATGTAAAAGCCTAATGTATATATTTTCAAATCATAATTCTTTTTATTTGCTGTCAGGTTTCTGAGCCTCTGGCGCACACATGCTTCCTATTTTTGAGCTTTTTTTGTACAGCCACAGAACGCAAAAACTGGAGTGGTGGATGTGGATTTTGAGGGAAGAAGGAAAATTAAATGAACATGGCAATTCTTCTGAAATCCAACTGTAGTACCTGGGGCTTTACAAGGAGTAAGGAACAGCCCCTGAAATACGAGTAAGAAAACTACAGTAGCTGGCAATGGTGCTGCTATTTGAGATGAACAAAGGCACCAGCATCCGGACCCGAGTGAACTGAAGGTCTACAACCATCACCACCAAATAGCACTGAAAAAGAGAAAAAAATGCTGTAGGTTATAAGGTTATATACCAACAGCAGTATGCTTTCAATGCTGCTTCCTCTGCCAGAAAAAGGAATGCAGGTTTTAAATCCATAGTCAAAGATGGACTTTGTGGTGATGTTTTCAATCACACTGGTGCTGTCCCCAACACCATCTGAGTTGATGTGAACCAGAACAATGTCAAACTCTTCCATTTGTCTTGCTATTTCGTCTTACTCTGTATTTCCAGACACTCCCTCAGGAGGCCAAAAATAACTGGTTAATCAAAACCACCCTGTGGTTTGGGATAAAAATGCTAACAGTAAATTTTTATTTTTTCTTTTTATGAATCTAGCATTCCTGCTTGCAATCCACAATAGCCCCACTTCAGTTACACGAAGATATCACCCTGCTTTGTGTGGGTGAATAACTTGTATTTTCCTGTTTACATTCAAGTTACCAGTTGATGATTTAGAAAAAGTATTTAAAGGCTTCTGACCCAATTGTTTTAAACCACCACCATATTAAAAGTTACATCATTAAACAAACAGTTCCCATGGCCCCAACTAACCACTGATTTCCACTGAAGAATTCTGGTTTTTTCATTTTGTTTTTGAAGGAAAACCTTTAAGTATTATCTTCTTGGTTTATCCTCGCTTTTGAGAAAAATTGTTTTGAGTTATTAGATGAATAACATCACAACTCTAACTTAAATTTTCATGGGAAAATTACTTACATACTTCTATTGTTGAAGACTGATGGAAGATAGGAACCAACCTCTTTCAGAGCTGCTGAATATGCAGAAACTCAACAGAACTGGTCTACTTGATTATACATCAATTTATGTTAATGCAAAACTTAATATGAATATATCTCTGCCTTAAAGGCAATAATCTGTTCCCCGCGTATATAATTCATTCTGTTACTGAATGCCTCCCTTAACAAATAATCATAATAATTAATTTTTATCAAATGTTCTGGAACTCCCAGGATGTTTTTAACCAGAGAATTTTGCCATTACATTTGCCACATACAAATGTAGTGAAGAGAAACACTGTTCAGCTTTTTTTAATTGCTACTAAAGCTTTAAAAAGCAATGAAGTAGCTAACTCCTTGCCTGCCTCTTTGGGCAATGTATTTCTGTAACCTCCACAGCCTTCATGCTAAACAAAGTAAACTATTCCTGCAGGAGGAAACCCAGGGAATTCTATACAGGATTCTCCCTACCTTAAGAGTCTCCATCCATTCAATATCCATGAAAACATTGTTATTTATGATTTCTCCTTCAAGGAAGGACATTTCTCAAAATGTAAAAATATCCTAACCTGCTTCTTTAGAGGAAAAACAACAAATAACATATTCAAGATCAGTAAAATAGCTTTATGTGCAAAACTCACATTGATTTTACTAGGTTACAACCCAAGGAAATTCTTGTGTTGAGGAAGAACCCAACACTGACACAAGTATTACTGACAGTCAGATGTGCAACAGCTAATTTTTGGAACAGAGCAGCTCCTCTAGAAGTAACAGCATGGAAAAATAAAATCCAGGAAATCATTTCTTAAAGGAAAGTAAAAAACCCCAAAGAATTGACAGACAGATGTGAAGTTGAATCTAGGCTGTTTTTATAATATACCGTTTTTTCTCTTTTCAGAATGTGAACAAAATATACACGCAGTAGAAAACAATGAACACAAATTACATTTTTAAGGTAGCAAAAGTCAATTACTACAATTTTTTTTGAAAAGCTAAATGTATAAATTAAAATTTCCCACGAGCTACAAATGTTCTAGCCCAAACTTTCAAGATGCCTCTATTACTTGGCTTTCTGACACATTCTCTTATCCTTTTTCCTTACCAGGACATGGTTTTCCTTCTTGAGACACATCTCAGAGTTAATATGTAAGAGGCAAATGGTGTCCTACCACACAGATTTATACTGGTCACTCTTAGCATAAATGAGAAAGACGACATTCAGTGCAGCATCATCATTCCCTCTTCCTTTTGTTTTTCTTTGGCCTGTTTTCTTGTTCCAAACATTTTTGACCTCTCCTTGCTGTGCCATCAGCCACTTGTTCTGACTCCATCATCATATCCTGAAAGGCTGATAACTGAATAGGACATACTCAAGGTATCACTCAGTTTTTGCCTCTCAATGAAGCCTGAAGGCAAATGAAGACTAGCTCAGGAGGCACCCATATAGGACCAGCTCCAAGCACTGCCCACCTGCAGGCTTTCCCATATGACACCATGGTGTAGTGCCCAAGCGCTGCATCTGGACAGCACATCCTAACAGCAGCTCCCTCCTCCACAAGGTTGTTTTGCAGCAGAGAACAGCACCTTCCATAATGAAAAGCACTAAGTAGTTGATAAAGGTCAATGTCATTGTGCCCATGGAGAAATGCCATTTGTGTGACCTTCCTCCAAAGCACCATCAATACTGTGACTTCTTGGGATTTTGCAGGCACATCAGCTGAGTTAGACATGGTGTATTAAACCCCAGCACCACCAAGTAGGCAATACTTTCCCTGGGCTCCACAAATGATACACAGTACCTGCTTGGCACATATACCTCTGAACTCATTCCTGATGCCTGCAGCCCAGCAGAAGGCCATCACAGGCAACTCATGTCAGTAGAGCTGTGTTTGCACATGCAAAGCTGGTAATAGGTGTAGAAAATAGGCCACATGTTTATTTTGAGGGGGCACAGACTACTCTATATATGCTACAAATGCTGGGAAAACTAAGTTTTGTTCAGAGGTGGCTCAAGCCATCCTCTCCTCTGCATGTGCAGAGTAAATCTCAGTTGCTGCCTTGCACCACTATCACCACTTTCATGTATTCCTCTTCAAAGTGCTTCCCAAACACTCACCCATTAATCCTGCCAGCATTTCTGAGAAGCAGACATTTCTGTTATCCCCAAATTACTGACTGGGAAGCCAAGAGAAGGAGCTGGAGGCTTGACTATATAAAGGAACCACAAGGTATTAAGTGTAGCTGAATGCTGCCCTGAATTCCCAGGTCCCTGTACCTAGACACCACAGCCCCCAAGGTTTCCAAGGACAGCCAAGAAATGGAGAGTGAATGGCAGGGCAGCTGCAGGCACCTTAATGAAATTAAGCATCAACATGGTCTTCAATGTCCAGTTCCCACTCTGCTTTCAGCCTTCCCTTAGGCTCCTTTGAAAACTCCCACTCTGGAGGTGTCCTCACAGAAATACAAGGATCAAACCTCTGAAGGAGAGCCCCTAGTCTCAGCCTTGGCTAAGGACTATCCAGCTGTGCCCTCTCCACACCATCATGCTGCAAAAAATAACACGAACCCAGGCCTCCATGGGACAGACACAATAATGCACCAAGATCAAACAGTCAGCCGAGCAGACACCTGTATGAGCTCATACAAGTAAATACAGGTTGAACATCTTCAGAATTTTAACCAAAGCAAGAATATGAAAGTTCTTCCCATGGCCTGAATAATTCGCCTACACCAGCCAAAACAGGTAAATTATGCATTTATTTGCAGAGCAGGAACACGTTTTTTCTGTTTTTTCCTTGTTTTTTTTCTGTTTAATGCCCTCGATAGGACAGCCCTTGAGCAAAATGACCTAAATCTGAAGTTAGTCTTGACTCCAGGCAGGTGTTGGACTAGATACTCTCCAGCAGTCTGCTCCAACTGCGATTCTTCTCTGACACTCTCTCCACCACAGCACTGGGGCACTTTTGAAACTAGTGATTTGCAAGGCTTAACGCATTTACAGACCATGCAACTCCTCCCTTCGAACTCCTTTCTGGTCTTGAGCTGTCGAGCCTGTGTTCCCTTTACAGCTGCTACAGGGATTTCCTTGTTCAGATGACTCTGCATGGAGAGAATCCCATGTGAAAGCAATCGTGTGTTTCTGAGGGGTGACTTCAAACCACCATCAGGTAGAAAACCTAGTAAAATTATGTATTTTGGAGAACAAAAGCAGGTGCAGCACAAACCCAGGGAGCTGGAGTGCTTTCAGACAACATGGGCTTGCAAGCACGCAGCAGACTGAAGAGCATACAGCTAGGAGGAAAGCAAAAGGAAACACTGCAGATAAAGGGGTACAACAAGGAAACAAAAAAGAGAGAAGATAGTGAAGGAGGCTGGAAAGAGGATTTTGCTTGGTCACTAAAGAGAATAAACCAGATTGTCAGCTGGTGCAAACTGGTCAGACTCGTCTCCATCTGTAGAGCTGGCTGTGCTGCGAACGAATGAAGCACAACTATCAGTGACGCGGCTCTGAAAAGGAAAGCTGTTTGAGTGACTGGTGTTTTGCCAGGACACACACCCAGATGCTGACAGTGCTGACTATGGAACATCCAGAACCATTTTCTCCCCTTTCTTCTTTAAAAAGATTCTACAAATATTTAAGCTCCCAAAGTCCCAGTGATGAGCATGATATACAAGTTTTTACAACAAAGAAAGAAAAACCAAGCAAGATCAATGATCTTCTCTGGTCTAACCTTTCCCTCAGGCTGCGTTCATCACTGCTGGCACACACATATCCACCCCATGTGAGGCTAAAAGATCTATTGCAACGAGTTTTTGCCAGCCCTGCATGAGTTTAGTATTTCCAAGCAGTCTCTGTGCCTGGTGACACACAGTACTTGTCTTCTCGTATTGCACATAACACGGCAGGCATCCATTCCTTAAAACAGTGTACTTAAATACAGCTGATGTGAAACAATTACTATCCTGCAAAATGTTACAATGGAAGAACTACCAAAGCCTTTTAGTACAATTCCAGAGATGACATAGGTCCTTTTGCCTTCATATATTAACTACACTGAGAATGCACCCAGTGAGCCCATACATATTTAATCAGGTCTGGGGCTGCTGAATACACTGCTCTTGCATGGGGTGCTATCAACCAGAACCATAAATTATTAACTTTGTCAACTAAACTTCTACTGGATAATTGTAGATTGGTAGTGCGTTGTTTGACTGAGGCAAAGCTTGCTTTGTGTACCCCTTTATCATTAATATTCTTCCTGGGTTTCCTACGGCACTGGAGTGCTGGGAAGGGTCACTGCTCAGTTTGAGATGAGGCCTCCAGGGAGAACATGGTGCCTCAGACAGACTGTATAATATGCCATTGCTGAATATTCGCCTAAGCAAAGCCCCTCCTCTTGGGTCACATCTAATCTCATCACTAATTATATCTCTTTGTTAAGGCCAAAGAACATATCTGGTAGTCATCTTTATTAAGCAAATATTAATAAATAGACATGATCCTGATTTTCAGACTTCCCAGTAACATGTAAAGCATGGCTAAGTGCTAATAAAAAAACACAGGGAACAGATCCAATAAATGAATCTGTGCCTTCATGAGGCTCTGATCATTAAGCAAAATGAGTTTGTGACAGCTCTGCTTTGCTCTGGGTATTCTCCCCCAAGCTCACAACCTGCAGCCCATGGCAGGCACGCACGTGGCTGAGCACATCAGCTTTGCCCCTGTCACACAGGCAGAACAGGGCTTGATCGCCACCTCTGCCACCAGCTTCCCAAGGTGCCCCCACCATTACATTCTGTTTGCTTCCGTACCTTTCACTGCTATCCCACCAAACAGCACCTGACTTCTGCCTGCTTAGGGCTGCTATCGTCTCCTATTTATGCTTAGCTCTGGGGGGACCATAATGGATCTCTGCTGATGCTCACAAAAGCTATTATAAAATATATAAAGTAAGATCCACAACAAGCAGCCCTATGTGGGTAGTAGGGGTGCAATACAGAAACTGCTGCACAAGTGACGAGTCATCAAGCTTATTTCCACCTTTCCTACATTTTTCATTAAGGCACAGGAGGGTTAAAAAGGCAACTCCAACAACATCAAGATTTATCCCAGGCTGCTAGTCCACAACTATATACATTTTGAGATTCTCAAAATAAATGCATTACAGAGGTACAACTATCTTTATCCAGCATTAATTATTATTAATGTTAATTACTCACTAGCATGAAATCCCTTCCCATGGAACATGCAAAACATGTATCTTTAGCTGTTGGCCTGCACAGCAGCTGGTGGAGCTGAGCAGGGCAGGCATCTGCCAACAAGGGGCTTTTTTCTAACAGGGAGGCAGCCCTACAGTAAGGGGCTCACACTCAGCATTACAAATCAGAAAACCTCAGGGAGAAAATCTGAAGTTTTGAACCAGGGAATAAAGTGCTGGTTGCATGCAGACCAGTATTTGCTCTTTCTTAAGTAAAGCTGTATGTATCAGCCAATAGTTACCGTGTCTCCCTCTGTATCAGCACTCTTTACCAGAAAGGAAAGGCAACTGACGTTATGAGCACTGTTGAAGTACCACATGAAAGCAGTACCCAGCCTACTGCTCGGTGAACTGAACTATGTGGAAGTGCAGTGGAAATCACCTCCCTGGACCATAACTGCCCTGTGTGCATTGCCATCACAAGGTTTACACATAATTTGCATCCAAATTCAAGGAAACCAGTAAAAGGAGCCACCCTAGGTCCCTGATGCAAATCTCCTGGCCTGAGCAGCTCTCAGCTGTCCCAGAAATACGTACATGCAAATTTAACTGGTTTGAAGTCACATTTTTGGTTGAACATATGTAAATTGTGGTAGGCCTAGCTCTCCCACCCCTGCATCCTAGCAATCTCGCTGACCCTGATGGAAATCCCATGTAGAAGCCCACCAGCCCAACATTGGCCTTGGGAAAGTCTCACATAAAGGGTTGCTTCCAGCTGAGCTACTGCTACATCAACACACCTGGCCTGCTGGTTGCAGCTCAGGCTGAGTATATAAGAGAGGCATAAAACCACATTCCTGACACCTGGAAGCCTACAGGTCACTGCCCACACTCTCCTCTGCATGCGGCACATCACTTAATCACTCGCGTGCTGTGACACAAAAGAGCATATGCTCAAGTACTGCTGTGCCAGATGTCAGATTTCGCAATGTCACCACTGAACACAGGTTGGGTAATTTCCACCACTAACTAGTACCATATTTTGCACACAGATAATATATTTTCACTAACTCCCAGCCAAAACAAAAATCAGCATTTTGGGAAAATGAGGAGGCTGAAGGCAAAAGTGCAGGCAGGAGGTGGTGAGCAATGAGAAAGTGTTTTAACTGGCAGCAAGGGGGATGAACAGAGGTCTCTATGAGGTAGCCAAGAGGGGGCATCATGGCAGAAAATGCTACACCAAGAGGAGACAGTAGCTGAAGATCCACAATGTACGTGTTTGACTCCTGATACCAAAGCACAGCATGTATTCAAGTCATTCTCAGACAGAAGAAGGGGAGGGCTTAAGATGACTACAAGAATTGTGAAAAATGAGCTGGAGCGATCGAAGTACAACTGGTTTAATTTTCAAGTACAACTGTGCAATCCAAGCGCCTCCCATCCGGGCATGTGGCAAAAAGCCTGCTCATGTGGTTCATGAGGTCACCAGAACCCCCAGCACAATTACATCCTTCTGTCAGAGCTACTTATTACTGTAACACATCACATCTTTTCTCTTGGCTCATAAGTACCAGTGTTTTAAACGGCCTACAACCACAATGCTACTTCAACAGCTTTCGAGAACATAAAAAACAGCAGAGAGGACAATCACCCATCTAACAAGCTTGTCTCCAAAGTGAGATCTACAACACAGAGCCTGGTTTCTGCCTTGACATGCATCTGTGCTCTTACACAGATTTCCCTGAAGTACTGTGGCATAGAAGTGATGATTTACTTCACAGCATCTTATACACTTGTATACAGACGCTGTCCTCTTTCCATTTTTAAAGAGAAGGGTCTGCTGCTTCAGTGACTCAAAGCACGACCACTGTCTTAAAAGGAACGGTTAAATTCACATACATAACAAGCGTACCCTGCAAAAACCTTATCCTAAGGTTTTTATTCAGGCAAATGCCTATTGTTTTCATCCTCAATGCAAACTTCATGATTTAGCCAAAAGACAGCTTACAAAGAGACTGACTAGAAGCTCTGATTTGATTTGGGTTTGATTTGATGTGTTGAGTTTACTTAATTTAGGATACCAGGAGCAAGCCTCCCGCACAAGACTAAAAGGCTGAAACCCAAAAATCTCTACAGGAAAATGTACTGCAACTAGAAAGAACAAGAAAAATTATAAAAGTGAAGAAACCATTTGTGGTTACTTGGGATATGTGTAACTAATTCCCACTGTTGCCAAAGGCTGTGAAACTAAGGGAGGGGGGAGCCAGCTGGACAGGCAGGGCAAAAGCACACTCCAAAGAGCATATGACTATGTGGTACAAGCAGGACAACATGTCTCTTAAGCTGCTGCTCTGTATTTCAATAGGCATTTACCTCTGCAACTTACAAATACAATATTTGGGTTCCACAAAGAGAGTAAGAGAGAGGACAGGGGAGCAGAGAGGTAGATTTCCTTAGTATGGCTGAGAAAGGGGACAAAGGGAAGCTAGATTGGTAGCGACACCATAAAATGATGCATAAACATACACAGATAAAACATACACAGATAGATGCTTTTAAACAAAAGCAAAAACCTGCGCTTTGCTCATGGCCATGAAAAGCACTGCATTCAGCAGCATATTTATGGTCTGTGTGTTAGCTTTCCACACTAAGATCACTGCCAGTGCCTTCCAGGGCTCTGAAAACTTAAACTCTCAGTGGAGCCCAGCTTCTGTTGATTCACGTTTGCATCATCTAACCCCTGTGAACCTACACTGGTATCAATGACTAAAGTGCTCTGAAAGACAATTATATCATTTCTAGCACAAGCAATGTGCAATATTAGAAACAGTTTCCAGAGTAGTCCAGCCAAAAAACCTAACCCTGCATTTGAACAGTTGGAACTGGAAACAACTTGCCATTTTTTTAATAGTGTGTAGAATTAACTGTCACAGTTTGCTATATTTATACAAATATATATGTCTCTATACACATTTGTAGGTGTGCATATGTATTTACTGTATCTGTATGTGAGAATATTAGGGATGCTTATGCTTACTCGAACCCGCATTTAGAGAACACTTGCAATGCCCCCAGTCATCTCATACAAAAGCAAACTTCTGCCAAATAAAAAAAAAAAACAAACCCAAACACAGGAGTCAACTTTCAGTGCAAACAATTTTTCTTTGTACTCAACTTTCAAGCATACCAGCCTGTGGAATGTAAACCTGCATAAAATTCTTTTTTTCGGAAATAAAATTTTTACCTAGATCAATAGTTCTCAATCTAACAGCTGTACTTGGTTCTGCGAGGAGTAAGGCTTTCCCAAAGGCCACAGTACACTCCTGGGAGATTAGACCTCCGGGATTCATCTGATTCCTTGCCTGACTTCTGCCAAGCAACGTCCTCTCTGTGAGCACATCAGAACTGGCTTAATGGATTTGCCTGCAGAGCTGCAGCAGGGATACACCCTCGACTTTCCATACCTGGGTCCTTCTCTGTTGACCTCTAATTGACTTCTTCAATGGGATGTGGTTGCACTTGTCTCCAGAGCCATTACATTTCACATGGGGATGGAGAGAGCAGTTGGTTGCGTACCTTCCACTTCTGTGCTATTTTGGTGACCTTGCTCAGAAACTTATTTATCAAGCAGAGAGGGCATCATATATGGGAGCATCTACCAAGACATTCAGGTCTTCCAGCCCATAAGAAGCAATCCGATCCCCACACACGGCATCAGCAGCCAGTAAATGTAACTCCTGTTACAACAGCTGACAGACTAAAGCAGAAGTAATGGCACACCAGGCAACGGGATCTCTGGCAGGTGCTTTCCTCCACCAGTTGTTGCACGAAGGGCAGGAATGTTTCCCTGGCCCCAGTCCATTGCCGGTGAGAAAATACTTCCCATCACCCTCAAGAATGAAGCCTGCAGCACTGCTTTGGATGTCAAACTAAAATTGTCCATTTCAGAGTGGAGTCCTATCCCTCTCTGTATGGAAACAACCCTGCAACATCTCGAAGGATGGAGCCCAAAGCCAGTTCCAAATGAAGTCAACAAGAGATTTTCCAGTGACACACCCAGGAGCTGGCTCCGGCCACAAGTGTCCATTAACATTCTCCCAAGAGGCTGGAGGAGTAGGTGGACATGTTGTGGGCTCTCAGGACCACACAGGACCACACACTAACTCGGTATACAGATACCCTTCTATACATATATAAAATGTGCTTCACCACTTTGGACAACTTCATTTCGGTTTCAGCTACCGATAATAAGCTGGTAAGTGTAATATAGCATATTAAGTTTAAAAAAAAAGTAATCTTTATTTCAGATTCCCCTCTTAGTAATTTTTTCCTGTAAAGTGGAAGGAGGCTAATTTTCACTTCATGTGGGAATTATATAAGCATGCAGATTAACACTTTCACTCTATTTTCTATCAAAAGCTGCCATTTCTTATAAGCTGTATTAAACCCTAGGCTCCAAATCTGAGAAGATGGTGCTGCTCAGTTCTGTGAAAACAGTCAGACTGTGTGTATGGTTATGCAGCATCCCCTGCCCTGCTGGAGCTAAGTAAATTATAACCTTCACTTATTTCAGAGGAATGGTCCCAGCTGCAGAGAAATGATTCTTTCAAATGACAATACAAAATGATACAGTCAAGCTGCCTGACTTTATTCCCAGAGATATTTTTCTCTTGGGATGCAATCTGGTTCAAGTGGAGGGAGTTATCTGAACACTGCATCAGAACACAGAGGATAGAGCTGTTAGCAGTGGTTTCAATCTCTTGCAAAGAATACTCCTCAGTATATGTGGAAACACCCATGCAAAACTATGGAAAAGGAAGAGAGTCACTCTAACTGTTTTCTGATGTTTCTTAAAGGCATCTTGGATGAGTAAGTGTTCATTCATTATATCTTAGCTGTTGCCACTGAAGCAGGCTCCAAGGGCAGGATCTAAGTTTAGGGCTGGGGGAGGAAAGAGGAAAGAACCCCACCATGAGTAAAACAAAATGTTATTTCCAGTGGACAGAATTTAGGCCCTGAGAAACTCAAGGCGGTTGCTTCATCACTGCAAGATGTCATCCACCAACCTGGTCTCTACAGCTCAAGTCACCAAGGGAGCCCTGCAACTGAATCAGACCTTAGTATTGTAGAAAAACTCTCGTATTTGGGTACTACAAAAACCTTCAGTTTGGCCGGGCTGCAGCATCCTGGGCCTGGCTTGGCTTGAAGATAATATCAAGGAGCTCAGAAAGATGGTAACAGATAGAAATATTCACTACAATTAGAGAAAATGCATGGGAAGCAAAGTAACATCGGGGCTGACTGAAGGAGCACAGACTCCAGCACCACACTAACATGAAGGAGTTTTAAGATGCTGAACAAAAGCTGCACAGCAAAAGAATCCATCTTAAAGTGGAGAGAAAAAAAAAACCACACAAGGTTTGAATAAATAAATTCTGCTGGGTTTTGCTGGGATTTTTGTTTGTTTTGTTCTGGATATTTTTTGGGGGTTGACGTGGTCTCTTTGTGGAGTTTGGGAGGCTGGTTTAAAGGAAACTAAGCAAAATGACACTCAGAGTAGCTGGCTGACAGAGAGAAAATGAGCGGAGGGGGATGCAGAAAATTTCACCTTCTTAGGATTTCTATGTCTGCATGTTTTTTACCTTCAGCACAGACTACCTCTCACTGGGAAGATGATCATTCTCCACCAAGAGCAGCTTTGCCCTGACTCTTCTCTATTACCACACTGTGTCAATCCACCTCCACCAGTGAGTAATCACCCATCCGACCAGCAAACTGAAGCACATACCAGCTGGGGTGTTCACTTTAGGAGGTTCAAGGAAAGGGAACCAGCACTAGGTGCCTCACACAGTTGAGGGCGAGGCTATACTCAGTAGTACTATAACGGAGAAAGCCACTGTCCCCAAGACCCCTATGCAAATTTCCCAGTGTCCCAGTCTGCAGGCTTGTCAAGTCACTGGTCATGAAGGGCAACGCTAGCAAGACAGGTTGATTGCAGAGAAGAAAACAAGACAAACAGTTGATCACATCTTGCTCGTTTACTGCTCATGTATATGCATTTATCAGACTGCTTTTTGAGTCAAGATCCTCCTTCCAGCTCCTGAGTTTGTTCTTGCAAAAGCACCAGGTTAACCTCAAAACAAAGTGTTACAGTGTTTCAGGTGCTTACTGATACCTTCGTTGATATCCACATAAAACATTTTGAAATTGTATAGGAGAATGAACTAAAAACCTCACGCAATCAGCCTGTATTTATGAGAGCCTCTTAGAAATACAGCTGACTTCTAGTTCCCAGTGTAAGACATGAAACGGCACCTCAAGGACTTCGCTGCTGTGTAATGTGAATAAAACTAGGGTAAACCTGTTCAGCATGTGTGAGAAGGTAGATGCTACCAGGTCCAAACTGGAACCCTACAAACTCTGTTAAACTATGCTTGAGATACCCTGCTGGAAATGACTGAGCTTGGGCTAGCTCTCCTTCCAAGAACTCCTCACTGTAAACTCCCAGACACAGGGATGTGATCTTTACAGGATGCAAGGAGACAGGAATGACTGAAGGGGCCACAGGGCACACATTATCAGCAAACACACATGAAATATAAGGTAGTTTGAAAAAAGAATATCAAGTCTTCGACTGGCACCTCAGCCAGAGCCTTCAAAAGCCCTAGCTTCTGTACTCAGTACTTGTCTCTCAGCGCAGCTGAGTTAGGGTTGCCCCATGAGCATAACAGGAGAAAAGAGCAGCAAAGCTTCCCTTGTCAGGCCATTCATACAACACAGGCAGCAAGAACTGACCAATGTCAGTGGCAAGAATGGGTTGTGAAAGGTCTGTTAAGGCTGGGAGCACACCCAAGCAATTAATCAGCATGGTGACCTCTCAGCCAAGAAACAAGACATCTAACATCTTTTCCTTTTCTGCTTCCCGAGAACCTTTGAAAAATGGCATAAAGTGAATAAAAAAACCATTGCAAAGTGATTTCAGTTTTAAGCTGCTTGCATGACAGAATGTACAATAAGTTTAAGTATGACTTCAAGCCAGAGCTAGCTTCCACTGGCAAAACCAACATCAAGAAAGAAATCCAGGTCCTTTCTCATGCTGCCTCAAGTACAAACCAGCTTATTTTACCCCAGTTCACAAGAATGCTAAGCAGGTCCACTTAAGCAGGACCATTATTTGCTCTTGGACATATACTCTTGTAGTCCTGGAAGGCAAATAACATTTTCATTCTGCAACACATCAATCTGAATACACACATTTGATTAGCTAGTTATGTGAGATATCCTCAGGCACTCTCTGCTCCTCCACATTTTAATAATCTTTTTTATTTCTGGCTGATAGTATTTGCACCCCAAGCATACTAGTATTTCCACACACCTATGCCAACTCTAACATTGCAAGCAGCTGCCCGTTCTTCTTCACTTTCCTGGTCTTCTTCCTACACTTTCCACCTCGCAGCTGCTGCCGCTATGCGAAAAGCATGCCAAATTTGCCATCTTCAGATAACTGAGTATTATACACCTTACTCCTACATCACCCAGGTCACTTGTTAATGCATAGAAACCTTGACAGATGGCATCAATATTCTTTCACATTATACAGCCACGTCTCAAGATTTTTCACAGCTTGAGCATAGATCTGCTCAAACCTTGTAACCAATCCATTAGTACCATATGAAAACAAATTTTTTAATCTTATTTTTTCTGCAGAATGAAAAATACCATAATGCTAAGCTTGAAATAAAATTACAATTCATAGCTTAATTTTTTAAGTATGTGAGTATTTTTCCAGATTTTGCTTTAAGCCCCTGCTGGTGCCTGCAATTCCTTGAAGCATTCTTACACTACACCACATGAAAATAAACTGCATTTATCCCCTGTAGAGTCAATCTGTGCACCAACAATAAACACCCTAAGCCTGCCTCCTTTAATATGTGAAACTCTGACCTCAGATGTATATGCAAGGTTGCTGCTGACTTTAATGAAGACAGGAAAGTGTATTTAAGGGTAAAATGGGCAATGCAGTCTGGTTTTCCTCAATATTTCATATAACCACTCCATCAGATTCCTCAGGGCCTTTTTACCCAGGCCTCTGTAATGAGCTTTTGTGAGCTAAACCTTCCAGTAAACTCCTTTCCCCCTTGACTCCAAGTTTCAAAAACCCTAATTTAACTCCAAATATAAACAGCGACTCCAGAGACTATTTCTAATCCCGTGTACTCTTGTGATGCTGCTTCGTAGCATGATGCTCTTCCACAGCCTCTGCTCATCCATTTGCTGCAGCAGACTCTGAAAACAGCCCAAGCCAGGCATTCAGCTCCCCCAGGGTCAGGCACATGGGGAAGCTCTAGGGCATATTCCAAAGCCAAAGGTAAAGCCGGGATTTAGGGCAGCAGCACATGATACTGCTCTTGGGAAATGAGTAAAAACCTCAGTTCAGGTGACGTACTTGTCTCACAAGACCAGCTCACTGGATGGGGCTCACCTAGATGGGTAACATCACTCTAGGACCTTGTCACTAGACGTCTGCTCATCCAAAAGCAGCACTGTTATATTTCCATTCCTTCATAAACCAAAGCCATATTAGACCTCAATGAGTCCAATTCTATCCATGCCGAAGGATCCACTGAAAACCCAGCACAAACCAAGGATCATTAACACAATGCCAAATTTCCTCTTGAAGGTGTTAAGCCTCAAAAGAAGAGATCACTGCTGTGGGATGGTAGCCTCCCTGCTGGGATCCACCTCCCCGCCAGCACCCATGGAGGCATAAGGCAATGGTTACTGGGGGGAAGTGTGCTGCATCCCCAGTTGTTCTTGCCTCAGATGCCTGGTCTGTGCCACAAACCCTTAAAATCCACCAGTTACCAGCTTTCTGCCTCCTCCCTGCTTGCTGCAGCTGTCCAGTAGGCTGGGGAGGGCTCAAGGCAACTCTCCTAGACAGCCACTTCAATTCCCAGCCCTCTTCCAAGCTCCCAGGAGCACAGTTCAGCCTCCTTCCTACATCCTTCCCCTGGCCCCCAGAAACATTTGCCTCCTTCCATAACAGGAATAACAGGGCTTCATCAACTCACAGGATGATGGCAGGGGGGCAAGTCAGGTTCTCCCCAGAGGCAGGGGCCAGGGAAAGCTCCTGGACATGGACATGTCCTAGGCACAGGCAGCCACACACAGGTTCAGCTCCCAGGCACTAGGCCGGTGCTTGCTTTAGGAGGGACTCCAGGTTCTACAAGATGCCTGCTGCTGAAAAAGCCTTTCTATTGCACAGAAGGGTGGGATGGCAAGAGCCCTTCATCACCCAGCAAGACTTTGCACTGCTTCATCGTTTTCCATGTAGAGGGCCAACTAGAGATAAACTGGGTTTCATTACAAGTTATAATAGTGACACTGCAGAAAAAGAAATTGGTTTTGTTTCCTCCAGGCTCCCTGCTGTAGTTTCCATTAGGCACAGAAAAATTCAGATAGCGCAACCATTTTCAATTCTAATGTTCCTCCTGTGCCTTCACCAGGACAATTCCCCAGGGAGAAATTTTGCTACTGCCAGCAACTGATGAGTGTAAACACCATACTACTGCACTTTCTGGTGTTCAGCCAGGTGTTTACCTGAAAATAAAAAGCAAACAACATTCAAAACTCCAATAACTTTTTCCAAAATCCTTGTGACCCTGCATCTGATTTTGCACGTGCTCTTCGAGATGAAGGTTATTTGAAAGACTTAATATCAGGAGTGACTACAAAGCATACAGGTCATCTACAACACTTCTTGCAGAAGTTAAAAATAGCAGCTGATAACATGATACAATACTTCTGCCCAGTTCTCAAAAACCAGAGGTGGCAGGCAAGGTTAGAAAAGATTAGGAAAGTGCAACTGGATTTCACATTTTCTTTCATTAAGAAGACCAAATCTAAATCTTACATTCATATCTGAGGAGCCATCCAAGTGCTGAACTGTCATCACAGCCTCAGGGCACTGCCCACTGGAATCTTACATGGATACTGCATAAAAAGGAGCTACCACATAAGCTTTGACTACTAATCTGCTGCCCTGTTAAGCTGTGGATAGGATAAGGCACAGATAGGGCTGCTAACTAGTAGCTGTTAAATGAGTTGAGCCCCTCTCTAAGAGCAAGCAGGCTGCTGTCAAATTGCTTTGATGAAGTGCTGCTGAGAGTAGGTGTAAAGGGTACAGCCCCCCACGTTTCTATGGGGTGAGCACTGTGCCCACTGAAGAACAATTTCCATTCACAGACTAGGACACCACCCCCACCCCACCCCCACACACACAGTGGGTGAAGCAGATAAGATGACAAAAAAGTGTCATTTTAAGTAATAATTCACTTCTGAACTACTTATACGCTGTTTCCATCAGGTCAGCACCTAGATAACAGCCTCAATGACTACATTTCAACTCCAACTACAGCCATGTGCAGAAGATGGTGCTGGAGCTCCCTGCACTGAAACCAGGTGGATGTACTCAGAGCAGCTACAACACAAACCAGCTTGGTTTCTTCACCACAAAAAAAGTGGACAGAAAATAAACTTCCCGCACCAAGCATCTCTTCTGGCTTCAGGGTAGTGACAAATGCAATCCATTCAAAGAAGGACAAGCTTTGAAAATAACAATTTAACTCTGTCTTATATAAATGAGTACATCAGGGACAATTCAAAACCATACAAGAGGTGTAAACCAGCTGGATTTCTGAAAAGATCTTACATGGCATTTGGCAGCCTGCTGGACTGGCAGTAATGCCAGGATGGCTCTTGGTCCTCAAATCTCATCCCACCCCTCAGTAATGACATCTTGTGCTGGCCTCTGGCATGTTACATAGTCTGCTTCCCTGAGCTTTTCCATCTATAAAATGGGAATAATCACATTTAATTTCCTTGCAGAGCTGTTATTAGGGTTAATTAGCCAATGTTTGTACACTGCTTTGAAAAATGTAGGAGTTCTCTCTCTCCTCTCTCACTTTCTCTATATATAAATATATGATGTCCTATTATCATAACCATCTGTGCCAGTGGGAAATTTTAATTGCTGAGCTAGTTCTTGGGAAAGACCTGCCATTCTGTAAAATATAGGTCAGAGGACTTTGTGAACTGTGAAGGTAATGATAACACATTTCAACAAGGAATGCAATGAGACATGAGGTAATACTAAATTTGGTGCTACTGTGGAGTTGTTTGCTAAGAGCCTGGAAGAAAAATCTTACTGGTCCTTCTTCATGAACCTAGTACTATGAAAGCAACTTAAAATCTCTCTCCAGGAAAACAAATAAATCTTCAATTTTTTTAAAAAGGCAGTGACCTGCATTTTGAAATGCAAAGGATGGGATACCCTCAAAGCTACCCTGCAAGAAATGTATGAAAGAGATTCCATTGCTAGAGAGAAACAAGTAGATCAAAATAAATGGTTCTTCTGGCTCTTGGCATGAAAAAAACAGCTCATTTTTTAAATGAGAAAAGAAACAAGAGAGGAACAGAAAAGAAGTTATGAAGTCTGAATATACACTGGAGGTAAAATATTACAAGGCATAAAGTTGAGGGGACAAACAGTAGGGGGTTTGTTTTGCTTTTAGCTTGAAAGAGTTAACAGGAAACAAGTCTATGTTTTTATAAATATAACCAAGGAAAATACAGGAGAGAATGGGTCTATTGTTGAACAAGGCAGGGGAACACATAACAAGAATCCAGATGGATGAAGCACTCCATAGTTATTTTCCTATGTCTTCTGCACAAAGGACATAGAACTAGTAAGCAGGAGATAAAATTCATGATCTAGATAAGAAATTAATCAGAAAAATGTGAAAGTATATTCATTACAGAAAATATCTCCTGAAGTCAATGGAGTTAAACAAGGGATAAATTTAGCCTACATTTTATAACTCAATAAGACCAAATGACATGCACAGAAGAGATCTAAAAAAACCCTAAATATACACTGAGACCATAAAACTGCTGTTGAGCAGTCTTGAAGCTCATATGGAACTAGCAAAATATAAGCTGTCTGGAGATAAACAGTTTCTAGAAAAGAACAACATGCGGATGGGGTAACATATAGCATTAGGAAATTCCAATCAACTGCTTTATTAGAAGACATAAAATAAACAACATGAAACAGCATGATGAGCAAAAGAAAGGTTCAATAAAAAAAGACTCTGCCCAGAGAAACCTGAATGCCTTCCAAAGACACAAGTGTCTTGGAGGGAATGAATCGCAAATTAAGCAAATAGTCTTTACTACTTATTCCCTACGGGATTACAAACATACAGAAAAGAGTATGCTTTTAACAATAACTCCACAAAACCAGAAAGAATGGGAAAGTCCTAGGTCATAGCCTACGCTCATCTACACTGGTGTAAAACTAGACAACATTCACCAGCTACCACAGAGTTAGCTCAGTGGAGCTGGAAGCCACAGCTATACCAGCCTTGGACTCAATCCCTTCACAGTGTGAACTAATGCTATTAGGAAAGGTGCTAACTTAGCACACAGGGATAAAAACGTTCTCCACTCATCTTGGAAAGCAAAGCTGCACAGCATGTCCCTGCACACTGCCACTGACGCTAACAGAATGATAAATAAATATCATTTATTTATCAGTGGTGGTAAATGGTGTTAAATCCAGCTGGAGGCCAGTTACAAGTGGGGTTCCCCAGGGCTCAGTGCTGGGTCCAGCCCTGTTCAATGTCATCGTCAATGACCTGGATGAAGGCATCAAGTGCACCCTTAGCAAGTTTGCAGATGACTCTAAGCTGGGTGGAATTGTTGATCTGCTGGAGGGTAGGGAGGC
>WAAB01006340.1:32771-120541 GCA_013389865.1 Piaya cayana | reverse complement strand
AATGGCCTTAAGCTCTGCCAGGGGAGATTTAGGCTAGAGATTAGGAAAAAGTTTTTCACAGAAAGGGTCATTGGGCATTGGAACAGGCTGCCCAGGGAGGTGGTTGATTCACCTTCCCTGGAGGTGTTTAAGGCACGGGTGGACAAGGTCCTGAGGGGCATGGTTTAGTGTTTGATAGGAATGGTTGGACTCGATGATCCAGTGGGTCTTTTCCAACCTGGTGATTCTATAATTCTACGATTCTATGATTCTGTGAAACGGGAATGGTCAGACCTCAGGCTGACAGACAGAGGAGCTCGCTATGAAGACTGATTTGGATGAACTCAAAACCAAATGCAGATCACTGACTCTCTTCACTGGAGACCAGCACTACAACTGGGAGCGTGTCTGGAGATTTGCAGTCATCTATGCAAATCACAAATCCACATCTTCCATTAGTGTGCTTACCGTGAGCTTAAATAACCTAGATGTATCAAAAATACAAGTAAACTAGACAATTAGCACATTAAAACAAATGTGAGTGTACATATATACATTTTTTTTCACAATATTTTAATGCAAAATTTTGCTCATTTATAGTATTAGTAGAAAAGGAAGAAATTCCTATAGCACTCACAACTCTTACGCAGAACCACTAGACCTCCAAACGTTATCCACGTGAAGAACAATAATCAACATTTTATACAAAAAATTACTTGAAGACCAGAAATATCAAGCAAATTTCATGATCAAATCACATATATGAAACGTACTGACTGGCACTTGATGACAGGAAGAGGGCTGATGAGCATTTGCTCCAGCCTTCCTCTTACAGCTTAGTAAGAAAAGCCATTCCACTTTGATAAGCACTGAAGATGTCACCAGACAATGTAGAACCATCAACCCAGGGGAAGACCAAGTTAAATCATGCAACAGGCCAGCAGGCCAGGCCAGACACACATGCTCAGGAAGGCTAAGTCTTAATTCAGGCAAAATGCACAGTTAAGGTGGCCATGCCAAAGCTGCGAGCATGTCATGGGGAGAGGAGCACAGTTGGGCAGATACCACCAAGAGGATGAGCAGGCTGAGGAGGCACAGCAGCTTTGAGGAATTTTTTTTTTAGTTCAGGGAGAGAAGAGGAAGTGGAGACAATTTACGCATAATTGAAAAACAGCAATTTATAGCAGCAAGGGGATGGTTAACACACAATAGATGAAAAGTCATAAACCACAAAATTGCTTTTTACTCGACATTATCTGCCCTGCCTGTGGAGGCATTTTGTAAATAAACCATCCCAAACAACACACCAGTAAGCAATCCCCACAAATCTATGAGTTGTACCATTTAGGGAGCTCCCACACCCAACTTGTCCCTCCTCTGGCTCCCAACTAGCACCTAATGCACACAGGAGGAGACTGGATCTCCACAGCATTGTTCCCTTCGCTTTGAAGGGATGCACTGACTGCTTGTCCAATGCCTAACATTTGTTGTGGTTTCTGTGCAGCCCACTCAATAGCTCCAGGAAGCTACAAAGGATTTCAAAACCAGACCGGGGCTGCTGCAGTCAGTCAAAAGGCCCACAACATAATCATTTCTGTTTCTTGGAGAAGAAACTACAAGTGCCTGTTGTGCACTCTGTGTTTTTTAAAGGTGGCTTACTTTGTTGAGACAGGAATGGGAAAACAAGTTTATTCAGGCTCACCCATTCTTTATGGAGTTCATGGCCCTTGCAAAAAAACCTTTTTCCCCCCACACTTTGCTGTTCAGCGATGACAGGCATTTCCAGAGCAAAGACTGAGGGGATGTTTTTGCAGGGTATCTACCCTTAAACTGACTGCTCGGGAAGTCCCAGGCCTTGCAGAGAGGGTATTTCCAACTGTTGTATCAGCATCTCTGGGGATAAGACTGGTGCCGGGTGGCTTAGTCAGGGATTATCAAATGCAGGACTACTCCCCATGCCTCTTTTTAGCTGCCTTCTTTTTCTGCTCTCCGTCAAGTTCCTGGGACGACTCCTGCTTCTGCAAGAGCAAACATGAAGCATCCTTCTAACAGAGCCAGCTAAAAGACACCGCCAGGCAATACATCAGCAACATGCTATTAAGAAATCTCAAAAAAAACCCCATGCTGAAAGCCTCATCCTTTGGTGGCAATCAGCCTCTGCACTAGCTGTCCTACCAGCAGCACAACCAAATCAGCTGCAGGAGGAGGGCATCCCCTCTCCACCAGCCTTGATTTCCTTAATTTTTGCAGTTTTCCAGGGCATACCAGGATCTCTTGCAGGCCACGGGGCTGGGAAAGCAGAGCACTGAGTGAGTGGAAGGAAAGTCTTTGGAAATACAGTTTTAGTAACTTTGCTTCTGTATCAGCATGTATCTTCCAGTGATACACACTAAGTACATAGACCTAAGATTTCACTGTGCACTTTAAGCAGTGCACAGTTCACTGTTTGAAGTAACTCGGTGCATGATATACATTCAGTGACACCGAAGCACAGAAGTAGATGAGGAAACAAAAAAGGGGGATCCTGGACTATTTGCACCTCTTTCATTGATGCTACAGTGGTTATTTGCTCTACCCCTTAACCTCCCAAGCTAGCCTGATGTTATACATGCTAAAAATTTACATCTAACTCATACAACC
The DNA here is from genome assembly GCA_013389865.1 of Piaya cayana. Classification (NCBI taxonomy): domain Eukaryota; kingdom Metazoa; phylum Chordata; class Aves; order Cuculiformes; family Coccyzidae; genus Piaya; species Piaya cayana. The sequence continues at coordinate 117,922 of WAAB01006340.1, read as the reverse complement.
ACACTCAGAAGATCCAATTTACCAGAACAAGTTTTGTAGCCCCAGTTCAGAAAAATTCTGTGGCTCCTCCAACTGTCTCTGAACAACACAGTTTCAACCTATCAGAAAGATGAGATTGAAGAGATAAGAGAGAAAGGGGAGGCAACACGGTCATCAGGAGCCCAACTGCAAGAACTAAAAGCTGCAAAATTCTACAGACACAGCTCGCGTCATCCTGAAGTAGCAGAACCAAGAGCATCTGAAGAGAAAACTATTTTCAGCAGGACTGATAGGAACTTGGAAATTAAAATACCTGACTATCCACTTGGTTTGCTGGCCCATATGGCCAAGGCAATTATCCCCACTTGTTTCACCTCTCCACTCACTGGAAAAAGGATATATTTGGAAAGATGGTTGGAAAAACATTGTGAAAAAAACATTGCTATTTAAGCAATCTCTAAAAGCATTTCCATAAATATTTTCTCAAAATATATAAAATAGTAGGATCATAGGCCATGCTAAGCCGTGCCATCTCATAATAAGCCATTGCCACCATGCAGAACCTGTATGGGGTACCACCTAGTGGGTACCAGGGACATCAGATCATTCTGAGGCACCACAGCACAGCAGGAACAGCCTGTGCTGCTGCAATTTTGGAGAAGTTCAGAGGTTTAAAGAAAATAAATAATAAAAGTATGTGACTAAATGCTCTCATTCCTGTTGCTGTTTGCATATTGTTAAAGGGCCAACTCCATTTTTAAAGCACTTTACTGGTCATCTTCAAGAACTGACCATGTATACCCACACTTGTTTTCAATCTTTTAATTCTTGATAGCATCATACCACAGAGCCTGGAATTCCCAGTTTTCCATTGTATCATGTTATGATTCACAGTAAAAGTGGCTACCTGTAGTTCTCCATGGCTACACTTCTATGCATTCTACATTTTTAAAGCCAGAGAAGTCTGTAACTTTGGCAGAAGATCAGGACAGAGAGAACTGCTTAGTTCCAATTCGAAAGAAAACACCTTCTGGAAAACGTCTACTGTACAGATGATACACGGGGGCCACCAGAGACCACCAGCAGCACAATGACTCCTAATTAATAACAAATGGAAACAAGAATGTTCGGAATGGGGCTGCCTGCGCCTATGTGCAATAATTAGTAACATGTGGCACCACGCATGGTATGTGACACTGTCACTCCAGTAACCTCCTATTCAGTGAAAGAGGAACAAAGTTCTCCAACAAGTGGCTTTAGTTTCGACAGTTTCTTCGAAAGATGCATCACAGTGACGCTCAAGGAACATCCACGCTGGGTGTTACGTCCCAGGAAAAAAAACCCAAATCAACCTCACTACTTCCCACAGCCTATGGATTTTAAATGAAACCTCACAATCTAAACTTAGAAGCAGAGCAGAAAACTTGTGAAGAAGCCACTCCCTGGGAGAGCCTGGGAGTGCTGCCTTGAACAATGTTAGGAAGGTGTCTAGCATCAATGCAGGCAAAAGGCCACACACACCATGCCTTGGAGGAACAACAGCAGAAGGGACACTGCTATGGGTGCATTAGGAGAGACAGATGCCACTAACGCTTCCAGTCAAATACACGGCAGCTCCCATTACTATTAAGTAGTGGAGAACACGTGTGTCACCTTCACCTGCTGCTAGCTTTGACACTGCTTTCACCTCCACCACTTACACACTGAAGAAAGAGAGGGGTGCTGGGAAGACAATTCACTCAGAAATGCCTGCTTTTTAAGAACCCCCCCTTTATTTTCCTACAGCATATGCATGGATAAAAATAGGCAACTGGCCTCAATAGCTTATGAAGCTCTCGAACTCTGAACAGATTTGCTGCAGCCTTCCTGGGCACCACACAAAGTCCATCCTTCCCTCTACAAACCCCTGAAAGGGGTAGGAGGAGAGCCGTGCAGTGGATACACTGTGGTTTCTAAATGCACTGCTCTAAGGATATTGCACTAAATAGGAGCGGAAGGGTTTCACCCTTCCCCTAGTTCTGTGTTTCAGTCTCCAAATCAACCCAACCATGAATTTACTGATGAGGATGACAGAGGAGTGAATGTGGCAGAGGGCAGCACCTAACAGCTTATCACCTGCTGTAACTGCAGCTGCAGAGAATTGCAGTCGGTACAGGACCATCCTAGCAAGAAGCATGGGACTATCAGACTCACTATACAGTTGCTACTTGAGAAGTAGTGAGACAGAGGGACACTTTAATTCCCATGGAGTTCAGTCAGTGCAGAGGCAAAGAGGAGGTGGACTAGAAGAATTCTCCAGAGCTCACTCCACAGATTAACTCAGCGAGTGCTTTTGTCACAAGAACGTTATTGACTCCTTCCTGCTTCCCTTTTATTTTCATACGGATCACAAACCCAACAGCCATCTACGATGACTAAAACAGCAATTACAGGCACATCACTGAAATACTGCAAGGACAGAATTACTCCAGATTCACAGTGCACCCTCACTGCTTGCTGACAACTGTATATGCGACAAGCTTGACAATAGGAGACTATTGAAACCACACCAGCACACAACTCACAAGCTGGTGGAACTTCAGGTACCATCAACACCTTGCAAATCGTGGGTAGCACAATATCATTAGCCAAACCCGTTCAAGTAACAGCTGTGTGCTTTAATTTGAGGCATATCAACAGCTGGCCCCACTGAAGACATGATCTAAGACATCTGCTGTCCTCAAATTGAGGGGGTCCTAAGCTGAGCAGATATGGAAGCTACTTGCTGTGGTGTCCCTGAGCAATCAAAACTGAAATTCAATTTAGTTGGTCAATCAGGTCTTGCAATTTCCACAACAGCCCTTAGCAGATGCATTTTCTCTTCCACACACACGCACAATTCCAGCCGCTTGGCCTCACAGTGGACAGCAAGCAAATACAAATGCAGACAGTTAAATCTCAAGCAAATTCAGATCCATCATATGCAAGCGTACATACCCTCTCACAGGCACACGCACTTTGGAGCAACTTAATGATCTATTGCAAGGGAAGAGTCTGTTTGTTTTCCTTCAGGAACTGGTATTGATCCTGACACCCAAATGACATCTTCTCAGGAGAGTGAAGTTATTCCGCCTTGTCCATGCCTCCTTTTTCTGGACAGAAGTCTTGGTCTAAAATGCTACACTGATTCCAAGTGTCTTTAGAGGTTCAGTGCATGTGTGCAAGAAGGGACCCCATCCCATTCTCCTACAACACAGTAACTGTTACTCCTGCTGGAATCTGCCCTTCTTTGTCACTTCTCTTAACCATTACTTTCTCTCAAGGAATTACTCAGGTACATATAAGATAGCAGACAACACATAAATCTTCCCTCAGTTTCCACTGAGTTTAAATATTCACTTCACAAAAGCCGGAAAACTTGTTTGGGTTTTTATTACTCTTATTGAAAGGCCTACAGAACAACATAAATCCCATCTTTTTCTAGAGGAGCCAATAGGACTCGTTAAGCCTTCTGGTTCCCTCTGCTGCCATAAAAAGGTGCAGGGTTTCTGAACGTGATCAGCTGCTGTGTAAAGGCACTGCTGCAGTCTTGGAGGAAAAAAAATCAAGAGTTCATGTGTCTCCTAAATGAGCCTCCCATGGGACCACAGCAGCCTCTCAGCACTGCCAAGCCAAGGCAGGAGCTGGCACTGAAGATCATCACCTCTGAGCATAAAGGCTTCCAGAGACCCCCCCTGTTTGGCTCTGGGTCTTTGGAAACAACTATGCTTCAGAACTGACTGTACAATGCATGGGGCTGAATGGAGCAGTTTCTCACTGTAAGGAAGATCAAGCAATCAAAGCACTTAAGCTTTTGCTTTCTACTAGGCTTCCAAGACACTGCCCTTGAAGACATTAAAGCCAGGTATCCTGCTAACAGAGACAGAAAGCTAGACATCAACCAGAGCATCTTCTTACAGGCCCATCAGGTTCCCCAGACAGACTTACGACTACAAAAAAAAAAGGGGGGGGGAGGAGAAGGGGAAGCACAGAGAATGCAACTACTCAGAAACTGCGTGACTTCTACCTGGCAGAACCCACGGCCAGAGCAGGGCACGGAGCCAGGCAGAGCATGTCAGAAGACATGCCATTTCCATATGTGAAGGCAGTACCCACCCCTGCTTTACATCCCTTCCAGCTTCCTGAGAGTCTGGGAAAAGAGCTCCCACAGTCACACAGCTGATGCTACACCAGAATGAGAGGCACCAAATTGACTACTGCCGGCAGGCAGCTACAGCTGCACCTACCCACTGGTGCTCCCCTGCACAAACAATGAGGTGACAGCAAGCTCAACATCCCCAAACTAAAATATGTGCACAGGTACAAGGTCAATTTGTGCACGCTCAAGGGAGGTGGTGATTCCCAGTGCTACATTTACACATGTAAAATAGAGGCAAATTGTTGACTGCTGACAGCTTATCCAGCACCCCAAGGCAGCAAGACTGCCTGAAATGACTCCCTGTCAGAGAACCACTCACGTTCACCTGATGGCAATAAGATGTGGCATATCTGTGGCTAGATCTGGACAAGAACCTTTAAGCTGCCCCAGCAACCAGTGGCCTACCAAAGTCATCACGTACTACGTGCTTATGTCCCCATCAGTCATTCATTTTGAGGTATTTCAAGCATGGGTGTTGCAAGAATAGCTTCCATCAACAGCAGCTCATCAAACAAAAAGGCTGGTATCCCTGAGAACTGTCTGAGGAGGGAAGCACTGTATAAAATTTCAAATATAAGAGATGCTTTGCTCCAACAAGCACACTCCAGGAACAGAAACCACAGTAAAACACTGTGATTAACAGAATGATGTTTGTATCTTTTCTAGGTCAACTCTCAATAACTTCAGAAGATACCAGGTCACAGACTCATTTGGTGGGTTGGCTTTTTCTTAAGAAAAAAACCCCACAGCTATATTGACTTCAATGGAAGTTTTCCATTCTTCAGTAACTAGATCTGTGTGATAATACATTTGACCTACATGGAACTGAAGTGTCTTCTCTCTCACAACAATCATAAACCTAAGGAAGATCATTGCAGCATTTCCTCATCAGATATTAGAAAGCAGAAATTTAGCAAAGGTTTACAGCAAAACTTGAGGCCATAAGCCTAAACTATGCTTTCATTACAAGTTTTAGGCTTGGACCTGCAGCTCAGAGCCTATGGACTGGGTAAGGGAAAAATCAGCCAGTATTTCCATGCTTCCCTGTAATTTGAAACCACTGAGACATATCTCAGGGTATAGATCACACAGCTCTATAAATAAAATAAAATTTTGTACTCTTTGGAAGAAAACTGACACCAAATTCACATAACAAATGTTAGAAGAAACAAGGCTGACCTATGGCCCAAGCACATAAGCTTCCCTCTTGTTCCACAGGAGAAAGCTCCACCACCACCATCAGTTGGCTATGCCCTTGGGGGCTTATGGCTATAGGTAGTCTACTATACACTAAATGTCTGTCTGTACATAGCAACTTCAGTTAATGAGGTAAATGTTTATTAACAGAAAGTGCTACCAGCAAAATTCCAGCAAATTTCCATGAAAGGACAAGCTTCTCTTCTCAGGTAATTAAACAGTGACTCTTTCCAGTAAGTCCCAGTCCCAAGTCCACATCACACAGATACCTATGACTGCTTCTCTATGCTACATGAAGTGTCCCACTTTTGAAACTCATGCAGTCACTTCTGTGAACTGAAGTATGACCTCTCCCTGGCACAGTCTTTTTAAAACAAACCTGCTACATACGTGTGAAAAAGCAAGTAACCCACTACCAGAAAATACTTAGTTTAGTACAAAGCAATTATCCTCTAATGTAAAATATCAGAGAAGTACAGTTTTGAAAGTATGTGGTTATGAAATGACTGAATGTATCATTATGGCTCTTTTACAAAAATTTAAATGATACCACCAAAGAATTCTTTCATTTTATAACAGGAAAGAAATCTTCTAAAAGGCAACTGTCACTTAAAATCCCCTTGTAAGCATTCTGCTCAGTTTCAAAATGGGGGACAAAGGTGCACTATAAAGAATTTTAAGAAATTAATTCCCTCCTATTCTGGATCCCCTCTCTTGATAATACACAGCAAAGAAAACAGGACATCTTGGAGCCCACTGATATGAAATCAGTGAAAGCTTTGCATCAGGATCCTTGGAGGTGCCTACAAATGACCATGTTTGGAGCCCAAGCAGCAGTTCCTGTAAGTCTTTATCTTCCGTACATGACGCGAGCACTACTGTTAAGTGAATTTACAAGAAATAAGAATGAGCACATTCAGACCATTTCTCAAAATTCTTGCAAAATGGGAAGCTGCATTTCTTACCTAGTTTCCAATAAAATGCCTGCCAGCCCCTTCATTGCCCCAAGCAACCTTCCAGCTCACAGGCAGATTTCAACGAACTCTGGCCAAGGACTATGGCACAAGGGATGGTCACCAACAACTGCATTTCTGCGAGTGTTCTGGAAATAAAATATCTAGGAGAGATTATACCCCAGGGAGAGGAAGGCTGGTGGCAAGCTGAACCTATGTTGGGCATTGAGAAGTGACATAAGAGCGTGCTTACACAAAGATAACAAAGGCTTTCATCAACCTAACCCCAACACAAGCCCTCCTCATCCCTCCACCCCTGGGTTTTGGCCATGATAACAAATAATTCAACAACTGAACAAAGCATGGAGTCTACTCCCTGTCTCAGCAGCCCATCCTGCCTCATGGCTCCCTCAGTCCTCCCTAGGGCCTTCTCCCTACTTGGGTACCACACAAAGGGTCACCAGCTGCCTTTCTCAGAGATAAACCCTTCCCAGAGGCTACAGCAGCCTCTCAGACAAAGTCAGCGCTGTTTAGAATGATGCCAGACCTCCACCAAGACTTTGGTCTTGTTATTCACATTCTCAAGGAGAAAGACAGGAGGGCAAAGCCTGAAGTCCACAACCTCTCCCCATGACACTTCTCCATGCAGCTGGTCCCCACAGTTACCGGAGAGGCACAAAACACAGTCCTGAGAAAGCAGAGCACCAGCCTCTTGCACATCACTAGATAATGAACAGAGAAACCCACTCCCATCATTTTCAATTAGCAATCCTCATTTTATTTTTTTCTGCAGATCATCCCAAGGGAACAGGGTAATGCCACTGGCCTTCATGTAGGGAAGAAGTTAAGCTCAAATGCTCTCCATTCACTTTCAACATAAATTGTTCACAGCACTTAATTTGAAGAAAACTGCAATTAATTGTGCTATGGTACCAGTAAGCACACCGGTTACACCATTAGAGACCATTATTTTCGCTCAGATTTTATGTTACTACATTATTGATGCAACTGGCCAGTGTAATGAAGCAGTGCTTTGCATCCTTCTTGGTACTGAACATCAAGTTCACGGTGCTATAGCACCAGTGCCAGATTTAGTGAAGGGGTTTTTTCCAGTAGGTCAAAAATTCCAGCTAACAACCTAAAAAACAGCTGTGCAAAAAGTTAAACACCTGTCCTTAATCAAATGTAAATTGCTTGGGTTTCTATTTCACACAACTCAAAATTACAGCTCTTTCTAAATACTCTGCTTTGACAGTGAATATTTTTACCTCATCTGGACAGATTATTTTCAGAAAGGCATTCAAGAGAGATTAAGCCAAAATGCAGTAAATTAGCAAGACAATTACGTAAATACTGAACTTCTTTGAAGTAAAGGGTGAAAACAAAACCCAGCTATATCTAGAGGGTCACCACTCCTAACACAGAGAGCACATCTGAAGGCCAGGGAAAGAGGATTTGCCCATGCCAAAATTGCAGAAGAAAACCTACAGCAGTTATTATGCAAGGTGCTCAGAACAGTAGATACTCAGTCCTGCGGCTCTTACTCATTTGCAGGGCTATTGAAACAAATAAAGTTTATTTCTGTGAACAATACTGCAGGAATGAGCCTCTGCAGAGCGCCCAGTCAGCAGCGAATGATTCTGTAGCACAGAGGAAGGCTAGGAACACCCGCCACGTCTTGTGCAATGCCTGGGAAGCCTGTCCAAGCAAAGCCTGAGCTAGAACATAAAACAGTACTTCCTCTGCAATTACTGGTGTAAGACAGAGTATTAATATAATCTTTAGAAATGTTCTTCACGCACATAACCCCAGCAAATTGCTTCCCAGTCACTCCCTGTAGCAGTCAGCTCCACAACCCCCCAGTATGTTGTAAAAGAGAAGGCTCTTTAGAGTTATTTTAAATTTATTCTTTTTCAGTTTCATTTAATCTTCTTGCATTCTGGCCCTCTCCAAAAAAATCAGGCAGCTGATCAGTTCCTGCTTTGCCACTCACTCTTGCACAGTGCAATCACAGCTTCTCTTGGGTGCCTTCTTTCTGGACCAAATAATGCCACTCCAATAGACTATTGCTGTAGCAAAATATTCCCCTTGAGCACCCCCCCAACTTTCATTATCTTTTCTGCTGTTTGCCCTATTCTTTTTCTTTCAGGAAATGAGGCTACTGAAACTCAACTAATTACTCCAGGCTCAGAGGATGTTTTATGGAGGTGCTGAATTGTTCTCATTTTTCCCTATGCCACAACCAACAGCCATGTGTTTGTTTAAGTATCAACAACTATTCCAGTGTATTCGTGCAACACCAGTAGCACTGTGAACCTCCATAGGGAACAAGATCAGAACTCATCTCCGTGATGACTGTCAAGCCACAGTCAAGGGGAAAAGTAAACTAAAAAGTCCTAATTTTCTCAACCCCTCTTGCCTTAAATGCTGTCCTTACCACCAAAATGGAAGTCTTCCCAGGGGATCATCCAACTCAGACCCTACCAGACCACAAAAAGGAGTGAACCCCATCCCTGAAGATCCCCAGCGCGCCCACAGCACCTTCTGACTCCAGCCAGGGATGTCTCAGCAGCACTGTCGGGACTATGCAACATGGATTGCACAAGCTGCCCGAAGGCCTAGCAGCTCCTTTCGACAGTACAGGTCTAACTCTGCTCAGCAACTAGCTTTGCAGCCAATTTTGCAGTTTGGGTGTGTTTGCACTGTTTGCATGAGAAGCAGCTATTAAGTAGGCAGCAGAGATTCAGGTGAATTCCCAAGGAGTCTAAAGTATAGCCCTAGGTTGGGCAAAGCATAGCCGTGTAATCTCCAGGGGACAAAGACAGGGGTAAGAGTGGCAGTATCCCTTCCAAATGAAAACCCTGCCATGGCTGCGCCTCCTTGCTCCAAATGAAAGAGAAGTCACCTGCGATAGCAGCCAACACCTAAGCGTCCAGGGCCAGCCCAAAACCTTAGAAAACACTTTGTGACTCACCAGCTCCTGCCTCACACTGACACAGGCTGTAATTAAAGGTGTCTGAATAGAACCTTACCAGCCCCAGTAAGACGGTGCTTTCCCACCGATCTGATAACTGCCAAGTCTCTCTACAACCTCAAGCTCTATCACAAGCTCTTCTCTCCCCATGACATCTCTGGTCAGTGGAAAGGAGGCAGAACCGGCAGACATCAGCAACCCCATCTGCTCTGGCAGTCTGATGGCTCTCATCACCACAGGTCTCCTTATAAAACCCGCCAATTATCCCACGCATACGCAGTTTCTGTGCGCTGAGAGAGGTGACAGCCCATATCCTTCTAGAAAATCAATTAGACTATCTGTATGCTTAGTAGGAAATAAGCTTTGGCTAGGGTATTTTTCTCTTGTTGTATTCAATCTTGCTTTAGGAGCATTCAGCCACCACAGTTCAGCTGCTGATGTATGTCAGACAGCATCACCGACTTATCTACCTTGGCTCCCAGCTTTTAGCTGCAATAACATTGCTACATAAATTCAGCATCCTTTGCATTAAATAGGTGTTTATCTCCTTCCTACATTTAAACCTGTAAAATAGTTGAAATTACTCCTGCTTGTCTTACCTACGTAGAAAAACAGGTATACCAAACATGCTCTTTAAGATGGAAGGCAAGGCATCGTATGCATTCACACAAGTGGGAGTTTTTCATTAAAAAATAGTCTGTACATCACTGTTGTCTGCCCCTGCCTTCACTCAGCTTGCAAAACTGTTTTCACTATCCAAAGCCATTTGATGCACAAGGCAATTTTGTTGTGAACGCAGTGGTATAATGAAGAACTAGTTAACGGGTAAAGCAGAACAACAAAATAGCAGGTCCTAACTACTGAGGTGCAGCTTGTTTGGGGTTGGGTTTTTTCCATTGCGTATTTTGAAAACTGTCCTCCTTACTGAAAGGATGTCTGATAATTAAACTGAAGCTCTTATTTTTAAAATCTAATTTACTTTTGAAAACATACACTGCTGGACTATTATTAGGATTTTTGTTATGTGGGCCAGCGGAAATAGGCTAGCCAGTTAGCGTGAGGGCTTACAGGCTGCACCGAGTGGAGCTCGCTTTGCCATCTTCAAGCTGAATACAGTGAATCAGTAATAAAATCAAAAATTCCTTTTGAAGGGTAAATAAACATCTGCAGAGAGGTACTGATATCATCTTCAGTTTTGAAAAAAGCTTCTTTTCAGTAAAATTACGTCTGGGCCTACAGCTTTAACTCAAGAGTTTCTTTAATTTGCTATCAAATATGAGAGCCCATCCCAGTGTTCGTGGGGTTGCCCTCACCACAGAGTTCAGGCAAGGACTACAGGACTGGATTTAGCAATACTTCTGGAATATCCTGTATGATACATCATTCCACACAAAATGTATGCTAGAGAAGTTAAATAACACCAGCAGCTCAAGGATGATCTTTCTGAACTGCAGAGTTTTCTGATGCTTATTTTATAAGCATTGAGGGAAGTTACAGCACCAGAGGTACCTGCATTCAGCCCCTAGCAGTTTTGTCCACTGTACTGCAACCCAGAGCAAAACAGCCCACCTACCCAGGCTTGGAGTGAATGATTATAAATCTTCACAATCTCCATGAAAAGCATCTCAGTGGGTACCCAAAATGACTCCAGCCTCTGAAATCTCTCTCTTTTGGCTGCACTTCCCTCAAAAGGGCTGGGAGTACAGAATCAGTCCCTGGGCATCTGGCCTGCCTCGCCAGTGACAGCTTGCCTTGCTACCTGCCACGTCCTCTGCTTTGAGGGGAAAGAGAAGCAAAGATACTTCACCTGGGGCGAAGGACTTGCAGCCTGGAGACTGGATACAGCCCACAGCCCCATAGACTCTTATTTTTACAACTCCCTCCCTGCCAAATAACATCCCAGAGAGGGGTTCACAAGGCTTGCTTAACTCTCTGCAAAGAAAAGTCAACCATAGCTCCTTGTTCACAGCCAAGCACAATATACTAGCAAAGGTACTACAGCCCAGCAACGTTTATCCAAGCCTACCATGGGGCCAGAGAAACAGCAGAACACTGCGGGATGCAAAGTTTCCTCCAATTATTTGACAGCCTTGAAAATGCAAATGCATTCACCATACCTCTGCTGCAACCCCAGCCCTGTTTGCTTCTCCCACCTGGGAGCAACATTTCATAACACTGCAATTTAAAAGCAGGGTGGTTTTATTAATTTTCAAGGCTCTCGCAGACTCTCACAACTCCAGGTGCTACTCCACAGCACTCAAGGACAGAAATCCAGTCCTTGGTCAGGCCTCTTCTCTAATCTTCTCAGGGGTTCCTGTTCACCTGCTCACTTGCAAGCCTGTCTCAAGAGTTTTACAGCCACATGAAGTCCATGTGCTGTTCACATGAGCAAGATCTATCCATGTAAGGGCTCTGGGAGCAGGATGGGAATCTGCTGACCCAAAGGTATTAACCCATCCCTCCTGGCTTGGCCACAACACCTCTGTGCACTCCTACCTCCTGGCAAGCATCCCACCTCCCACACATCCTGCAGCACTTATCCTTCCCTGAACTTTCCCTTTCAGCAACACCAGGGAAAAAAGAGCTAGTACCTGTCTCTTGTGCTTCCATATAGGGATCGTTTGAAAGATCCCAGTATCGACACCCATTACTGCCTTAAGCACAACAGTTGGAAGAGCCCCGTACTCAAGTGTCACACCAGTGAGGTTCCTACCAAGCAGATGTTACACTCACCAACGACAGCCAGCCATGTGCCACCATGCAGATCTACACCAAATCTGTGCGAGAGCCACCAGGAACAGAATCTGGCCCAAAACTTCTGAACAAGTAGGACATCATTTAATATAGTGCTTGTAAGCGGCCTTGAACTGCACGGGTGACCGAGCCCTTTCTCCCCCACCTCTACCAGCTCAGGTCAGCAGGGTCACAATCATCTGTCCTTACACCCATTGCCACAAGTGGTGCAATTTTCTTCCTGTTCCTTACTATCAATCCATCACCATTTAACTCTAAATTAAACCCAAGCTGATTCGTTTTCCTTATCAGTAATGAGCCAAGAGAATCCCCCACCAGGAAACTGCCAGTGTCCCAAGCACCTTCTCAGCCCTTAAGTGGATCCATGTATTTACAGCAGGACACCAACAGCTCTTACAGCACCATAGTATAAAACCTCCTGGGTTGTTTCCAGGAATAACCACGCCAAAAAAAAAAAAGGGGAGGGTACTGTTTACTAGGAACCTAGCATAGAAATCAGGAAAGGGAATAAAATACTATCAAGATGACACGCACTGCTTGAACAGAGACCAAGAAAATGGTCACGTCCCACAGGCTGTACCATGCAACTTCCTCCTCACCCACAAACTGCCATGGTAAGGGAGTGCAATGATTCAATATCATCAGCTCAGTATAACAGGTTAAATTAATTAAAATAACCAAGACAAGCCTCAGCAAGGTATCAGCATAAGTGCCTGTAACACATGCATTCTGCTGAACTGATCCACACCAACAATGGCTCCTTGTTCTTCAGCTGCTCCCAGAAACACACTCCTCACTCTGGCTATCAAAACGAGCATGCAGCTGCCTTCTTTCTGATGCATTTCACCTGATCAGTGGCCTCCTCTCTTCAGCCTGATCTAGTGGGACATGCCCCTGCCCATCAGAGGGGGGTTGGAACTAGATGATCTTTAAGGTCCCTTCCAACCCAAGCTATTCTATGATTCTGTTTTTACAGAAGAGAGATGTAGCTTTATGGAAAGCAAAAGAAGCAGCTGACTACCAGATTATATCTCCTCACAGCCTACAACAGGATTGCTGTATTACCTTCCAGGAAAATGGGAAGCTTATGCACTGACAGACATGCTGAGCCCACTGACAGGGTCTCTTTGTTGTAGGAAATCCCTGAAAGATCAAGAGCCACACTTAAGGTTTCAGCTGGCACAGTCCTCTATAACATCTGTGGGGTTTTTTCAGGCTGCCCCCACTGAACACCTCTAGCAGAGTAACTGCAGGTTAAACTGCACAAGCTCTGGGGTAATTTTGACTTCAGCTGTATATCTTTTAAAATATTTATAATACTTATTAGGTGCATAATATTTTAATACTTTAAAATACTTATCAGGTGCCTAACAATTATAATTACAGATCTATATGGAGATGCTGCAGTAAGTTGCTTTTGGTGAGAAAGAGGGAGAAAATAGAAGGAAGAAAAAAAAGTCCCTACTTTTTCCTTACACCCTCCTGAAACCTCCTATGCCAAAGGAGAACACCCTACAGAGCCACAGTGGGAGTGCTGGGACAGAGGGAGTAGCAGGACAGCACCACTACCACAGCTGGACACACAGCTCAGCCTGGGAGACTTGAAAGAGGCAGTAGCAAAGCCTTGACACTGGGAAGAAAAGCAAGCAGGCACTGGTGCATGCCGTGAAGATCATACAGGAAACTTGGGATGTGACAGCGCAGGAAAAATCAGCCCACAACAGCAAGCAGCTGCTCATTTCACTGCCCAGCAGCTAATGCTAACACTTGGTGTTAAAAGAGATAACAAGAGCAGTCCACCATCTGCCAGGCTCCGAGCAGCCGTCTCAGCCCCTGTGAGTGCCCAGAGAGCCAAACTGCTTAGGGACACAAACAGTAGCAGCACTGCAGCTTGTGATCTCCGCATCAAGAGAGCACATTCTGCTGATGAACTCCTTCATCTGTCCCCTCCTTGCTTTTTCTGTACAGCCTCTACTGGGCCAGCAACAGTGGTATTCTAGGTGAATGGGTCTGGTTTCAGCAAGCTGTCTGAAAAGAGCGTCTGCTCTTTTTACACTGCACATTGGTCCAAGGAAATTACTCCAGGTAGTGGAATTAATTCCTGGTGCCCTCACGCTTCAGGATGCAGCTCGCTCCTCCTCTGGTGTCAACTGATCAAGCGTGGCTTCCTCCTTTCATTGCGGGTAAGGAGAGGGGAAGATGATAAAGCTTTTGTTTGATTTCTGTGAGAGGAGGACCAGGTCCCTGTCCCAGACAAGGGAGAAAAGTCTCAGGCTTTACAAGTCCCCAACTGATACAAACCTGGGTATCTACTCTGGACAAGATGCAAGATTTCCTACTTATAACAGACAGCTTGGTTCAATATGCACTGCACAAAGGCAAGCACATTAACCATTGTGTGCTTTTCAAAGTAACTTTGAGCAACTATGGAAAACAGACCATTTACAGTAGGGTTAGGGAAAGGTGCAAAACTGTCCCTATTGCTCACGCACACCTCGTGTCACCAGCTTACAAGAGGACTGAAAGATGAGATGAAGCCTGCTAGCATTCAGCAAAAAAAGCCAGAAACCCAATATACTGCTAAAATTACACTGTTATTACCTTCACATGCTCCTTGTATATACAGTCATATTTCCCAATCAAAAGCTGAAAGCCTCGTTTACATCAGAAACTAAGTGGTACAGCTGCAGCCCTAAAACTCCCCACCATGGCCACGGCTATAACTACTATTAAGGTACTTTCCAATGTGATGAGGGGAATAACCTTATTGGTATACATCAGACTTTATGATTACTCTGGGTTGGGGTTTTTTTTTTACATTATATGCTCATAACTGAAACAAACTGTATGAATAAAAATGAAGAGGGAAAACCAAACCTTCACTAACCAGTCAGTCAAACAGCAGCCTTCCACTGGACCACTACTTCCCAGTCCCATCACTGCTCCTTCTCACCCCTCACAGAGCAATGGAGGTCTGCAACAAGCACACACACGCTAAACGTCCATCTATCCTGCTTCTGTCAACACCGAGTGTTCAAGAAACCCACCCATTCCAGGGAAGGAATACAGTTTCCCCATTGCCATCCCAGCTCCCATCAGCACTGGTGGCCTCAACCCACAGTCAGGCACAACCTTCTGCCCTTCGGGCAGGTGACTCCCTCCCACTCAGAGAGCAAATTCACAACTTGTTCAGGGAGGCTGTGGAAATTTGCTTGGAAGGTTGTCAGGTAAGAGAATTTAGCAGAAACACACGTAATTTGTTGCACCACTACTGATGTCAGCTTCTGGGCAAGGGACTCTAGTGTCCAGAAGCAGCTGGGAAAACATGATCACAAAGACCCCAAAGTATAATATACAGGTGCATATAAATGAACTTCAAACTGTATTCCAGATTCTTTTACTAGTGAAAAATAAGATTGAAATACAATGGGAAGAAAAAGGATGTTCGTGAAATTGCAGTTTAAAAAAGCCCTGGGAAAAGGCATGAAACTCCATTCAGTGCCCAAATATTCCTCTATCATCCTAGCCGAAATAAGTTTCAGATTGATTTCTATGTTGCCTCAAAAGCTGTAATAGTATCTTGAATGGTTCGATTACAATAGGAAGCAGAGAAATAACAAACAGATAACAGAATGCTCACCAGCAAGGGAAAGGGAATGGTCTCTGTATACACACACACCTATGCATATGTATCAGGACTTAAAAGCATTAACTGATTTGGTTAAGTTGTGCTGATATATTGGTATTATTCATTTGACTTAAGTCCCTCTAGTTTGCTTGGATTAGGAGAAGAGGTTGAGGTTAAACTGAGGTTAGCTGACATGTGTCAGCCAAGCCTGACCTAATCCTGGGTTTCTTCCTAGTTCTTGTGCCTTCCTCTCTAAATAATATTAAGAACAGAAAGAAACCACAGGGACAGAGTTGGGTTCCAAATAGCTATTTTTAGTACCTATACACAAACAGACAAGGCCGCGCTGTGCACACTGGCTGCTCCACAAAAACCTCCTCCCCACGATCCCTGGATTTTTGGTTGTCTCCCCCACATGTGCCTCTGCCCTTCCCACAACGAGTCCTGCAATATAAGATAAGCAGACCCCGAAGACTAAAATGAAAACAACCTGGTTTATGTACTCTACATTAATCTAATTGTTGTGTAATATCATTTTCCCATCTGGTAGAAGAGGTTCTTTATAATCCAGTGTAAGTGACTTTGAGCTATGTGGACCTGCCATTCAAGCATATTCACAAAAACAGAAATATACAGAAATATACAAAATCCAATGATTTGCGCTAAATCTAAGACCTGGAGAAACTTCTCAGTCATCTCAAAGCAGGTCTCCAATCTCACCTAAAAGTAGGGGTTTGATGAGCAATAAAGAAACAAAAATAATATAGCTTAAACCACAGAGGTGCCAGCTTTTACTGCCTTTCATTGAGCACACAATATTTTGCTCTCACTATTTCAAGGGAAATAACACTCCACGAGACTGTTATAGGATGTAAAATGTGTACTGTGCTGTTCAGACGCAGCTCGTAATTGAAACATTCGAGCGCCAATGAAATCCCAAACGTAAAGTTTTTAATTTTCATTCAACCATGATATTAAAATTCTGGTTGTGCGTGTGTGTGTGTATGTAGGGGGAGGAAAACTACCACTGAGTACTTTTAAGGTCTATACTTTCTGATATAGTAACCAGGATAAACTGAGCCAAGATGCCAGCAGCTGCTGGCGTACTCCAGCGGCTTGTTCCCAATGCCATTCCTTGCTTCTCCTTTGTCATCCCTACTCCCTTACCACCACACAAGAGGTTGTCAAGAGGCTTGTCAAGGAGATGTGGCTGCTGCCTGGGACGCACAAAGAAGCACCTCCACTTTCATTCAGGTGCCTTCAACTCCGCACAAGGAATGAGCAGGCACCTGCTGGAGAGCAGGGCCACTGTTGAGGCAGCTGTCCAAGCTCAGGCCAGACACACTCAAGACAAGGCCAGCAGCCTGAAGCACCCACCAAAAGAAACAACTCAGATACGTTCTTTGTCTAAAAGTGCATTACCATCATTTATAGGAAGGGTATTATCTTCCAATACTGATTTTACTTAGCAGCTTTTCCAAAATGACTGGGTATGACGTCAAGTGAAAAAACCTCAGCTGAAACCACTGAACTCTCTGCACAGCTGACAGGGAAGCCCTGAAAGGCTGGTTTGTCTCTTGCAGATCCTCAGACCATCTTCTCCAACACACGTGTTCACAAACCATAGGGCAACCTCAGACTAGATCATGCACAAACTCATGTTCCTTGCCTACTTGCATCCTGTGATCTTCACGAGTTGCCTATTCTGCTTTCCAGATGGAATTTAAGGTGTTGAATTTAGCCTTGAAAATTGTTAAAGGTTTGACATTTGTCTGTCAGAGACATTACCTCTCCCTCAAAAAAACTGTCTCGCAGATGAGGTACTGCTGGGGGCTCTGCTTTTGCACCGCTTTCCTTTCCCTCTCTATTTACTCGAATAGTATCAGCCATGGTACCTCCAGAAGGGACTCAGCTACCACTTCTCATCCGCGTCCTTTGGACCAAATCCACTGGTTTCCATGCCTGTATGTCCACAGGCCGCTCAGCTGGGCAACAGCATTGATTTACCAAACCTCCAGAGCACAAGACCTGGCTCTTCTCCTGGGGCAGTGGAGAGAGATGCGAGAAGTCTGCTACCTATTAAGTTGCTTTAGCATGGTGCTTCAAGTACTGAGTAGAGAAGAAGGATGAACTTGTGGTTTTGCGCTGCGTAGAGATGTAGCTTCCAGCAGTCCTAGTCGCCTACCACAGATTGCCAAAGTAGTTTCGAGCAAGTCAATCTCTCCCATCAGATTTCCCCACCTTTTAAGTCCCTGGGAAGGAAACATTTGCAACCAACCATGGAGCTCTGACATCAAAATGGTGAGGAATATATAAACAGATGCATATCTCCCCAGTGAAGAAACAGATTGATGTGTTTAATGGTTTATAATGGCTGTTTTAGTTGCCATGAAAGTACTTAAGAGCATGCAGTGAATCCTTGGATTAAATCTAGATAAATGTAAACAGCAATAAAAACCAGCTTCCATCACAAGAAGACCTGACCCTTGTTTGCACCTGTAACTCTAAATATATAAAACATGATGTCAAACTACACATAAGATGCTAAAAAGCAAAACATTCCAGTCACTGGCAGAGAAACTATAATGACACAGGGAGGAAGCAAAACAAAATGGACAACTTGCTTGGGTCTGACTCGAACATCTTAGAAAAATGCCATTTGCTTGAGCCAGGACTGAGCCAGCAGATTCGTGCCAGGTAAAGCTACAACAAAATGGAGATGAAAACTCCGAACCCTGTCTGTGCGAAGGGAGGTAAATGAGGGTCAGAATGAAGTTCATTTAAATCCACCAGGCTGATACAGAGGGAGTTAGAGATCCGCAAAACAAAATGAAAGGCTTGGTAGGAGCCTGCACAGCCAGTGCTGCAATGTCAGAAACGCAACACAGTGCTGTCAGAAACCTACAGGCACAGCACCAGGACTCGAGGAAAAAAAAGCAACGGTGGCACTCCTAGGGAAGATATCACTGCCTGCAACAGCGCTAGAATAAAGCGCGAGGGTCCTGCAACCCGTGCCCTGACACCAGATGCTTTTTGAGGGGAGATACAGAGCAGCCTCTAGGGACAACATCCACAGCTGGAGTAAAACCACAGCAGGGGAATATAACGGAGCTGCATCTATTTACACCGGGGAGGAGGATCTGCCCCCTTCTTTTGCCTCTGCTTGGCATCCTCCTTTGGGTCTCTTATGGGAGAGAAGGTGTCTTAACACAAGACACAATTATCTGTAATGCATCGTCTGTGGCTGTAACAACTTAACAGGGCTTATCTGTAAACCTGATCTAGACTTCCAGTTATCCTTGTTCTCCCAGTTCCTTTTTTCCCCCTCAATATTTGCATCTTAGCTAGAGGTATTTTGTATATGAGCCGAATAAAGGTGTTTGCATGTGCCTGTGCACACTTCGGAGAAGGCAGGAGAAAACCACCCAATTTCATCTCCGATTCCCTGGGAAGGCAGCTTGTTCAGTTTTCCCCTTCCTGACAAACAGAGGGAGCTGGAATCAGAAACGCCAACTTTGGGATCCTGAACGATAACACACTGAAAATATCGGACTCTTCGTTTAAAAAGCAACAACAAAAAAAGCCGAAACAGAAAAGAAAATCCCCAGGAAGCTGATGCATCACCGTGTTGCATCTGTGTGTCAAGCTCCGGGTAAACAAGCAGCAACACGAATGAAATCTGTCCAGAAAGACTGCATTTCAGCGCCAACCGCGCAGTCTCTGCCCAAACCGCTGCGCCTGTAGCAAAAAAAAAAAGTTTGATCTCGCTCGCCACCGCTCCGCCGCGCTTCTCCCCCGTCTCCCGGGTTAAAGCCGAGGCTCGGAGCGGCGTCTCCTCGCCGACGGCCCCTCACGGCGAACACGAACCGCGACACCCGCGGCCGCGAAGCGCCGGGGGATGCTCGGCGCCTCCCTCCGGGCGCTGCCCCGACGGGGACAAACCCCCCGCGCCGCCCGCTCCCTCCCCGGCCCCGCACGCTGACAGACGGACAGAGGAGGGGGGGGAAGCAACAGGTGTCCGGCGGCACTCACCGCTGGCGTTCTTGCCGCAGATGAGGTGCTGGTAGGGCTGCAGCAAGCCCCAGAGCTCGGGGTCGTTGTTGACCGTCTGCTCCAGCGCCTCCAGGGTGAAGCGCGGCGCCTCGCCGCCCTCCTTGTCCTTGTCGCCCGGGGCGGCGGCGGCGGGCGGGGGGCGGCCGGCCAGCACCCGGGCGTGGATGTCTCGGAAGAGGCTCTCGGTGCCGGCCGTGAGGTAGATGGCGGCGTGCTCGTGGATGCGCAGGGCCACGCGGCTGTCCACCATCCAGCGGTAGAACTTGCCCACCGAGAAGGCGAGCCCGCAGCGGGCCGACTTGCCGCGGCTGAAGCGGTCGCCGCCGCTGCCGCTCATGTTGTAGAGGGAGAGGGCGCCGAGCGCGGCCGCCGTGCAGCGCGCCGACAGCGTCCAGCCCAGGACGATCTCCATGGCGCTGCGCACCTCGTGCTTGGTGCACTTGGCGAAGCGGAGGCTGAGGCGCTGCGCCTCCCGGGCGATGCGCACCAGCGCCCGGCTCACCAGCGTCGAGAGCCGCGCCGCCGCATCCCGGCTCCCGGGGCCGCCCGAGCCCGGCGCCCGCGGCTCGGCGGCGGCGGCAGCAGCAGCGCCTCCACCTCCTCCAGGCTCCAGGGGACCTCCTCGAGGTCGGGCAGGAGCCGGGAGCACTGCTGCCCCGCGCAGTCCAGCACCTCGGAGTCTTCCGCTAGGACGGTGTTGACGGTGTCGAAGCTGTCGTGCCGACTGTGCATGGAGTCAGTTAGGTGCGGCCAGCAGCTTCCTCCATAGGGGTACGCGGGGTGCGAATCCGAGCAGCACAGCGACAAGTTGGAGGAGCGCACCGAGTCCGCCGCGCCACCATACCCGGAGTCCAGCGTCAGGTCTTCCAGCGTCCTCGCCGCCGTCTTACCTCTCCGGGCCATCGCCGCACTTCATGCTGCACCCGCGGGACCCGGGCGGGGGGCGGCTCGCGGGGAAGCGGCGCGGGACGGAGGCGCGGGGGGTNAACCGCCCGCGGGCACCGGCAGAGCCGCGCTCCAGCACCGGACCCCCGGGATGCTCCCGCATCGGCCCCGCTGCCCCCGGGATGCTCCCACACCAGTCCCTCTACTCCAGGAGATGCTCCCACACCGGCCCCGCTGCCCCCGGAGATGCTCCCCCCCGCTTCCCCCCGGGGATGCTCCCACACCAACTGCATGTCGCTGTCCCCCGGGGATGCTCTGACACTGGCCCCGTCACACCGGGAATGCTCCGACATGGTCCCTCCCCAGGGAAGCTCCAACACCGGCCCCGCTGCCCCCCAGGGATGTTCCGGCACTGGCCCCCTCGGGGATGCTNCTGGCCCCGTCACACCGGGAATGCTCCGACATGGTCCCTCCCCAGGGAAGCTCCAACACCGGCCCCGCTTTCCCCCGCGGATATTCCGACACTGTCCCCGCTGTCCCTTCGGGATGCTCCGACACTGTCCCCCTCGGGGATGCCTTGACACCGGCCCCGCTGCCCCACGGGGGTGTTCCGACACCCACCGCATCCCCATCCCGTCTGGAAAAGCAGTTTCCAAATAATCATAGGATCACCAGGTTGGAAGAGACCCACTGGATCATCGAGTCCAACCATTCCTATCAAACACTAAATCATGCCCCTCATCGCCGCGTCCACCCGTGCCTTAAACACCTCCAGGGAAGGTGACTCAACCACCTCCCTGGGCAGCCTGTTCCAGTGCCCAATGACCCTTTCTGTGAAATTTTTTTTCCTAATGTTCAGCATAAATCTCCCCTGGTGGAGCTTGAGGCCGTTTCCTCTTGTCCTGTCCCCTGTCACTTGGGGAAAACAGGTACAATAAAACCCTTAGACATTCCTGTAATTAACTCTGTCAATATCACGAAGAGTTGGGCAAGTAAGATTTCTATCCGGCTTGGGGCACGTTTCCTACACACAGTTTGCCTTGTGCGATATACAGGCAGTTTATCCCTAACTGATGTGTTTTAATCTTACATTTCTGGGCTTTAGCGTTATTAGGAGTCAGCTCGCTAATATCCCAGGCAACAGACTGAGAATGTATACGCTTGTGAGTTCTGGTTTTGAAGAAATGTTATATCCTTTTAAGTGTAAAATACCAGTGAAATTCTATCCCTTTAAGGATAAATGCCTAGCAAACACATTTTTCTATCATGCCAACAAAGGCAGCCAAAATTCTTGAGTAGGCAAGGCGAGTCATGTAAGAGATTTCCCCGTCTAAGCGAGAGAAGCCTGGCGATCCTTCAACATAAACTTCCTACAGGGAAGGCACGAACGCAACGAGAGGTAGGCTCGTTTGTTAAGCAGGTTGGGGAAAACCATGACGTCACGGAAAACACTGAGAAAGTGGTGACTTCCAGATTAAGTCAAGTGCTGTCAGAAACTGGTTTTTCAATCTCGCCTTGGCCCTTCTGCAAGACACGTTGTGCATAATACATTTCCACTGAAGTCTTAAATGGCACCATATCCCGATAAAAAATAGCAGAACTGAGGAGAGGGGTAACCTGAGCTTAAGCCATGGTCATGCAGAAGGTGAGAAGTTCAGGCCCACACTGCCAGCAGCAGCTACCCTTTGGGGGTGAAGATCATAAAAACTGAGCACGCTTTGAGAGCAAAATCCTGTGGATTTTGTGGCGATCCAGCTGTATGTCTCACAGTAGAGCCCTCTGGTGTTTTCAGCACTTAGGTGCAGTTGAAAATTCATGTTTCCATTTGGTAGGAGAAGGAAGGCACCACCAGGACCGAATCCCTCAGGATATTTGTGTTTCTGATAAACTCCATTCACTTGACTCTGTTCCAGCGCTTTCACAAAATGCCACAGCTGCTTGCACTGAGCACATGTGACAGCAGGTCAAAGTCAGGGGAAATCAAAGTTGAGGAAGTTTTATAGAAAACAGTTTATTCGGCTTCATGAAACACAAGGTGGATGTTCTGCGGCTATGGAACTAAGGAGCCGGGTGGATTCATCAGCCTTTGCAAAAAAATGGCACTGTTTTCTGGCTACAACCTTAAACACACATTGAGATGAACAGGAGAAATGAGGACAGTTGTCTCAGGCTGCATGCAGACTCGGGCATTCTTATTACTGACTCACAGCTAGTAGTCGCAGCGAGATGTGCATCACCTCACACATGGAGGTTTGATTCCCAGCCACACTGCCAGTTCAGGAGATGTTGCGACACTTGGACACAGCAAAGGCATGTCAGCAGCTCCAGTCTGGTTTAAGCTTTCAAAGGAGCAGCCAGAGCTTCTGACTCATTTCTTTGTAAGACTAATTACCTTCTCACTGAAAGGGCTGGGAGTTCAGATCAATGAAGAGTGGCCATCCTGGATCTCTGGTGATCTTCAGCACCTGAAGGATCTCACCTGCCCAGGTGCAGATGCCCCAGCTGCTGCATCCCAGAGCAAGCTTCGGTGTAATTTGGAAGGACATCTGAAAGGGCTCCTCAGACATGGTGACTTCATTCTTGAAATCGCCCTGGGAAAAAATGGGATCAAACTGTTTGGAGGGAAAAGTGCCCCTGCAAATAAGTCCAGTGCCTGCATGGGGTGAGCTCTGGCGACAGTCCTCAGCTTTAATCCAGAAGGGGCACCACACCTCTTCTGCCCTGGGCAGAAAGGCAGGTGTCTGCAGCTGTACCCCACTCCACAAGCCTGACAGCCAGGGTCATTTTCCTATTAGACAGAAGCATCCACTGAGGAAAACAAAGTCTCTTTATATGTCAAAGGCTGGGCGGAAGGAACAATTCTCAGCTTGTTGGAGGCATGGACATCAATTATCCTTACAGAGAATTCAGACAGGGACTGATTAAGTACCATTCCAGGATGATAAGTGCCAACAAAACCTCTGAAAGGGGGAAATTGATCCACATTTTTAAAAGGTGCTTAGCGCAAATTTAAGTGAATGGCAAGTTGGAGTTTGTATAGGGAGAGTGGTAAGTACACAATTCTTTCTTTCCCCACCTAGTCAACCACCCACTTCTTCAGAGCTGCAGGGAAAAACCTGACAGCAAACAGGCTGTGGGACAGAGCAGGAATATTCCCAGGATCAGACCGCTCCATGCAATTTCTGTATTCAAAATGCAATATACTGCACTGCAGTAACAGCTCAGATCAAAAGTGGCACTCGCAGGATCTCCCAGTGCTCTCTCTGACTGCTTGGAGAAAGCAATGAGGATTATGAGGGCCTTGCTTATTTAGCTGGGGAGGTTGGAGTACTAATGTTTCTAATCACAGGGGGTTAATTTACAAAGCTAGGCTGTTATCCTGTGTCTGTAAAGCAGGTGTGAAAAGCACATCCCAGGCGGAGGAGCCTCTGGGGCTGCAGCACGTGTACAGTCTCCTGCAAAGACGCTGCCCATTAAAGAAGGAACCTAGCGCTGGCATCAGGTAGCATTGTCCCTCTAGGGCAACGGGGTGACCGCTGCTAACTGCTTAGACAGGCAGACTCAGCGACATGACTCTGGTGTTGCTCCTCAAATGGTTACAACACCAAAGGAGTGGGGATGAGTGACATAATGAGGCCACCAGCTTGATGGCTGGAAGAGAGGCACTGGTGGTACCTCCAGTGTGAGTAGGAGGGAAGGACACGGTAGCTGGATGTCACACTACCCGCTTTTCCCCCCATCAGTCCCATCTTGCTGATTTCAGCAACCGGCTGCATCCTGACCCCTGTCAAGGACTCAGCAGGACCTGTTGCCCCACGGAGAGGAAAGGTTTAGCTGATCAGCTGCTCCTCTTGCAGACACCAAGGAAAAGAGCTGCCCTTGAATTTCCACTGGGTACTGCTTAGCCAGGGGATCCACCCAGTTGTTCTCATCTACTGTGCAGAAGCAGCAGCTCCTACTTCTCACTGAGCTCAAAACCCTTCTGGACTTTCTTCCTGCAGTCCCCGTGCTCCCTGTGTGTGCTGAGAGTGGAAGTCAGTTAGAGGGGTGTAGACTCATGCCTGGCACAGAGGCGCAGTTACTCTGGATTTCTCAAAAGCCACAAACTGAGGACAGGAAGACAAACTATCAGCCAACCTCAAATTTCACTGCCTATAGTGAAGCTGTAGAGCGCACAGACGTGGTACATTTTCTTTGAAAACAAAAGCATAAATGAATTCAGAAAGTGATCTGTCATATTCCTGGAGGCTAAGACCATTGTCAAACATAACTATTAAACACAACAATGCACATGCGATCTTCATCTCAGAAAGTTTCTCAACAGTTCTTTGCCAGAAATGGGGAGGTTGTGTCAGAGGAAGAAGCACTTCATAATCACTCAGTTCCTCATGGCATCCGTAAGAGACAAAAGACTATACTGCAGAGACAGAACCTTGGTTTTAAGCCCTTACTCCCACAGCAGCCAAGAGCATTACCATTTCGCAAGCGCAGCTTGGTTCAGAGCTCTGCACAGCCAAGGCAGCAGCAGTTACTGTCTTTACAAGATATTGGATCTTGTTCTTTGTTCTAAGGTAGTATTGACTGCAACCTCTACAAGAATCCTAACAGTTTCTAATCTCTTTTCTTTTTAAAATCATCCATGATGACTCTACAGCTTCCCTGGATGGTCTAAGTCCAAACAATTTTGAAACAGCCTTCCTAGTGTGCAACCTATCCTTTTCTTTGTTACAAATGTAAAGAATAAAAAGATGCTCCCAAACTTTTTTTGGTGGACTGGACTGGCATCTCTCTCTCATTTTATCTTAGGCAGTACTAAAAGCTTATGGAACCAAGCAGAATATACCTTTCATTATCCCTCAGCCAGCAGATGTGGTGCTTCTCACAATTCACAATGCTACTCCAGAAAGCATAAGAGTGTTTGCATGCTTTATGTGCAATAAGATTATACACACATGCTAAGTTTTGATCAGAACTAGAAGAAACATGAATAATGGGCTTCCTGGAGGATGGAGACAAGGAGAGACTCTGTTCCGTTCCCACACAAAGCATGACAAAACTGTGGAAGGGATATATGCATGGCTAGATGAGAAAACAATTTAAACGTGAAATATGAAGTGACAAACATGCTTAGGATTCACAGTGATTGTCAAGTTAGCCAGCCTAAACTCGTTGCTTTAGAGAAATCTAATGTACAGATAGTTTAACCTACTCTACCGTTACTCCCTGTCTGTCTATCACCACTGAAACCTTCTTAATGCTTAGTAGTTCAAGAGTGACAGTTTTTCTTCCTCAAGGAGCAGAGTGCTCAAGGACTCAGCCCCACAGCTAGTCAACCATGCTTGCTGCATCCTGATGTGCAAGGAGTTGACAAGCTGAGTCTAGTGCCCACTCAGCCCCCAGTTTGTCATGCAGTGACTCCTGGGGAGTCGTATTTGTTAGTCCTTGTTTGCAATCCAAGAGTCAGTCCTGATTTAAAAAGAAGTCTTGTGGTGTGATTTAAATACAATTCTTCATGGCGCTATAGTTCACACACAGTCTTAAGTTCAATTTTAGGAGGTAATTTCTACAATATGGCCTTTCCCTCTGGTGAACACATGAAGGGAAGGATGAGAGAAGGACATGAGCCATGCTCTCCACTTTCCTCATTCATGGAGTTTTCTTTTAAAAGAGGGACAAGGGGACTCAGACTGCAGAAGGTTATATTAAAATCCCTTCACACCTCTGCCTCTTGCTGGTACTTAGGACTGACCTGAATTTCTGCTATTAAAAAAGCATAATATCAGTTAAGCCTGATCCCAGACAGTGCTATCTGACAACAGAAAGTCCCAGGCAAAGACTTTCTCAATCTATATCTAATGCTGGTTTGTTTGATTTTTAAGGGGACATTTGCACATACATAAACAACCTTGCCATCCGTTTAGGAGATCTGTACTACAAGCTCCCATCACCACCATGCATGCTTACACTGCTATGGCTGAGATCCCGCTCCTTGTGTTGCTCATGGCCTCCCCCGCATTGTAGAGCTCACTTGGTCCCATGTGGACTCACGGGTGGGTAGGCAGCGAAACGAGAAGCCCCAGGCTGTGGGTCAGCTGGCAGCGTCTCAGCAGTGAGCAGTTCTTCCACCACCACCTTCCAGCCCAGCTCCAGGAAAAAGTGCTTTGCAGAAAGGTTCCCAGCCTCACTCTTTTCTTATTCAAGTAGTAAAAGATTTTTTTTTCCCGCTCTCCCCTTCAGTAATCGTGTCAGGCATTAGTGAGCTGCAGACCCACACAACTACAGAGTATAATTAAGATAGGACACTACCACAATTCCCTGATAGCGAGAACTTTCTATTTGTAGGCAAATCCCAATAAAACCACACAGAAGTAATTTTAATATGGAGTGGTTATTATTCTTCCCTTAAAAATAAGAAAATAAACCCTAGGCATTTTGGCATAAGATAACATTTAAGGAACTGAGCAGTATTGTGCCATTCCTTTTCCTTTATCCCAGCACTTACAACTTCTTTTGCATGTTTTCCTTGCAGTTCCCTTCAAAAACTGATCAAAGCTCCATTTCTTTTTTAACATTACAGCATTCTGTTCATTCCTTGACTGACCAAAACTATTGCTGAAGTGCCCATAAATAAATTAGCAAAAGAACACCAACTCAACTCAAACCTAATAAGAACTGACTCCAGAAAACCTCATATTCCTGTCAGCACTTTTCCTTGCAGAGAGATATTACATCACTGCAGTCTACCAGATTCAACTACAAACTGTATCTTGACACATATGAGAGACAAGGGAGCAGTCTTGCTATAAGTTTACATTTTTAAAAAAAGTTAAATATAGCTATATATAATACAAACCTCTTCTTTAAGGAAGATAAATAGTATTTTTTTTTTAAAGATTAGCAGTAGAGAGCACCTGGCAATGAGAACTGACATTTCCTAACTCCATCACAAGGTGCATTTCAGCTGTGGTGATAGAGGAAATTATTTGTCTGTTTGTACATAGTTCCCTGGGGGTGTTTAAGGCACGAGTAGACGAGGAACTGAGGGACATGGTTTAGTGATTGATGGGAATGGTTGGACTCGATGATCCGATGGGTCTCTTCCAACCTGGTGGTGATTCTGTGGGGCCCCGTCATGGTGCAGCAGCATCCAGCACAAATACCCTGGTGTTTCAGAAATGGAGGGTATATTGAGGTGGGAAGGGAAAGGCCAGTTATCCACTTCAGGGAATGTGGGTGCATGAGGTTGTGATCAGTTGATAAAATCAAAAACTCATCTCAAAGGGTTGTAGGCTACCCGTGGGAGCAGACATCTTCTGCAAACACACTGCAGCTTCTGAATAGAGTAACTGTGGTTTTAGGAACTGGGAAGCTATTATAGACCCCTGATTTCACACTTGATGAAGGTGTGAGCGAATCATAAAGTATTTGTGGGAAATCTCTTTCCCTAATTGAGCCATAATGCCTCCTTTCTCCACTCTCTTCCCTCTTTTCTTAACGCTGCTAGGAGTAGAAAAACTATTTATGGTCTGCACAGGGATTATGTTTTATCCACTTTATCCAGCCAGTGACCTACTGGAGTTTCATATACTTTAAGACATATGAGCTACCAAACTGCCTCTTCCAATTTTTGTAATTTCGAGTATTTCTTGCATTTGCAGATGCCTAAAGGCTCAGGAAGCAAGCACCGTGGAAGCAGGAGAAGGGCTGGGAGTCATTTCTGCTTCACATCACAAGCTCTCAAATGACCTGTATCTCATTTAGAAATCTGCCAAAACGCCTTTCCAAACAAACAGCTTTTTCTCCTTTCAAAGCCCCCGTTGGATATCTTGATATACCTTGATGTTGGGTATACTCTGATGTCAGCTGCAAAGGGAAAATAAAATTTCCAGTACCTGAAGCAGCGGCTGGGAAGGACTCACACTTGACAGTTGCCAGATGCTCAAGAAGACTTTAAATACAGGACAGGAGTCCACCCCAGGCTTGGGAGGAGGTGTGGGTTAAGCAGACATACAGTTTTATCCTGTAGTTACAACAACCATGGAAAGGAAAATCTAATAATATGCTTAGCCTGTGCCCATAAGTAGCTGTCAAGCACATGCTGCAAACACAGCACAAGCCAGGTGAGGCCCAGTTTGTAAGCACAGGTGGTTTAGGCCCTATTAAAGGCCAATTTGCTGATTTTTATTTTGTTTTAACTGAGTTTAAGGCAGTAAGATATGTTCTCCACAGACACTGAATGTGCAAAGCCTGTTACCCTCAAAGACAGAAACACTGTGATGATGGTGACGGCCCACTGCCTTCATCAGGGCTCAGATCTTCTTTTCAGCTTAATGCTAGGAAATGGCTATATTCTCACACTTCATAAAGTTGCTGCAGAAGGTCTTGGGGAGGGGAGTGAGTTGTCAATACTGTGCTCCCAAACCCCCTCGGACTTGATAAGAGAGGAGATTAGGAAAGACAGGACTCATTTCCTTGGGCCACCAGAGGAAGCTGCAGGAGAGGTGAAGATGGAGGGAATCAGTGGAGAAAGGAGCTGCCAGGGCAGATATCCCAGGCACAAGTAAGGCTCCAGTCAAATTTCAATGACAGGATTTTACAAATTAAAAAGACTACCTGGGGAAGGAAGGTACAGATGCTTCCCTTTGGTTTCCATCTCTTGTTTTTTTGGAAAACCATATGGTCTGTATGCTTCAGGAGCCATGTGTTCTTGGGGAGATAACCTCTTCCATGGCATGGATCTCTGGTGTGAGCACTGATTCTGGAGCTGCAGGGGACTGAATCTGCACAGTCTCACCTGAGTGGAAAAGACAGGGCTCATTTTAGCTGCACAGCCAGGACACACCAGCCAGAACCCCACCGTGGGCTTCCAGGGGCCCAGATCTTGTCCCATCATTGCTGTGGTACTCATGGACTTGGATAAATCACTTCATGTCTCTGTGCCTTTATTTTCCAGCTGTAAAATGGAGATAATTATATTGACCTTCTTCATAAAATGCCTTGCAAATGCTAGACAGCAGCTAAGTACTATCATGATTATTGTATAAAAAAAATCCATTATAGCCTCTGGATGCTGGAGAAGAAATGAATGATGGCTGGAGTCCACATAAACACGGTGTTAGATCAATGCAGGCGCTATTACAATGTTGATCTGGTTTCCTAGTGCGTGTTCCCATAAATCCACATGGGGATGAAAAATCCAAACATATCTCTTGGCTGACAACTGACTGAAGCTATGTTACAGGGAGGAAGAAAAATCTAACCTCATTGCACAAACCAAAATACACAGTTCTTTCTTTGATCACAGGAGGAAGAAAGCCTTTTTTGGCTGAGTTTTCTGCATATGAGGACAATTCTTTTGAGTTTGTTTTGGGGGGTTATTTTTGCAGATGAGACATCTGAGCTTGTTATGAAGAAGGCAGTATGTCAAAGTGAGGCACTCATCACCTTTAAAAATTAAAAACTATCTGGGAACAAAAGCTCTGTCCATTTGCTAAGAAAAATTCCAAGCTAACCTCCACACAACCTCAAACAAATACTTCCTGTACTCCATCTAGCAAAGAGGCAAACTGGAGAATGATACCGAGGTTTTTCTAGGAAAGTTTCATAAGAAACCAGCCTAATTCTATGCTGCACTAAAAGCCAGTGCAAAACCACTTGCTACTTTGTGGTTGAGAAACCATCTGCTTCCGTCTCTCTCTACACTCCAGTCATCACCAGTCAATGCCAATTAAACATTAGAAGAGCTACCCACAAAAGTAAAAGACACTTACTGTACCCAAACAGAAATGCATTGATTTATTTTCTTACATTGACAGAATCCATACATTTTTAAGAAAGGTGCATGCCAGAGGTGCTTTACCTGCTGGGGAGCAGAGAGTAGTTGCATGCTGCAGGCTCACCCCAGATGATGGGTACCAGTATTTGCTGTGGGTACCAGCATGTGCAGTGGCCCCACACCACCCTACTCCCATCCTAGCAGACAGAGCTGCAGGATTATAGGTGCTACTCTGCCTGTTACAAAGTCCCACAGTAAGGAAGGAGATAAATATGTTTATGTAGATGTTTTCTTCCAGCAAGAGACCAGTGGAGAATCTGGCTCCACAGTCTGTAGTGTTGCAGGATGAGGTGTTCACT
Source organism: Piaya cayana (assembly GCA_013389865.1). NCBI lineage: Eukaryota > Metazoa > Chordata > Aves > Cuculiformes > Coccyzidae > Piaya > Piaya cayana. Next base: position 87,188 of record WAAB01006340.1, on the reverse strand, counting down.
GCACAGCACTGCTGGCTCAGGCATCCACGTGAACATTTAGGAGATAGATTCCCTGGGGTCACCATCTGTACAGTAAATCTGTAAACTGTGTAAATTGGTAGCTTCACCAAGCACAGCAAGGTCAGCATGATAGCTATCTTCAAGGACAAGCTTTACAGAGTCCATGAGACATTTCACTTCAGATAATACAGTTTGCCACTGCCTGGTTCTTAAGTACCAGGGTGGCTATTGCAGTCCTTTCCAGGGCTTTTAAAGCTGCTGTGTATGACTTTTGCAGAGAAGGAGAACACAGCACCTAACTCTCCTCTTAATTAGAAACAGAAGACTTAATTTCAAAGTGATGCCTTCCTTTGTTGTACGCTGCATTTTAAACCTCATGTTGCATGTCTTTAGGAGACCCGCGGCTTCCTAATAAATTCTCATTCTGCAAAGGAAAAATACCCCAACAATATACTAGAAGACAAAAAGATTATGTATCTCAGTGAGACTTTTGACTGCAAAAAGCCTTATACAAAACAGCATACAGTCCAATCATCCCTGGAACAACAGGTTGTGGGGGTGGGTAGAAGTCCAGGATTCACATTTTCAATCATGTAGCCCCAAATTAGAAGCTTAGGCTGAGAATTTGTTAAAGATTTATTCTTCCCCTCAGGCCTCACATAGTCCCCTTGTTCTCAGATGCTGCTTTTAAAAGCCAGTTCCTCCAAGGCAGGGTCAGGTGGCTGGGAACATACAGTATCCGACAGTTAAAATTTGCCAAAAAATATTGGGGTGCTTTATCTGCATATATCTGAGCATCTCTGCCCAATGGAGATGCTGAGTCCCTGCTCAGGAAATGCAGAACTCATTTATACAGTGAAATACTACTGCCATGGTCTGAGTTTCCTATTTGAAAAGGAGATGACATTTATTCAGTTGGTAAAATAATCCAGCAGTACATATTGTGCCCTTCTCACAGCTTCTGGAAGAAAGCCCAATATACACATTCTTACTGATATAGAAGCTTTTCTGTAGTAACTGGCAAAAGTATTTGGATAGGGTTTTAAAATACTTGTATCAGCAAGATTCATAGGGCTGATTTCTGTTTACATTGCTCAGACTGTAGAAAGCAGCCGTCATGTAAAGGAGCGGTTAAAAAAAAGCCTTTAGTTACATGTTAGAAAACAAAGTCATTGGAAGAAGATTTTAAAGTGGCTTTGCTAATGGAAACCAGGCAGCTAACTTCAGTCCTTTCAGTTGTTTGACAATACCTAACCCAAGAATGTTAGATCCACAGGCAGATAAAATAGCCTGTGTTTCACACATCCACCCGCAGGCACAGAAAATCTTCTGTTCCCTTGGGAGAGTCCTTGCCCCAGCCTGGTAATCCCCAGCCACACTGGGGCACGGGCTGAACCGCAAGTGGCACCACAGAGCTGAGTTTGGGAATATAATGTGAAGAAAGCAAAAGAGAAAGGGGGAGGGTGTGAGATCCACTCTGTGACAGAGTTCAGTGCTGGGACAGCCCTATGCAGGGACACAGTCACGAGAAGGGTAGAGAAGCAGCAATGGCAGAAACCTACGTAGTCAGAAACCATGTTCCAAGCTATAGCCACAGCACAGCCACTTCTTGCAAAGCCGTAACCAGAGTGCAACTGCTTCTTGCAAAGCCATCATCTCAGTACAGACACTTTTTGTGTCTCCTGAGATTTTCCATTATCAGGCCAGATCATGGCTGGAGACTGGAAAAGAAGCACTGGTGGGTAATATCAAAAATGCTCCGAGCTTCATGGCCATCCTCTTCAGATCCTGCCGTTACCTACATCCAAGGGACCATCTTGCTGATGTAAAAAATCCTCCTCTGTAATCATTTAAATCCCAGCTGTTCCCACAGCAGCAATTTTTTTTCATGAAGAGGTACCCTTGCCATACTGGCTTGAAGCGTGAGAGCATTTAATTTTAATATCTCATTTCTGGCAGAGGGTGATCTTGGGTTCTTCTGAAGAAATCTTAAGTATGTTCTGTAACACATGCTACTGGGCAACAATATGTTGTAGAGGAATACTTTATTTCAGAGATGCCTAGGTCTCAAAATATTTGTGAGTAGCTAGGATAAGCAGTGTAATTGTGCATCTGCTTTTTCTATGTAAGAGCTTTGACCTGACATTTAAATGCTCTCAGCGATGACCTTGGGGTAGATAGTCAGAAGTAGATTTTTTTAATGGTTTTCTCAATGTCAAACATCTTTTGGCTGGCACCTCTATAAATGAATGTGCATGGAAACCTAGAGGCAAATGATTTTATGAATCTGAAAAATGGTTGAGAAACCTCCCCGTACCCTGGTAAAGCTATGAAATTATTTTCATTTTTGTGAGGTCAACCAGAGGATTTTTTAGTCTTGTCCTTCACTAAGGGTTTGCCCCTCTTTGGTTTTGTATTAAGCCAGAAAGTACTCAGTAAATCTTTCCTCATTGTCCACTGTTTGATACATCCCTGCCCTAATTTTAGATTTCACAGACTCTTATTTTCATCTTTGACCGAGTTCCAGGACATGTTTTGGCTGATATAAAAATACATACACACACATATATATGTGTCTCCTATTTTTGCATTATCCTTCCCATGAGGAAACTAAAATAAATGCCATATTCAAAGCAGTGCTGATTTTCCAAGCTGTACTCGGTTTATCCTCCCATACTGTGCACGAGGGATTTGTCTGTTTTTTGCTTTAACGCAGCTGCTCACTGAGTTTCAACCAGTGACATACCTGCAATTCTTCCCAGGAGGCTGCTGTTAATTCCATGACAGCCAGATGAGACAGCAGTGAAAACTGTTTCTAATAGGGTTGTTACTTTGTACTTAGGATGCTGAAAAATTAGAAAAATTATTCCAATTTTGGTGTTTATTCATATGGTACAATATCACTGTCCACCTTTACTTACTTTGCTTCCACAAGTGACATCACACTGTGTCCATTAATGTGTGAGAGGGTTGTTCTGCTGCCCATGTTGGTAGTGTCTGTATGAAAGGAGGAACAAATTATTAAATCGTATATAAACCAAGTCTAAGGCTGAAATTAAGAGTAGTCCTTCCAATTAAATAATAAAGGCTTGGAAATTGTTGACATTTTTGTGACATATTGCCAATATGACAAAAACCCCACAAAAGCTTCTCAGTTCAAGAGTATACGGAGTAATGCTGGAAGTTGTAACACATTGTGTTTTTAGAGCAGCCATAAAGAACCCAGCTGCTGAAAGCTGAGATACAAATAAAGAACTACTACTGCCTAAATGCTTTCCAGTGTAGCAAGTTCTGCCTCAAACTTACCCAGATGCTGTAGGCAACCAGAACAGGGTGATAACAGATTTTCAGTCTCGTATGAGTTCTATAAAAAAAAGAAGAGAGAGAGAGAGGAAAAAGTAGTTTCTGGGTGAAGCAAACATTTTGTTCAGTCTGAGCATTTTGGCTTTGAGCTTTTAAAACTTCCAAATTGAACATGAAGGATTTTGAAGTGAAGTTGTGGTGAATCAGATGTTGAAAGGAATAGTTCAACTGCTTTGAAGTTTGGACTTGTTTCTTCCTCCTCTAGTGCACAAGAACAATTTGACTAAACTGATATTTTAGTCTCCAAAGTGACATTTTCTCTCCAAGAAAACTTTTGGCCAACAAAATGTCCTCTCTCTGTAGCAAGAGAAAACTCTCCAGTTTGTATCCCTTTGAGTGGCTCCAAAACATCCTCAAAAGTAAAGAAGACATGTGAATCCCAAAACCCATCAAAGTGAAGTACATCTATCCAAAGTAAAATATGAAGACAGCTTTATGCTCATAGTAACTTCTGACTACCGGCATCCACTTGCTAAGCTGAAGTAGAAACCCACCATGCTCCAGAAGGTAAATTCAATATAAAGCTCTTTAAAGATTAATTCATACAGATCATCTCAGGGAAGAAGCTTCCTATCATGAAGTTTTCAGTGAAGAGGACTTTTGACGAGCTGGGCAGAACAACTTCTGTTGCAAATACTATCTCCAACCTGTCCTCATCCTCCTTGCACAGTGCCCTGCACCCTGGGAGAGCTGGGAGTGCAGTGACAGGCTAGTGCAGCTGTGGCACTCACTGAGGAATGGAAAAATCAGAAAAGTCCCTCATGGGAAGAGCCACCTGAGATGCTCATTAACTGCAGGGACCATGCTCCTCCTGGCCAGATGTGGGCAGAAGCAAGATGCAGGCCTAAGCGGGCACACTGCTGCTCAGTGCCCCTTAAATAACTCTTCTGCTGCTGCTGTGCTTCACCAGTGACATCCACTGCAGCACCCATCTCAAATGTAACAGGACTGAAAGGAGCCAAGTGGCTCTATTTAAAACTAAAGAGGAAAGTGCAAAGCTTTGAAGTCAGAAGGCATATAATGAATTCAGCAAAACTTTGTATTTCAAAGCCAGTTCTATTTGCAGAAGCCATCTGCCCAGAGAAAAGCTTGAACATCCACCTCTGACAGGAGTCAAAAGAGTTGAGGGAAACAGATCTCACTGAGGATGTTTCACATCATCTGTTCCCACAATATTTGAAATGTCACTTTGTAGTGGAGCAGTTTCCATCCTTGTATCAATTACAACATTTACATTCAGCTCCCCTGGGGCTGTTGGTATTTGAAGCGACTGTCCAGTTCAGTAGCTCCCAGCAATTTCTAATGAGATATGCCAATAAGACATCACTGCTTGTCCCTCCTAATGATAACTATGAGCTCTCCGGAGCTTTCCCTTAAGCCACTGTCTAACTTATCCTCTTATTGAGGATTATTGATTTTCGTTTCTCCCCTTGCCAGCACTCAGCTCTTAAGTCACAAGTCCAGAGATGGCTCCATCCAGGAGAACTGCGGGTAGTGTGGTGTGTGGCCCTTTCAGAGGAAAGGAGTGCAGCCCATGAGCCAAGTTATGCAAAAGCAAACCCATCCTTCATACAGAACCAGCAACGGAGGTCACTTCTCCCAAGCACCATCTCCCCAGAGCACCCATCGGTCTTAATGGTTTGCAGCATGCACCTAGGGCTTACATTTCTGCAGCAGGGGGAAAAAAACCCAAAACAACAACAACAACAAAGTGTAAATCTCAGAATAAGTATGTTTAAGAATTCCCTCTGATATCACTAGTCTTTCATATAGCCTGTGAGAACTATTAAAATTCTCTCTGATAACTGACTTCCACAGAACATGAGAGCCAGGCGAGACCATACCAGCCATAGATTCTACCATTATTTCTCTTGCCTTAAAACAGATGCTAAAATAAGCCTGGAAGTCATCTGTGAAACCAACCTGTGTCATAGACTTTGAAGATTAGTCTCTGCATCACAGGGAAGTTGAAAAAAGCAGAGGTTATTCCCTTGGTAAAAGGGTGAAAACCATCACTGAAAGCTTACATCAGCCAGGGCAGCTGGAGGGATGCTGGCCACTGGCCCTAGCAAAGCCTGGAGTTGTGTGAATGCTGATTGTCCACAGGCAGCATTTCCACAGGTCTCTCCCTGTTGCAAAACAAAAGCCGAGATCCATCTGATCGGTGAGCAAGTGTTAGTTTATTCAGCTTAGCCACTTTACTATATATCCCATTCTGTTACATCCCTCTGTCCCCACGAGGGTGATTACAGAGTATTACTGGTTAAAGATAGCTGTCCATAAAGCTATTGCTAACATATTATTGGCTACACTACCGTGTGTGCTAAGAAATCAAGTTATGCTAAAGTTAGCTATGTTGACAGTAGTGTGCGGCGATTCCCACCGAACTAGCTGGTGTTTATATTTTCGCCTCTCTGCTTCAAGGTCTTGCCACCTGCTCAGCAACAAGTCTCACGGCCTCCAGGCCGCCTTCTCTGTAAAATCTTCCCACATCTCCCCAGCCACGTTGGAGGTATTTACAGACCTGGTAGAACCACCACATTCATTGATAGTGGACAGTGACCCTGATGGAGGCAAAAGTTATCAAGGTGAGGAGGTACAGTCAGGCAGAGAGAAACAGGTAACAGGACTGCGTAAGCCTTGTTTTTTGGAAATCAGCTGAAAACCAGTTTTCTCTCATTCCTGAAACCTTGACTTTCTTGTAACATTCACTGGATACAGCCTGTGACAAACTTACACGGTTCCCACTGCTACAGTTATTTGATCTCATCACAACCTACAGTGTGTTTCTGCTTTGAGGTGTTCCTGCCAAGCAGCTATTTCTTCATCCGTGCTGGTTTGGTTAAGTACCAGCCTTTGGCTCACCTGCACTCACATTCACACCTGTGGCATCCAGTGGGAAACCGGCTCCAGTTGCAGCACGTCAGACAGCCCTTCTAGGAAATGCTCCGTAGCACACTGAGAAAGGAAAGTGCAACATTCTTCCTTGATGGCCTTGAGACAGAAGGTTTCATAAGAGCTTCTGCAGTCTTGTCAGTTCGAGAGACTGATTGATGCTCTGGCACCTATGGATGAATGTGGGGATAGAGACCCTCCTAGCTGTGACAGCAATTCAAAAGGGTGCTTCAGAGCCCCACAGATACATGTAAATGGCCCAGACACATTTAAAACCTTGCAATTGAAATCAGGTTGCACGCACTGGCACACGGTCCCACCTCTGATCGTACTTTGACACCTGGAGAAGCAGAAACTCCATGCTTTCACACAAGCACTCAACCAACTTCAGCTGGGCTCTGTCTGCATGAAGCTCATGGGTAAGGTCCTCATCAGTACCTGCACACCTGGAGGACTGCATCTTCCAAGTTGACTTTCTGGCAGTCTTAGAGTAGCTACTGTTAAGGAAAAAGCAGACATGCTCTGTGACAACTTTACTAACAATAACCCCTCTCCACCCCCAACACTGCATTAGTATCCACAGAAAGAAATTCAAATTGGATCCTTCTATTAAACGTTGGTGAATTAGCACAGCATCCTAACAGGATCCCAGAGTCCACCTGAGCCATGTGGCACCTCCTCCAGCTGGTGTCTGCCAGGACAAACCAGCAGAGGTACAATCCCCTCTAAAATGCTGAGGCTCAGCAGCTCCTGACGTCTGTGCAGTCTCCATGTCCATCCTGCCCAAGCACCTCCCAGGAGTTGCTAGAAAACTTGCTTTGTGGCTACTGATGCCTAATGCTAATTACTAACAGAAGAGGCTGCTTAACACGGTATAATCTTGTCCCTTTTAACGTCTGGTTTTGCAATTTTTTTCTTGTTTTAGGTTTTGGGGGTAATTTATTATCTGGACACTTTCACTCAGCAGGTTACCTCCTTCCTTCTTTCAGCCCAGCTGCCACCTCCAGAGGCACTGGGCAGCCAGATGGACTGAGGGACACACACATCTATTCATCAGCACGGCTTTTTGTGAAGGGTAAGAGAAGGATATGGTCTATAACAGTGACTGTTTTTTCCACCACTTATTTTTAAAATGGCCATCTTACACATATTAAGGAGTTATTCCAAACTGAGCATTTTTTGCTTTTTTCCTTCTCTGTTACAAAATTACTAGGCTGGCAGAGCTGCATAAGCTGTCGATGTTAGCGGTTAGTGCGTTGCTGGGTTTTAATGTGTAGAGGTGGGCACTGGTCATTATCTAGAAATAGATGCTTTTTGACCCCCAAAGGCTATATGACAGGAAGGAAGAGGGAACGGGAGCATCAAAGGTTGAAACAAATTCCAAAGGCAGACAACAGCAGCAGCCCCTGGTTCAATACTCTTGTCTGTCTTGGGTGTCCTCTGCCTCACTATGGAACCCAAAATGTTGGATTTGGAATTCAGGGCACTTACTCACAAGACTTTTTATGCATATACATCAAGGAGTCAAGCAAGTAAAACAACAGCTGCCAAATTATTTGCATTCAAGCAATGAACAATTGAAGAGCTAAAACCTACCAGCTGTACCTACTTGTCAGCTTTTTGAAACTAAGATCATTTATTTGCTGCACCAAGAGGAGGAGAAAGTGAGCAAAAGCATACTTCATCTAGGCTCTGCACTCTTAGTACTTCCCTGCTCCAGGAGGTCTAAGGAAACAGGAGCTGGGCTCTGTTTCTGCCCAACCTGGCATTAAAATGGCATTCGTAGAAAAGTGCCCCCAATAAAATAGCATCTTCTTACTGAGAAGATGCTCTCCCTGCAAGTATCAGGGCCATAGCTGCTGATTTTAATGACAAAAATAAACTTGTGACATATTGCTTGTGTTATCACTGCAGACTTAACTTGGCTAAGAGATAATTAGTGGAAGATGTGTGATTGAGTCCCCTGTGCTGCTCTGAAAGTCTTGGGCTGTAATTGGTACCACTGGCTCTTGTAAAATAAACTGTACTCCTGATCCAGCTTAGAAATCAAAACATGGCATTTTGAAAGAAACTTTTTACTTTAGGAAGTGGCATTCTGATAAAGTGATTTTAAACCTCAGAGTCTCCTGGGCAAATTTCTGGTTCCCAGCACTGTCACTCTCCTCAAAGTTGTGCTGTGTACTCTCTGATTTCCCTGCCACGGCTCGGTGCTTTGTGTAGCTGGTGACTCTTAATGACGCATTTTGATGCATTCAGCACAACCACATACTAGCATGAGCCAAAGATCACCATTTTTCTGGTTGTGGAGCTAGAGTAACATGGACCCATGCCCAGTCAGTGTTGGCAGCAGCTGGAAAACCAACAAGAGAACTGGGAAAAATCCACTCCAATGAAAGCATGGTGCTGAGGCAAATCTGTCATCGTTCAGCGTACTGAGGGTTTCGGGCAGCCTGGTTTTGGTGTCTTCCGGTGACCCTGTCTCCTTCCCACTTCCCACAGTCATTCAGGAACCATTTCTCCATATCCTACTTATGCACACATGTACTGGGGCAGAGCTGATAAGGAAGGACAGGAGGGTCTGATAGCGAAGTGGCTGTGCCACAGGCTCCCTGTGTGGCCTCATCATGCTATCGCTCAGTTTCTCCCCATAAAATGACTAGCAGCACTTCCTTACCTCCTGAGGAGGGGTGAGAACATAAAAACAGCAACAGCCACAAAGTGCAGGGTTATTACAACCATCCATCCAGAGAGACTGTCAGCTTTAGCACACAGGCAGACACAGTGCTGAGAGCATTCCCAGCGGCTGCGCTTTTGGTTAGAGCACGTGGTGTGCTCCTATGGTGCAGGTATCTCTGGGCTCAGAGGGTTGAACAATGTATTTTCTGCCTTGGAGAGAGAAAGCAAACCTCTTTCATCAGGTTTCTTTTTTTTCCCTCCAGGAGAAGGGAGCAGAGGAAACTTCTGTCACTGTGGGCACGCTGGGGGAAAGGGAGCAGGGCTGTGTGCCCTGCTATGCTAGAACCCTCTGATGGGAAGAAGCTGAGAAGTCATAGCCATACTGAGAGCCTCTGCTCCTCCCTCCTTCACAAAAGCAACGACTAGGTGTGGAAAGATTCTGTCAAACCCTACACCACATCACTTCTTGCCACAAGTGCTCCCTTGCCTCCACTGCCCTAAAAGGAAACACAGGGTAAACAGTCTAGCAAAATCTATTCCAGACTCCTGCTGTGGTGCATCAGGAGATTAACATACTAACTCTGAAAAGCCCACTAATTTTAAGGAAAGCTCTATACTTAAACTGAAAGAAGTTTTGCAGAGATCAGCAGTTTGTCTGATGCTAGGAAACCAGGGAAACCTGTTAACAGCAGACTGTGAATAATTGAGAAAATTATTCAACTCTGCTTTTAAAGGACCTTGGATTAAAATACTGCACGGGTTGGTAATACTTCACTCCTAATCTTTTCAAATATACATTTGCAATGGTTTGTTTATCACTAGGTTTTTGCTTTGCAATCAGACAAACACAGGCTTTGCTCCTCCTGGACTCCAGCTAAGCAGGGTAAGCCAAGTCAGACATTGCAAGAAAGATCACAGACAAATATGTCTATCTCATGCAGGAAGCTTCTTTTGTTGATTTTGGTCTTTTTTTTTTTTTTTTTTCTTTTTTGGACATAACATCCAGAGGCATTGAAGTATTACTTGATAAAAAGCAGGAGAAGAAACCAACAGCTCAAACTTACATATAAACTAAACTACAGGACCTGAGATGGATACCAAGGTAGCCCTCAGGGCAGGGAGGAGCAAAAGTGGGGGTGTGAGTATGTGAGGGAGGTCAGCACAGTGGAGTGGGAGGGATAAACCTGCTGAAAGAGACAGGACTGGCAGTGCACCTAACATACCTGTCCCAGAGCCTAGCAGACACCCCCTAAGAACCAGTTTCATAAGTGAAGCTCCATCAGTCAGACCATCCTGCTACTGCAGCTGCTCTATGACAGTAGCCTGCCTACGACTGGCCCCATCTTCTAGGGAAAGAGGAGGAAGAGGCATGCATTATGCCTCTTACACTGCGACTTATTTGCTTATGTGGTTTCAGCCCTGCTGTGTACATATGCTTACGGAGTTCTACAGAAATCAGCAGTGACAATAAATATGCTTTCACAGCCAGCTGCTCCCATGCCTCCTTCACTTGGCCAGACAAACAGACAAGGTGTATGTCTTTCTTACTGTCAAGGAACAAATGTGAAAATCTGATCCTGAAACAGTATGCAGAACGAAAATCACCCCTCAAGCAATGGGAGGTTTGGGCATGTTTCCCACTTTTTCATCTAGACATACTAACCAACAAGAAAGCTGGTAAAACCAGAAAGCTGGGAACTGCCCTGGTGGAGCAGAGATCCAGCTGTCAAGGTTGCTTTGGAGTGGTCTTTCCATGCTCCAGCACAAGCAGTGTAGCTAGAGAAAAGGAGGACAGTTCTAGGGCATGCTATGCTGCCAAAAAGCCAGAGCAAGGAGAGTGCAACGTGGCTTGCAGACACCAGAGTCTCTGCTCACCCTAGAAGCTGCATCCCTGTCCCTAGTGAGCAGCTGCACTCTCTTCATTCCAGAGCAGAACCACACAAAGTACCCACTCAAGACAACCACCTGGATTTAAAAATCAAAAAAACCCCAAACCAGCCCACAACCTAGGAGCCCAGAGCTCCTGCCTTCCCTCAGCATGGATTTATTCTGAAGCCATCTATCCTTATTTCCCCCTAATCATGCCAGCAATAATCCACACACAAGCTGTTTGGCTAAGGTGGACTGTTGTCCCAATTTTGTCCTGTCCCTATCTTCCTCTTTTACTTCACGTGAGGAAGATGAATATTCCATTTCACATAAATCCAGGAGTATGTGAGCAATTATGTGTGACCAGCTACATATAATTATCTTAGATGTAGGCCTATAAATGATTCATTAAGATCTGTATCAGCTAGTTATTTAATATGTCCTGCTAATTAAAACTTTGTGATAAAGACAACTACATCTTTCTGTAATTATGCCTCTGGACAGCGTGATGCAGTTCCAACTAGTATTTGCAATTCTGGGTGTATGTTGACACTAAAAGTAGGGTAGAGAAATATAGGTTAACTGCTGCTCTTAATTGCTCTTCGTTACTAAGATTATTGTAGAACTTCATTGTACAACACCCTGGGACTCTTCAGCATAGTGCACATTACAGGCACCGTTAGGTGATGATGCTGTACACTGCATTATCCTTCTGTATACCTGAGAAGCTTGAGAAAAGCAACAAAAAAACCCCTTATTTCACCTAGGAGTGTGTCTAGCTTGGCTTATTGGAGGCAGGAAGGAGGGGAAGTGGGTCAAAGACATGTTTGAGGAAATGCAGCGGGTTTTACCCTACAGGATCAAATTTTGTATTTCTTGCTCAAACCTGAGATCCTGCTAAGCCCACTTGTCTTGAGTAAGGCCCACCAATCTGTAGTGACCACATGCTGGATCCACCCTCCATCAGTGCCAGCAGGAAGAAACACAACTCAAAAAACACACTAGGCCCTGTTTCATAGGTCAAAAAGGGGCTACAGTAAGTTTACATCAGTGTAACTAAGCAGGTCTATCGCAGCCTGTCTCCAGCCCTGCGCCCTTAAAATATGTTCGGTATCAAAACAAACATGCCTATGTATGAAACAGGTAGGGACTTTAAAATGTTTTCTCGGGATGGCTATCAATGTAATAAAACATCAGTAAGAGGTGATAAATGCTAAGTAAAAGAAGCTTTTCCTAAGCTGCTTATGCTAAGAATATAAATCTTCCCCCACTACAAAAAGACTACATTAAGTGTTGTCCTTCTAATCTCATTGGCAGCCTGGTATCACTGCTAGAATAAATGTAAGATCGATCGCCTCAGTGGCTCTTCTGCTGCGAGTTCTGCTTGGTCAATCACAATGGGAGACAACTGCCCTTGTGTCGACACTTGGCGCCTCCTAGGAGGATTCTCAGCTCGCTCCTGTCGTCATCAGAGCAGGGCATGTTTCACCCAGGGGAATGACTCAAGTATAACCTGTTTGCTCTTGTTAGCCACAGATCGTTGCCTAAACCCTAAAGTTTGTATCCCATGGGAGAACTGCACTAACCTAATCTCTGGTTAGTTTCTGCAAACACTGATTTGTGAAAAGAACAAAAACTATAGAATATGTGTATTATATGCATTTGAGTCCCCAAAGGTGATCTACTATGGTCTGTAACACTGTGGCCAGCACCAGTAACTCACCAGGGCAAGGGAGAAGCATGAAGTAAATGACATGCCTACCCTAAATGCTTTCTTCTCTGCACTATCTCTTTCCATCTTCTCATATCCAGCCTCATTCACTTGATATTGCACCCTAGAAAGCTACTGCAGGACAGAATTAAAATGGAATAGGTAAAGAAAGTCTTTAAATATAACTTTGCTTTGGTGGTCTGGTTTGAGCTGAAGTAGAACCTCTTTTCTAACTTTTCAGCTAAGCCTCATCTAAGTGACTTCATTTTCTGAAAGTTAACTGCATGTTTTTCAGACAGCGTTTCTCTCTAGAAGTGATAACATGGAGCTCCGGTATGCAGAAAATCCACTGCTTATGCTTCTTCCTACAGAAACTGAGGCTATCCTCAAGCTGGTGGAATGACATAAGTCAAAGTGGTGAAAAAGGGTTGCACCTGCAGGGAGAGGTGGACAGGACAGGTGACTCCAAACTGACCAATAGAGTATTCTATCCTGTATGCATCATACTCAGTATAAAACTGAAGGATCACAAGGGTCAATCTCTCCTCTTCGATGGCTGACATCCAGTGAAGACCTCATCTGTCTTTTTGCCCCTGATCCTGGATCCATTAACTCCTGAATACAGTTCCTGAGTCCAGCCAGGGACCTTTTCCCCATGGCAGCTCTGCAGCATCTGTGGTAATCATCAAAGAAGGGAGGGAGGGAATTTCATATATTTGTATATATTTTATTATATTCTTAGTATTTTCCTTATTATGATTGTTTTATTAAAGCTGGTTTAGTTTCAGTTTCCAACCCACATGTCTTTTTCCTCCATTTCTCTTCCCCTTTTCCCTGGAGGGTATGAAGGAGGTAACTGGGACCATAACTGCTCACATTTAGCTGCCAATCAGGTTGGGCTGGGGCTAAACTGTTGTGTTTGGTTAACTAAGTTTTTACTCAGAAACCTTGTGTCTATAATAGTATAAAAGTAGCATCTAAAAACCTTGACTATATCAAACAGGCTGTCCCTTATACAAGAAAATCAAGGAAGCCCAGTTTCCTACAGATCTGTGTCTGAGATCGTCTTGTGGTGGCTACTATATTTACTTTTCAGTTACTCTCACGATATAGTGGACATGATTACTCCTTAGTCACTTGTCTCAGCTATTCTTTGGCATGTGTTGAGGTCTGAGTTTCAAGTTAAGCTCTTTGGCGTCCTGTGATACGAGCCATCGGCTATTACACTGCTGATAGCAGCCTCTGGAGATTGCTCAGGGGAGCACTCACAGTGTAACGTTCTCCTCTATGGAAGCATTTCACAAGGTTTCTCTATCCAGTGATCTACTTTAATTAAATTGATAGGAACTTAACTATATTTGAGACTCCTACTGATAGTTTATCAAAAGTGATTCAGACTGGTCAGTCTTAAATAACAAGGTACGGTTGAAGGGAGTGTTTTAGTCTCAAATTTCCCATGAGACAAAAAAGTTCACAAAACAGGAGAGCGTGGTATGTGCCAGCTCCAGCCTGTGGTGGCTGTGACAACATCAGCATATTTTTATTAGGTTATGGAGAAGGGACCTGGGCTTAGAAAAGAAAGAAACGAAGCTGAAGCTGTTCAGGAGATCTGCAGCAAGCACTACCCTTTTCTCCTGTCTTTGAGGAATACAGGATGCAGTATTAGAATGACTGGATATTTAAAGCTGAATTCAAGCTCTGCTCCATTTGCCTTCAGCATAAAAGCAAGCACACAGGCATCCCAATGGACTTATCGCCACGGTGAGCATGTTTTTTCCTATGTGTCACCTTTATGTCTCAAACATCTTTCTGTGGCCCCTGTGAGCAGCATTTTTCCCAACAAGGGAAACAGGACAGCAGGCAATCCACGAAGGGCTCATCTGCATGTGGATCAACTCTATTTTTCCAAGGTACTGGTATGGCCACTGGTAAAATGCCCAGGACAGACTAGAAGAGATACCATTTCTATAGGGAGGAAACAAAATCTAGTCAAGCTCACTGATCTGAAACTATACAGAAAGACAGCTTTTCCCTGTCGAGGTTCACACTTGATCATGAGGCAGTACCTGCCAGTGAGTGAACAGCAAGCATAGACAAGGCTCAGGATTAACTGTAGACACAGATGCATGGTCGCAGCAGCACAGAGATGAGTACAAACAGAATGTGATTCTAGCTGGACCCAGCAAGTTTTCTTTCCACATGACACTGGAGTAACAGCAGCAGGAATCTGCCTGCTACCCCACATGGATCCCACACTAGGACATGAGCCATGTGCAGCACAAAACCTCAAAGAAGGAAGCCTCAAAAATCACTTCTAGTGCCCCTGGCTCAGCAAGCAACCCTATGGCTGCAAACAGCATTGGCACAACTGAAGACTTGCTGTGTTTTTCACCTTGCCTATATTTTGGGTGCAGCAACACTGCTGGAAAAGGCACAAATCCCCATTGCAACACCTACTTCAATGAATAGCAGAGGCATTCAAGCAGAGGAAATGCTATTTCCCATACACGCTGCAGTATTTCCCTGTGGCCTTTGGGTGACATCACCTTGGCATTCTCCTCCAAAAGCAGGTGATTCCAGGCATTGGCAAATTATCATCTTCCTTGAAAAAAACATGGAAATAGAACAGGATTAGGCATTTTACCCAAGGGCCACAAGGAGAAATGGGGTCAAATCCAGAATTGGAGGGAAGGTGCTTTAACAATAGGCTACAAGGTATAGGTTTGTACAGCATCTAGCACAATGTGGCCATAATCCTGCTGAGGCCTCCAGGCAGCACTGCAATATGCATCATCATAATGATGAGTTTCTAATCCCAATCAAATGCCCAACCCAGTAGGCACTGCCTGACTCACAGAAAGGATTAGCTGACAGATTGTAAACAATGGTTGTAGGAGTGTCTGGGCCCATTATGCAATCCTTTTATGCTGAACATACAGAAACAGCTGAGAAAATTAGGAGCTTTTGCTGAGAACATAACTAACTGAGATTTTCAAATACAGGTAATGGGCATTCCCATTCTTCAGCCCTAGGGATAGTTCATCGATATCATTGCACACCTTTCCTAACTTCTGAATCAACAAGATGAACAAGGACAGGGACTCATGTTCGTACTGTGAGACAATAAAGACAAGCTGCTTACAAGATGATCCTCTAAAACATCCAGGCTGTGTCCGCCTCTTCTCATGACTAGGTCCTACTTTCTTTCATCACAAAAGTGCCTCTGTTGCAAACCAGAATGTGTGGGAGAAGCAGGGGATGGGAAAAATCAACAGAAATTAGAGAAATTAACATTTCTTTATGAAAATGAAAAATAATGGAGATCAAATAGGTGTTTTCCTATTAAAATGCATACTTCTAGCCTAGAATTTCATTCCAGGAATAGCTGAGACCTGGCACCTAGGAGACAGAATTTCTTGAGTTACCATAAGTCAAGAGGAACTCATCAGAGGACAGGGAGCTTGACTCAGTCACCAACAGCCGTATTAGAGACCACACTCAGCCTAATCACAGCACAGTTTTACTGAGCTTGAGCTTCATTGTTCACTTTGCAATGAAGCTGCTTAAACCATCCCACAATTCAAGTTAGAGGTGAAATGTTTTAAATCAGAGTCAGTTAGGGACAGCCTTCATGTTACACTTCATGTTAATGATGAAGAAAAAAAAGTTGGGTTTTGCTAATTTTCCTCAGCACCCACCTTTATAATTTATGGTGTTTTCATGTAATTAGTTTCTAATTTCACCACCCATTCCATAAGAAAAATTGAGATAGAGAACGACAAATCTGACCTGACACTTGCCAATCTGGATTCTTTGGTAAAGGAAACAAAACAAGCTCTCAGAAATAAGGGTTGTTGCTAACCTTGTCAGCAGGCATAAAGAAAATCAAGGGGAATTATGCGTCCTAATTTTGTTATCTTTCTGAGGCTTGCGAGCTCAAAAATCCTCAGAGATTTCCTGAGATGCTCACTCTCAGTTCCAAATAGGAAGCATGCTTCATGCACAATCCTCAGATGAGCAGCAACGAACAGTGAAGCAACAGTTATGATAAATGATCAACAGTAATGAAACAACAATGGAAGGAACCGGCCTTTCCACCTGCCTTTGTGCACTATCACAGCCTCTTTTTTTTTGGCCAGGCAGGATATGTACTCCAGTGCGGCCAAAGGAAAGGGACTTTTGCTATTGATTTTAGCAGCAGCAGGGTAGGGTCAAAGGGGGACTCAAAGAAAGGGATTTCAGCATGATGAGCTAGGAAGATCTGTCAAAGAGCCCTTTAAGCTTTGCATGTCAGGTGCTGGTGGAGCTGACAGCAGCAATGAGTTTTGTTGGTCACATAGTTGGGATTTTACCTGCTGGATCTGTGCAGGGACTATTGCCTCACATGGTCGTCCTTGGCAGCCTCTGATCCACAGGTTGGCACGTGAACAATAAGGAAGCTATTAAACCAGATATACACTGTCAAGGCATTAAAGGGAAGGGACAACAGTGGTGCCCTCCCTGTCCGGGAAAATTCCCCTGACACCCCTGAGTAGACCAGGTTAGTTATTACTGATGTAATTGAACTGCCCAAGCTGCTTACAGTTACAATGTGCTGAACTAAATACCCCTTTTGGAGGAATAATTCAATTTACTCTTCTCTTCAAGCTCAAATTTTTGGTTTGCTCACATGCTTCACATAGCTATCTAGTCTTGGTGGGTTTCTAATTATGGGAGTTGAACATGAGAAAGGGTGTTGAACATGACAAAGGGGTATGCCAAGCTAGGGACTATTACACAAAATAAGCCTACCTTTTGCAGAAAAGAGAAAACATCCAGAGAAACAGTGGATCTAGTTGCTGTTGGATCCAATTGGTGGTTATACTTGACCCAAGTAGAAACCTGCTCTCTCTGAGTCTAGTACAAAGTCTCCCATTGGTTTCAAGTAAGGCTGAAATACACACAGGTGACAACTCCAAAAGAAAGCATTGGGCTGTTCATAAGGACCTGGAAGTAGCATACCTGAAGTAACAAGAGTAATTGAGTATGCCGTAAGTATCTATCAAATCTACAGACCGTTTTCCTAAATGTAAGAGTAAGGGAACTATAAAGGAATTTTGTCGTTAACTGTGAAGTTTAGCAATTACTTTCTTTGTTTCATACTAGGGTGGACAAGAATCTAGTTACACATGAAAGCAGGGAGGTTACTCCTTACATGTAGTGCTGCCCCAACACAACGTGTGCTTCTACACACTGGAGCATCCTGCAATCCATTTGTTTTCTAGATTGCAGTTGAAGGCTGTAGCTGGCTGAGCAGCTAATTATTCCCTTTAAACTCTTCCTTTCCCTGCATCTTATGTCCAGGTAGGTAATAATCTTAATTATTTTTGCAATTGTTAGTGTATATTTGTAATGGAAAAGAATCAGATGCAACCATACCCATTCAGTAAAGCAGACAAAATCTTAAGAAATGAAACAAGGCCCAGTGATGGGATAAAGTAAATATTCAGCTCTGACCACAAAGCTAAAGAAAGTCAAAGAATGTGAAATAAGGCTTAAAAATGGTCATTGAGCAACACACAAGACAAATCCCAAGGCTTTGCCAGTTCACCACATGAGGAAATTCCTTCCTATCCCAAACGTAGCTGGAGATTCAGTAGCATGTCTGGGAGCAAATACCGTTAGGGCTGATCTAGTTTAGTTTTATCCAGTGGTAACACCGGCACTTAAAAGAAGTTGTTGGGTTTTGATCTTGCCTTTTAATATTACACAAAGAATCTCCCATGGCAAAAAAATTCCAAATAATGATTAACCTTTTAGGGCAGAAGCCAGATTTTCCAAGTGTTTGATCTAAATTCAGTTATTTTTTCATTTCCAGGAGTGGTTTTTTTTCTTCCTGTTGGTGCTTAGTTCACATAGATTCCTGGGCAGGTCCTGAAGATCTCCTGAAGACTTATTAAATCCTACACAGAGACCTGAGGTCCGCTAGAGGTTAATACATTTAAGCTGTAGAAACATGTTCCTGTAAGTGGCAGTACAGTTATGTAGAAATCTTGAATATGAAGTAATTTCACATACAAGGAATGTCTTGTGGCTCTGATGGAGTCAAGTTGCTCTTTTAATTTCCATCCTTGGAGCGGTAGTGGCTGCTCAGTGGGAGGGAGAGCAGTATGGGATGTTACCAGATGCTCCTCCTGGGAAAGAGTTGATCATGTGGATTTCAAGGGGTGCAACTGGAGTTGAGGATATTAAGCACTACAAAAGATCTGGCCTTTCAACTGCTGTTTACTGTTGCAGGCCAGAATAACTTAAAAATTATGGGGATATCCTGTTTATGTGCTGATGTCTTCCCCGTCCAAGCATTTAATGAGAAATCCTTACAATGGTCACATAAACTGCTCCTAATATTATTTGGCAAGCTGGCCCAACAATTTCTGCTTCTGATTAGAAGTGGTTTTCTTCTTCACTTGCTAAACCCTCTTCTCCACTTAAGCCATCACACTGAAGCAGTGAAGAGCAGACCCAGTGAATCATATACAGATACCAAACCTGGTCATTGATGGGCACACAGCACAAACCAACTTGACTGGCAGCAGCATTCTGCTGTCTGATTTTCTGGATTCACCTTTGAAGACAGATGAAGAAAGACTTTCTGGAAGCACAGGGTATCCCAGAAGTGTGGGATCGGTGACTCAGGTCAGAAATTCAGCCTCCATAATCATGAGGTGAAAAACTGAGCTCTGTTCTACTAAATTAAGCAACAAAGCGGCAACCTCAGAGAAGAACACACAGCATTTTTCAGTCATCTTGCAGTTCATTACACAGCCTGGCAGCTCTATTCTGTGTAACACATCTCTTCCCAAACAAAAGCTGTGCCAACACATTTTTGAAAGGAGACAGTCCAAACCAACATTTTGGGGTAAAATGCTACAGGCATTGCAATAATCCAAAACCTAAGTATTAGATAGTCAGAATGAAAGATGAACTGAGAAATAATACAAACCCAGCTGAGCATGGAAATAAATAGTTACTGAAATCAAAGTATCTTGCCTCTGCTTTAAGGTGATTCAGTATTACGACCACGAAATGAAACTAAAACTGCAAGCATGTAAGTACGATCAGAGTGTCATAGTCTGGTTATCTTAAAAATTAACCTTAAACATTAAGGTTTAAGGTGTAAAAATTATAAAAGCAGAGTCCTAACATTAGACAGTAGGGACAAAGTAACACAACCTTACAATGTACCTGCAACGTGCTTTGAAAAGCCTCCTCCCCTTCTCCTCTTCTACTGCCTGAGCTAATGTATAAATATTTTTCTGATTAAAGAATAAAGTATCCTGGTGTATGGCAGGGAGACACTGGATTCTGATTAGGTCTTCAGGGAACAAAAATGGATGGGTGAAAAAACAAGTCTGCTTCCTTGTATCTTTTCTGCTATTCTTGATCACAAATTTAAGATCAGAAACTTTGTATAAGCATCTGATCCCTCATCACACGAGCTACATAAACGTGATAGGTGGAAAGCAGAGAGCAAGAACCAGATTCTGCATCTTACTTTAGGAGCAACTTCCCTCCATGGAGTTGCCTGGAAGCTAGTAGTAGAGAGGTGACAATGAGAAGACACNCTCTTCCTTTCCCTGCATCTTATGTCCAGGTAGGTAATAATCTTAATTATTTTTGCAATTGTTAGTGTATATTTGTAATGGAAAAGAATCAGATGCAACCATACCCATTCAGTAAAGCAGACAAAATCTTAAGAAATGAAACAAGGCCCAGTGATGGGATAAAGTAAATATTCAGCTCTGACCACAAAGCTAAAGAAAGTCAAAGAATGTGAAATAAGGTTTAAAAATGGTCATTGAGCAACACACAAGACAAATCCCAAGGCTTTGCCAGTTCACCACATGAGGAAATTCCTTCCTATCCCAAACGTAGCTGGAGATTCAGTAGCATGTCTGGGAGCAAATACCGTTAGGGCTGATCTAGTTTAGTTTTATCCAGTGGTAACACCGGCACTTAAAAGAAGTTGTTGGGTTTTGATCTTGCCTTTTAATATTATACAAGGAATCTCCCATGGCAAAAAAATTCCAAATAATGATTAACCTTTTAGGGCAGAAGCCAGATTTTCCAAGTGTTTGATCTAAATTCAGTTATTTTTTCATTTCCAGGAGTGGTTTTTTTTCTTCCTGTTGGTGCTTAGTTCACATAGATTCCTGGGCAGGTCCTGAAGATCTCCCGAAGACATATTAAATCCTACACAGAGACCTGAGGTCCGCTAGAGGTTAATACATTTAAGGTGTAGAAACATGTTCCTGTAAGTGGCAGTACAGTTATGTAGAAATCTTGAATATGAAGTAATTTCACATACAAGGAATGTCTTGTGGCTCTGATGGAGTCAAGTTGCTCTTTTAATTTCCATCCTTGGAGCGGTAGTGGCTGCTCAGTGGGAGGGAGAGCAGTATGGGATGTTACCAGATGCTCCTCCTGGGAAAGAGTTGATCATGTGGATTTCAAGGGGTGCAACTGGAGTTGAGGATATTAAGCACTACAAAAGATCTGGCCTTTCAACTGCTGTTTACTGTTGCAGGCCAGAATAACTTAAAAATTATGGGGATATCCTGTTTATGTGCTGATGTCTTCCCCGTCCAAGCATTTAATGAGAAATCCTTACAATGGTCACATAAACTGCTCCTAATATTATTTGGCAAGCTGGCCCAACAATTTCTGCTTCTGATTAGAAGTGGTTTTCTTCTTCACTTGCTAAACCCTCTTCTCCACTTAAGCCATCACACTGAAGCAGTGAAGAGCAGACCCAGTGAATCATATACAGATACCAAACCTGGTCATTGATGGGCACACAGCACAAACCAACTTGACTGGCAGCAGCATTCTGCTGTCTGATTTTCTGGATTCACCTTTGAAGACAGATGAAGAAAGACTTTCTGGAAGCACAGGGTATCCCAGAAGTGTGGGATCGGTGACTCAGGTCAGAAATTCAGCCTCCATAATCATGAGGTGAAAAACTGAGCTCTGTTCTACTAAATTAAGCAACAAAGCGGCAACCTCAGAGAAGAACACACAGCATTTTTCAGTCATCTTGCAGTTCATTACACAGCCTGGCAGCTCTATTCTGTGTAACACATCTCTTCCCAAACAAAAGCCGTGCCAACACATTTTTGAAAGGAGACAGTCCAAACCAACATTTTGGGGTAAAATGCTACAGGCATTGCAATAATCCAAAACCTAAGTATTAGATAGTCAGAATGAAAGATGAACTGAGAAATAATACAAACCCAGCTGAGCATGGAAATAAATAGTTACTGAAATCAAAGTATCTTGCCTCTGCTTTAAGGTGATTCAGTATTACGACCACGAAATGAAACTAAAACTGCAAGCATGTAAGTACGATCAGAGTGTCATAGTCTGGTTATCTTAAAAATTAACCTTAAACATTAAGGTTTAAGGTGTAAAAATTATAAAAGCAGAGTCCTAACATTAGACAGTAGGGACAAAGTAACACAACCTTACAACGTACCTGCAACATGCTTTGAAAAGCCTCCTCCCCTTCTCCTCTTCTACTACCTGACCTAATGTATAAATATTTTTCTGATTAAAGAACAAAGTACCCTGGTGCATGGCTGAGAGAGACTGGATTCTGATTAGGTCCTTAGGGAAAAAAAGGATGGGTGAAAGAAAAAGTCTGCTTCACCCCATCATTTATTCTATTCTTGATCACAAATTTAAGATCAGAAACTTTGTATAAGCATTCAATCCCTAATCACGTGTGTTGTCTAAACGTGATAGGTGGAAAGCAGAGAGCAAGAACCAGATTCTGCATCTTACTTTAGGAGCAACTTCCCTCCATGGAGTTGCCTGGAAGCTAGTAGTAGAGAGGTGACAATGAGAAGACACATTTCCTGGTGACAGCATTAGCACCATGGGCAGCATTAGCACGNAGATCAGAAACTTTGTATAAGCATTCAATCCCTAATCACGTGTGTTGTCTAAACGTGATAGGTGGAAAGCAGAGAGCAAGACCCAGCCTTTGCATCTTACTTTAGGAGCAACTCCCCTCCATGGAATTGTCTGGAAGCTAAGAGTAAAGAGGTGACAATGGGAAAACACATTTTCCAGTGACAGCATTAGCACCATGGGCTGCATTAGCGCAGGCAGAGGAAGGAGAGGGAAACGTCAGTACCTGAGCTACAAGAATGCATGAGATGCCAACTCTTCTTAAGTTCTCAGCTCCTTAAAACCAGACCTGCTGAAAGAGCCATAGCTGCCTTACTCACAAGAGGGAAAGGCCTCAAGCTCTGCCAAGGGAGGTTTAGGCTGATCATTAGGAAAAAAATTTTCATGAAAAAGGTCATTGGGCACTGGAACAGGCTGCCCAGGGAGGTGGTTGAGTCACCTTCCCTGGAGGTGTTTAAGGCACTGGTGGATGAGGTGCTGAAGGACATGGTTTAGTGACTGATAGGAATGGTTGGACTCAATGATCCAGTGGGTGTTTTGCAGCCTGGTGATTCTATGATTCTTTTTGCTGCAGTGCCTTTTAGCCAAACTGCTGGAGCTGGGAGTAAGAAGAAATTCAATGGCAAAAAAAGCTGATCACATATCTGTAACAGCATGACTCGCATCAGTGATGCTGAATCTGCTTGCTGCATACCCGCTTAGCCTCCAGAGAGGCCTCTGTGTCACATTTAGGACATTGCCTAATTTCATCTTAACTTCTTTGTTTCATCATGAAGAGCAGTGGAATTTAAGATCTGGGAATACTGCAAGCCTACTATGCTGCAAATAGCACCTGGCATCTTTCTGCATCACTGTGCTCTGGAGTTCAGACAGAACAAATCCTACCCAACCTATGGAATTCTTCAATAGTTTTTCTCTCTTCAGACAGGGAAACGCACAGAGCTGAGTATTTCAATATATTGTAAGACACAAAGTCAATAAATCATATTTACTTAATTGCTGCTCAAGGACTCGTGCATTCCTCTTTATTCCCATGCTGTCCGTAGGAGTCAGCCTGACTTGTTCTTTCCAAGGCTGTAAGCATCATTCGGATCCTGTACATTATCCTGTTCTGTCATGCACATTTCCTGCCAAGCATCATCTGATACAGGACTTTCAGCCTCCCTGAGGTGCCAAATCCTTAGATGTTTGTATTTATTCAGAAAAAAAAAAATACAATGGGATGGATTGCAAAGGGTTTTAAAA
This sequence comes from Piaya cayana, assembly GCA_013389865.1. Lineage (NCBI taxonomy): Eukaryota > Metazoa > Chordata > Aves > Cuculiformes > Coccyzidae > Piaya > Piaya cayana. The sequence goes on along the minus strand of WAAB01006340.1, from coordinate 63,478 downwards.
ACCTCTTCCTAACCAAACCCAAGTCACTTACAGATTATAGCAAGGAGGTCTGTAGCCATGAAAAATCAGACAGCTGAAGACATCTTTCTCTCTGACAAGCACCTATGCTGCCGACAGATCTCTAGTATTTGCAGGAAACTCAGGGACTCCAGGCCCCCAACTTCTGCCTCTGGCTGCATAGAGTTCCTGTTCATTGTCAGGACATTTCTCTTTAAAACAGTCAACCCATGGCACTTCTGCCCATTCCTCTTGTAGTAGGATTTTTCATGCCCTAGTCCTCAAAGGAAATGCTGACAGAGCTATTTTGAGTCAATGACTACCCATTGCTGCCAAGGTTTTGCCAGGGTGGGGTTTCTCAAGGTTGATGAGCCTTGCTTCAGTGTCTAAGACCTAACTGGTTTCCTGCTGCCAAAAACCTCATGATATTCACCAGAACAAAAATGAATTCATACGCTGCCACTAATGTTTTCAAAACCCTTACTGTCTTTCCAACTTAGGAAATGGAAAAGACAGGAGTTCTCAGAATCTGCCTTCCCTATATAGGGTAGGCATCGCACAAATTGTACCTTACTGCTCTGGTCAATAAAACTTTCATTTTTCTAAGTTGAAACCACAGCAGTTTTCCTCACATATCATCTGAGAGCAGGTACTGATCAAAGATGCATTCCCACTAGACCCCACCTATTCTTGCTGTGCGTACCAAAGGTGGGATGCATCCCGGAGTGTGCATGTTACAAGTACAAAATAGTGGGAAATTCCTGTGAAGGAAAAGTGAGTCTCCTATTTGTATTTAGAGATAGTATTTTCATGTGAGCTCTGGTGTTATGAAGTTATGCTTGTGTAGTATTATAAAGACATTTCTCTTTGCCCCTTTGTATATAGCTTGACAGAAGCAAGAGAAAGTCTCTGACAGACGCTGATGAAATGAGCTATCTGGTTACAGAGCTGAAATATTTGGAAAGGACACAAGTGAGAGCAGAATCTATTGCCTTTGTGAGAAGGGGATTTAATTTCGAAACTATCCACACGTGGCAATGAACAACCTTGTCTTTGCCCTCTGGTGACAGCCTACAGGCACCATGCAATTACGATTAAAGCCTTTTATTGTTTCTGTCCCAGATTAGATTAGGTTGGTATTTAAAGACACAATTTTCTCATTGCATTGTCACACCAGGACAGAGACATGGTTGTCTGTGCACTTTTACAGGGTATCAAAAAATAAATCTGAAGGCTTTGAGGTGAACGTTGCTGGCAAGACTCCTAACTTCCAGGAAGAGCAGTGGAACTAATAGTGATGCTTCTAGATTATCATCATTATCATTATTATTATTTATATTAATTCTTAGTTTTCCGTTTAACTGGGAAAACAATTTGAATGACTCCACACAGCCACCGAAAAGCAAGACAGGGAAGAGAACCCACTGTGCTGTGTTTCCAGTGCTGCCTACAGCAGAGGTCCTCTGTCTCACTGGCCACAGCAAGGTCAGCGTCCCTTCCCCTCCCAAGTCAAGGTCACTTCTTCACACATCCATGCCAGGCAGCACCTCAGCCACAGGATTAGGATGTTTGTCAAGAATAAATCTTAGCATGCAGCACCTAAATTTCTAACACTTATAGATCAATTTACACAGTGAGATCTATGGTTGAAGCAGATGATGACCTACACAAGGATCGATAGGTTATGCACCCTTCCTCATCTAAAATAATATTTCAGCTACTGTTGTAAACATTATTATGGTTTTATACAAAAAGTACCTCACTTGACAGACATGACAACAACATGCACGGGCTCACAAATGCAAACCATTTTTATTATATAGAAACTGTGAGGTATCTGTGCTACTCTGGTATCAAGAGTACTCATAGTGGAAGATTTGACACAGGTACTAAATTTCCTAAAGGGTAAAGCATGTAACTAATATTAACTCCAAGCTAATTGAAGGACATACTTGCCAATTCTCAAAAACAGTCCTGTTTCTACTCAGTGAGTGAGTATTGCAAAGTTTGTAGAGGACAAATTGTATTTTTCATACAAATAGACTATGAATCCCAGCCTTATTTACAAACTAGAACTCAATTGTAACTATAGCATCATGACTACTAGCTCAAAAAGATATAGTAGGAGTGGTAAAAATAAATGACAATGGCTTACAATAGTTTGGATAAAAATCATAATGAATATTAGCTGTATTCCAGTATAACAAGGAACATAGGTCTGAGATAAACCTAAGAAATGCCATCAGAGCAAGGAAATTATGAGAAGGAACAATACATGAGTACTTGAAGGTATCTAACATTCCGGTTTTAAGATAAAGGACCAAAAGTGACAACAAATATTTTATTACCCAGTTTCAGAAATATGGCTATGAAGGAAATAATAAGAAACTAATAGGTAAGGAGTTTGAGCTGGCATTACAAAGAGCACCAGATTGGAAATGAATGTGCGAAGGAGACTCTCTTAAGCCCTGTTTAAATCATACACACACACACGGTTTTGAGAGGCAGTAGATGGTTCAGAGGGTTTTCTACAGCCCATCACTTACCAAGGCACAAGGGACTCTGACTATATTCTGTTTTACAGCATTTTTACCATGGGAGTTTCCTATACCTTGTACAGGATGAAGACTCCTGATTTATTGCAGGAGATGTGGGCAATCAGTGCCCAGACTATTTTCTTCCTGTGTGGATACAGAAAGATGCCTAAGAATGGAAAAATCACACTTTTACCTTTAAAGGGCATGGAAGCATGCCAGTCAGGTTTCAGCACAACATTTATCGATGTCAACAAGAGCTCTGCCAGCAGTCTCAATGGTGCCACGTAACAAGGCCAGCACGTGTTCATTCAGCAAATGAGACCAGAGGAACCACAGGCTTGCTGCATATGAGACCAGAAGCACCAAAGGGTCTCTTACACTAAACCAGTTTTACCCAACATGACAGGTTTGCTCTGCCTCGCATGGGTTGCTGCCTTCAGTCTTTTGGGATTAACTGTGATGCTTTCTACACAGGTTACTTCCACCCACCAAAACGTGCCCGCAGAGTCTCACATCAAGCATTGCAGCAAGGTATCAAATCCAGTGCAGCACCTATACAACCGAATGGATTCACTAGCTGCTTGCCCAGCCTGTGCAGGAGTGGCATTGTCTGGACAACATTACACTTCGGAGCTAATTTTAGCTGTACCAGCCTCATAGCAGTGTCCTGAATGTGGGCCTCACCTGGATATCACTTTCTTCTGCAACACATTGTACTGCAGGCAGCAAAACCCCTCCAGGTCCTTATTATTTCTAATTATAATGCCTGGCAAATGTGCAATGTTTTGGCAGAGCTTGGCACAGTATTTTATGTTGCTTTGGATTGACAGAGGGAAGCAAGTGCCATCAGCTGAGCAGCTACTGAGGCACATTCATCAGCAAAAGTGAAGCTCTCAAACTAACAAGTGGGCCCCTTACGCATAAGCGTTGAAGTACTGCAGAAAGAACAACTTTCCACTAAGCAATGAGTTCAGCAAGTGCTCCTGCCTCTGCAACTGCTGGCTGAACAACAGAGAGACAGGGAGCTCTGCAGGAGGGCAACTCTAGGGGAGACATCAGATTAGTACTAAGAAGATCCCTGCTGCTATCCCTGCTTCTAGTAGCCCAGCTCACCAGCTGTGTGATGGGCCCTTCCTTCACCCACTCATCCTTTGATTTTTGAGTCATAGAATCATTAGGCTGGAAAAGACCTTTGAGATCATCAACTCCAACTGTACTTGTCCACTACTAAATCATAGCCCTAAGCACTTCATCTACCCATCTTTTAAACACCTCCAGGGATGGTGACTCAACCACCACCCTGAGCAGCCTGTGCCACTGCTTGACAACCTTCTCTGTCAATAATTTTTTCCTGATGTCCTATCTAAACCTCCCCTGATGCATCTTGGGGCCATTCCCTCTTGTCCTGTCACTTGGGAGAAGAGACCAGCACCCACCTTTCCACAACCTCCTACTAGGTAGTTGTAGAGAGCAATAAGGTCTCCCTTCAGCCTCCTCTAAGCAACCCCTGTTCCCTCAGCTGCTCCTCCTAAGACTTGTTCTCCAGCCCCTTCACCATCTTTGTTGCTCTTCTCTGGACACGCTCCAGCACCTTAATGTCTTTCTTATAGTTGAAGGACTCAAAACTGAATACAGCATTCAAGGTGCCAGAGTACAGGGGGAGAACCACTTCAGGTCACGCTGTTTCTGATACAAGCCAAAATGCTGCTGACCTTCTTGGCTGCCCAAGCACACTGCTGGCTCATGTTCAGTTGGCTGTTGACCAACAAACACCCCCAGGTCCTCCTCTGCCAGCCAGCTTTCAAGTCACTCTTCCCAAGCCTGTAACGCTGCACGGGGTTGTTGTGTCCCAAGTGCAGGATGCTGTACTCGGCCTTGTTGTATACTTAAGTGAGAATTTTCACATCAAGGCAGAGAGTACCTTTAATGCGAGACTGTGCAATAGTGCTCTCGAGGGAGCCCAATTTCAAACAGAGCCCCTGTGTGCTGCTACACCAATTATTACAAATGATCTCAACCTAAAGTGATTTGGGAAAAGATCTGCATCCCTGGTGGAAAATCACAGCTTGTCTAATAATCCACATTGCAGCTCACAGCTGTAAACGAACCAGCTGGAGTGCCAGTAACAGCCCAGCAACCACTCATTCATCCTGCTGGGACTATCACTCTCTCGTGACCAGGCACCTTAGCACCTATCTCAAAGAGCCAAGCAGGTTCCCTGCCCTGCAGCCTACAGTCTAGGCATAGTTCAACAGGCTGCATTCACAGAAGCAGGGCATATTTGTGAATTTTCTTTAATGAACAAACATTTTATTGACCCCTTCAATAACACATCTTAAACTCTGATGTAGGAACTGGGTTTGACTCATTTTTAAATAGAAAATACTTGAGTTGCTCATGAGATGCCAGGAGTTGTATAACATATGCAGAAAATCTCTCAAATCCTCATAGAGTAGATGGCTAAGTGTGGTTCTACACTTTTTTTAATGCACTTGAGAACAAGACTTCATAACAAGAATTGCTGAGAAACTGCAACTCACACAAAAAGGAGTGGAAATGTAAGTACCATCTTAGAAGAGCCTCTCTGACATGCTCAAGAAATAAAGTCACAACAGCCCCTTCAGAGTAATCCCTCAGAAAAATCTAGCTGGAGAGATGTATTTCATATGCAGGCAAAACATGCAGTTTCTCTTCCTCCCTGGACTCTGGAAATGCTTTCTTTTGATGTGTCTGAGGTTCTCCGTCTGCTTCTTCAGCTTTTACCTAATGAGCTCCTGCTCACGTACAGTCCAATTCACATGGTTGGCTACCCTGAGCTCTAGCCGGGCCCTTCTAATTATTTTTAAACAATCTAACAAAAGATCTGAGAGAGAAGAAAAAAAAGTGACTTCTGAATAAGAACATCCAGAGACTTAGCACATTTAAGCATATTAATTTCATAGCTCTAGTGGATTTGTCCTAATAATCACAAGCATCCTAGTAATGACTACTCTTTCCCCTTCTCCCCTACCCTCACTTACAAAGCAGTGAAATTAATGGAACTTGTGTTTCTACAAAGTTGCATCTTCTGTTCCCCAACAGACCTCACCATCCCAGCAATAACTAGCTCCTACTCCCTTCTCACCTCCTTGACTTAACGCACCTCTTCATAAATCCACTGAGAACACATAATTAACCTAGAAATTCTTGAGTTTCTCTCAGATTCTGCTGTGTTTGGCCAGTGGGATCAAAACTTAAAGGTAGTAACAAGCAGCCAAGTCCCACTGCCCTAACACAGGGACTGAAAATTGTCTTCATTCCATGAGAGAAGGCAAACTCCTCCATTCTTACATGATGCCCACGACCTTTTGCTCCCTTCCACTACCTCTCCCCATGGAGTAGATTAAAAAGCTGCTGCAATGGCATGTTGCTGTGAGGCACAGAAGACTGGGCAAGGCTGAGAGTTACATCCCTTCAAGGGGATGGCTGCTTGTGAAGAGGGCAGCAGCAGGAATCCTTTTTTGATGCAGCATTCCCAGCCAGTGCATCCTTTCCTCTCACGTGCTCTGTGGACCTCCCAGCTCATTTTTTAGTCTCCTGACATAATCGGGTGTGCTCCAGATGGAAGACACCTGCACACACCCCTACTAATTATGCTGCACCAATAAATGCTTCATCTAGAGAAAATAAGAGAGGAAGAAATTAACACATTACACTTCTGGGCCCTATTACCAGGGTGTTTTACAAACACAATATTCCTGGCAATGCCCCAAAGCTTCAGGAAAGACACTCAATAAGGTCACCTGTGTATGACCTGGAGGCTACACAGCTGCTGGAAGGAGGCCCTAAAACAGCTCCTTAGGATCCTTTAAGCTTTCTAAGTGGGAAGCTGTCCTCCTCAGCTTCATCTAGAGGACTCCCCTCCATGGGAATAAAATCTCCCTGTTACTCAAGGTGACGAGAGGCTGTGATTAATCAGCATCAGAGCTAGCCTTCCAGGATGATACCCATGCTTCCTAGGATTGTCTGCTTGATATCCCTGCTCCTTACTATTTAAAGGACACCTCCCAAGGTTCCTAGTAGCTTGCTTTGCTTTTAAAAATGTTAAACCAGTGGCTTCTGTGAGAACTGTGCACAAAGCCACCAGCATTTTAAAGCATTTCAGGTGAGTGTCCACTCCATAAACCCGGGTTGCTTCAGTGCCAGCCTGCCTTGTACCCATCCTCAGGAAGGACAACCTCTTTCCCTGTCTTCTTCTCTAGTCACTGAGCTTCCAGATCCAGCTCAGACTGCAATATTCATATAAGGCATCCTCTGAACAGCAACAGAGAAAGAGGTTTTTGGAGAAGGAAGAAAAGCACAGTGGAAACATGATAGAATGGATCATGTTTTGCAATATAAAAATTCTCACTTTGGTTCTCCAACTTACACTGTTTCTTTGAAAAATAAAGAAATAAAACTTTGCTTTCTGAGATGTGGGAAAGAAATGTGTACTTTCAGACATTGTCCCATTCCTGCCCAGGATGAAGTCAGGCCCATCCAAAGCTCCTGAGGCATTTGAGAGAGCAAGCGAAAGCCTTACTTGGGTGTGAGGGTTGGAGGGTGAAATCATGGTTGCATTAATACAGCTCAGGGCTGAGCACAAGGAGGGGGCCACTCTGAAGCCAATGGTTACTGTAACAGGCCAACATCTGCAAAGAGTTTCAGTGAATCAGCATTTAGAGCAAAATGTGTTGTAGAAGAGAGATGAATTCCAGGCTGCCGGAGCTTGTTACTGCTCATGGACCCCCATTACTGTCCTCACCCCACTGCAGCTGGCACTTTGCCATCCCCAAACGGCTCACAGGAGACCCCATGGTCTCAGATCTCAAAGTAGAGCCCCAAAACTGCTGCACAAGCTGTGGCCAGCTGCACTCCATAAGCTGGTCCAGGGACCAGCTCCTCAGACCTGCAAAGGGATAGTCTGAGACCAGGACCACAGCTCCAAGAAGAGTTTCAGTCATCCAAGGATGCTTGTTTCTCCATAAACCTACTTGAATGTACAAATTTGGTTGTTTTGTCCCCACAACAAGCAAATAAAATTAGAAGCAGGCATATCAGCTACAGGGAAGGATGGAAATAAAACCCCAGAAACCAACATCCACCCTTGCTGGATGAGAGCCTGGAGACAGTCACCTGCCTGGGCAGGGCACATGCTGCACATGGTACATACCAGAAACCTGGTTTTGCCGAAGAACCAGAACAGTGACTCTGGCAAAAGCTCAGGCATTTCTCCTTTCCAAGGGCACCTTCTTAGGAAGAAGCATCTAACTGGTAACATAAGGGAGATAAAATAGGAGCAACAGTGAGGAGAAAAAGCCTCAATCCTTGCAGGTGTAGAGACAAATCATAACTATGCACACAGTTTAATTATTTCATACTCTTTAAAATAGGAAAATGATTCACTCAAAAAAGATAACTCCCTTTAAAAACCTGAAGCATTATTTATTGTGGAGTTTTTTTCCCTATATTTCAAGGATGTTCTTTAAAGGTCCCATTATTGTAAAAGAGTCTTTGACTTTTCTATCTCTCTCTCTCTTTGCTTTTCACAGCTGGGAGAAAAATCTAAGGGCCTTAAATGAGTTTCAATATGAAAGTCAAAAAAAAAGGCTTTGAAAATAAGCTGTGAAGGAACATTCTGTATTTGAACTCCACAGAGAAAATTAAAATCAAGGGAAAGAGTAGAGCTGAAACTGTAATACATCTAATATTTTTATGTATTTTTATATATATATTTCAATCAGAGGACTCAATGTCTTACTGCTTTCAATGGGACTTTTGTTTGTGTCAAGATGGAAGAACAGAGCTCTGTTTCACCACAGCTCTGTACTTTGTCTCGTATCTCCAGTTTCCAAATTTTTACTCCAGACAGGGGTAGGACACCCGTCTCTGAGAGCAACTGAGCTCATGTAGGACAAGAGCATACTCCTTTGTGTAGTACTGGCAGTGCTAAAATCCCAGCTCCGCTGAAGTGGGTGGCAAAACTCCCCAGCTCCAAAACAGAGCTGGCTTTCTACTGCCAGGCACGTGCGGTCGCCTTGCTGCCTCTCCCAGCATCCTGTCACCCCACAGAGCCCCTTCCATATAAAACTAGTTATGCTTCTGCCCACATGGACTTTGCCTTGTTGTATTTCTCATCTAGGGACCAGACTACTCTTGCCGCAGCCTGAGCTGCTGTCAGGCAGGTCCCCAGTGACTGCAACATCACCAAAACCAGCCAGGAGGGAGGCAGAACCAAAGGCTGTGTGGACACCAACCCCTGCTTGGGTACCATCCTCGAATGACTGTTTTTTCCCCTTTGTGGCTTGCTTGTTGATAGCTGCATGAATGTCCCTGTGGCAGGTTTGTCATCCATTCATGACTGGTCGTATCAAGGTGAGTGTTTCCGAGCAAAATCTAATGAATGACCTCCCTGTGTCATGCCCCATGTCCTTCAGCACGAAGGCATCGTCCCACACCAGGGATGTACTCCCACACAAGCAGCCTTAACTCAGCTATGAACAGCAGATGTATTCTGCAGGTGTCCTTACCTATACATATAGCCTGTTCCTTTTGTCCACTGAAAGTCTTTAAATATGGCCCATTACTACAACATTTAAGCACGAGACTATTATGTGGTACACGCTGCAGCCTCAGTGAAATGGCCCTGTTTGGAATTAGGGAAAATAATTCAGAGGCAACAAAATATTGACAGTAATTCAAGGGAACAGATAAAGTTTCCTACCAGCTCAAAGACAGAGGAAGGCATTTCCTGTCACTTTTACTATTGTGGTTTGTAGAAGCAATGAGGAGGATGACTAGAAAGAGTCTGTTTTAACAATAGTACTCATTTACCAGTCAGAGAAGAGAGAAAATTCTTGGAGCTTCAATCTGTCTCTCACAGCTTCCTTGGGGAAGCCCTTGTGTGTGGGGCTCCAGAGGCCAAGGCCACAAATGGGGCATCACAAAACGTCCTTTCTCTTCCTGTTTCTACTCCAAAATCTCTCCAGTCTTGAAGAAATCTCTCACCTCCTTGCGATGGCATTACCCGCAGGAATAAACACATATACCCACCTGTGTGAGCAACTGTGGACTTCAGTCACCAGCATGGTGTACATGCTAAATGCTTAATTGCAGTATATTTTTTCTCCTCTCCTATAAAGACAACTCTGGTTCTACCCTAGTTGACTTCAGAAGGAGTGAGAGACCTGCTTTCTGTCCCCATCAATGTCTCTTCCAGTCATGGAATGACTACGACAGAGCCTTTGCTTTTGATTAAAAGAACTTTTAGTGTCAATTAAAGTGCACAGACACAGCTTTTATCTTCTGGCCCCGCTGGTACAGCTCTCTTTTGAAAGGCAGTGCTCCTCAGTGGAATGATTACAGCAGTCTCGCATCACCAGAGAGAATAATTCTCTAGAATAAAAGCTAAATGATGAAGGGGGGCAGAGTGCATGTACATAAACATTAGACTTTCTTTGCTAATGCGAACAGCTCTTAGGGTGAGAGGGGAATGGCAGAAATACTCAGTTAAGTATTTAGCTCACCAGGTTTACATGCAGTGACATACACAGAGGTGGCATTTGTGTGGCTCACACTACTGACAGCATTGGATTTTTTAGGGATACTTTCCCAGAGCATTTTTCTTGCCAAGAGAAACTTTAGTGAAATTGTGCAAACATAACAAATTCATCATTCACATACAGAGCTGTGCAATTTTTTCTAAAGAAAAGTTTGTTCCTCTTGTTACAAGGTATTAATATCAGAGAACCTATTCCTGACACTCAGATACACCTTCTCAGGTTTCCCATATGGGTTCAGATCTCAGGTGATGTAAATCAGCATATTTACAGAAAGGGAAAAGCAAGCTTGTGGTGTTTTTTCAGTGTTGGTTTTTGTGCCTTTGAGGTTGGGCTATTTTGTGATAGCAAAATATAAATGCAGGAAGCTTTTCCTGATCTTTGTTTTAAAATGCACAGTCACAGAAAGATAGTATCTGTGAGTACCCATTTTTTATATAGCATTCATGGTTATCAATGGGTTTGTCAAGAACACCAAGAGACTGCTCAGCTCCTTAAAGGCAGGAGGTTCATTGCCTAGAGATTAGGCACTAGTATAAATCAAACACAGCAATGTCAGCACGTAAAATTGGAGGGAAGTCAGCAGGTTAAGATCCTGTTCTTTAAGTAATAAAAATGTTTCTTCTATGTATGTATTCCCTTGAAAAAGTAAAGCCCAAAGCCAAGGACTCCCTCAGACAACTTGCTGCTGCAAATTGTAACAGCGCGATATTAAAGCATGAAGATGGGAACCTTAAATTAACCAGAAATGCTACAGAATAAAGCGAAACTTGAACCCGACCTTTCTCAGCTCAGCTGAGATGTAAATTAAACACAAAATGCAATTACCTTAAATCATAGCAGGATCTCCAAAATTGCCTCAGGTTTGCTAACCCAGGTCTCACTTACATTGAGACAGCCCAGCAGGCTCGATGTTTGGCTCAAACAGACCCTGGGGCAGAATACTCCAAGGAAGTCAGGTCCCACCTCAGCCACGTGTTGGGGATGATCTATTTCAGGTGTGCAGTTAACTCACCTGCCACATGCATAATTGGCATTCTGGCTCTGACAACAGGGCCTGATCCTGCTGCAGCATAACCAACCTCTGAAGTCTCAAAGTCATGAAGCAAGGACTCAAAAAAGCACACAGGAGATGAGTTTACTATGCCAACCTGAGATGCTTTTACTTTCTCTTGTGTGAATCTTAACTGTCTCCTCTCTTCCGTCTCATCCACAATCAGAGGCAGAAACTTTTTCTGGAAAGGGCAACTGAAATATGACAGGAATTCCGTGACACTGAGAGCTGCAGCCCTACAAAGAAAAGCAGAATCACCTGAACACAGACATTGAATCTGCGAGGCTATTGCGAGAAGCGCTATTTTTTCTGGTCCAACAGCAATTAATTGAAGCATTGCTACTGTTTCCAGGGCCAGCAGGACTGCCTTTTCCTGCTGCTGAGCTCCATGGATGGTGAGTTTCAAAGGAATGAATTCCAATTTAATAAACAAAAAACTATTTTCCTTCAAAAAAACCCCAAACACCCAAAACAGTCCACAGTCTGTTCCATTTTTACTATCATTAGATACCTTACTTGGAGGACCCCATGATGGATGGATTTTTCTTCTGAGAAAAGCTTCCATTTCCTCTCTTAGACCACAAGTGTAAATATAGAAATAGATCATTCTGAACTGGTCTGTTTGCAATGATTAATTTAATGGCTAACCACAGTGTCTTGCGCTACTAATACGTAATTTAAATATGTCACACAAATATAGCACTTTGTTTTCAATTCATTCTCTACATATATTCAATAAACAGAGCATGTGAAAACAATAAACAAAGCGAGGCCTTGGTTATCAATTCTGACAGAGTTCACGCTCCTTCTAAATGTATCTTTGAGTCATTTTAGCTTGAGATTGAACATAATGCTCATGACAGGCATGGCTTAAATTGAGCCAACAGAGCTTTAAAATAAGTAGTGGAAGCTGCTTGCTGAAAGTTGATGTGAGGTCTTAAGTCTCAATCCAGCAAACATCCCTGCTTCCCTCAGCAGCTCAGAATATGGCTTGGCTGTGGCAGGCTGAGGATTCCCAGGACCTCTTTGTTAGCCAGGATGTGGATCATCAGAGCCCACCACAGGAAAGAAACCCCCCAGCTTTGAAATTCAGCTTTTGGCATCTCCTGCTTCTTCTTCCAAAGATGATCTGGATTTGGGGCCTATTTGCCCTTTGCACAGGAGTGAACATCCTCACTGTGCCCATCAGAGGTCCAGAGCAATCCTTAGGGATGGGAAAATGACCCAGCGTGGATGGTTTTCTGCTGAAGTCCTGCAGGACCAATTTTGTAGTATGCTGTTCTGCACACTTTTGGTACTCGTACTAAAACTCTCTGCATGGGAGAGCATTGCAGCCCACACATCACATTCCTAATCATTCAGGCTATACCATGGGATCCATTTCGTATTGTAATTTCATATTGCATGCAGCGTTTTAAGAAAGGTGCACCTTTAACATTTAAGGATACTGTATCTTGCTGCAGGGAGTCAGATCTTCAATGAAATGTGGTCTGCTTTGATTAATAATTGATGACATTTTTGCATAGGAGAGTAAAAAAAAAAGTGCTCTTTCTATTGATCTGAGAGACCCCAGTAAATGAAACAGATGAACATTTTTGCTTACATTTGGTAACTATTGATATGACAGCAATACTGAGCAGAGGCTATTTCACAATATATACAAATATAAGGCCAGAAATAGACAAATTCTTAAACTCTATCATGTTCAATTTCCTTAAAAACTTAATTTGATGTTGAACAGAGAACCTGCCTGTACTGGCAGTTCCAGGTTATGCATTTATTACCCAAGTATTGCAATATTGTTACCACATGAGAAGCAGCAGAGACTGTGCAGGCACTTAAATGACTGAAAGAGTTTTAAGAACTCAGGAGTAGAACTTGAGCTGGGGAAAAAAGTCATTTAGAAAGTACAGTTCATTGTACAGTTCAAGTACAGTTCAAGTACAGTTGACCTCAGGTGCAACTTTTTAAAACAGATATTGAAAGAAATAATAATCAAGATGTAGAAACGAATGGAGGCAAAAATGCAACGTGATTTTAGGAAAGAGACTGCATCAGACTAAACTCATTTGGATATCTGCTTGTCTTGATCAGGAAAAATGGTAGATCTAATCCGTGTGGACTTTGCTTACATTTGAGCCAGGCCACATGGAATGCTGTATCAGTGGAGCTGGAGAAGCCATGTAGGTTGTGGGTTTTTTTGTTTTGTTTTGGTTTTAGTCAAATGCCCTTGCTCCAATTCACATCACCAGAAGATTAGTCCTCTTCCAGTTTCATATAATCATAGAATCACTAGGTTGGAGAAGACCTTTGAGATCATCAAGCACAACCATACCTGTTCACTACTATATCATATCCCTAAGCACTTCATCTACCCATTTTTTAAACACCTCCAGGTCACCCCTCAGCCTCAAGGCTAAACAAGTCCAGTTCCCTCAGCTGCTCCTCCTAAGACTTACTCTCCAGCCCCTTGGCCATTTCTGTTGCTCCTCTCTGGACATGCTCCAGGACCTCAGTGTTGTTCCAGTGGCCAATCTCTCTCTCACACTCCCTGATGGTCCTTGTTCTACTCACCACCTCCCTGAATTCTGTCACCAATTGGAGGGGTTCCTCCACCTGAGCACAATTCCTACAAGCGAATTCCCCACTGGTGTCTAATGCCAATAGCTCTCACTGAGTTTGCAGGTTTTGAGTCTGGATGCTGATGAAGACAGAGGGTCTTCTCTGAGTTAAGAAGCTGCCACAGCTTCCCTGAAGTTGACAGCAGACTCAGTGGATCCAAGCACAACCTGGTGGCTGCCACCACAGGGGCACAACATCATCCTCCTCAAACTCAGGGAGCTGGTGGGAGATTTTCCTGGGTAAGGAGCAGCAGTTTGCTGTGTTTGATCTGCAGGAAAGGCTTCAGAGTTAAGATGAGGAGGTTATAATTAACCAGCAAGAATGCACTAGGAGGGTGATTCCAAGCAATGAATATTTAATTGGAAGAGCTAAGAGGCAGAGGCAGTCCATAAAATAAGACTGATATGAGTCATTTACTGTCAGTCTATGCCTTCCCAGTGCATCAATATTTCTATTGGAAGCTCACAAAATTAAAAAATATTACTGGATCTAATTTGGCCTCAGAAGTTTTGAAAGAAAGGTAAGAAGAGTGGAATTATTTCTGAGACATCGTTTTACCTTCACAGCTAGTGAACTTTTAGCTAGTGGCAAGTACTGCTGTTCTCCAGTTCTTTAGCTACTCTCTAACCTCAAATTCCCCTTTCAGACCAAATACCCTGTGTTTGAGAATGGCTGATATAGTGTACATGAACATTAATAAATGTGCCCTCCTAAAAAAATTCCATTGCACGCAATTCTTCCTAACAGGAATACAAAGAGGAATAGGTCTCATGTGAGAGATCTTGGGTACTGCCAGGGAGAGGGAAAGTCAATACCATCAAGATGAAGAATGACAACAAATCAAACTAGCCAGAAGCACCAGGCTCTTTGAGGCTTTATTTTTTTAACATTTCTATGTCATGCTCATAGCTACAACAACACATCACAGGGAGAAAGCAAAGTAGAAAGAAGGTTTAAATATATAAAATTAGTTCAGTGTGTGAAAAACAGTTAAAGTTGACATAGCTCAAACTAAAAGTGAATACATTCGTATAACTTACATTTACCTTTGACTACAGTGCTTCATGAGCCAGTGCTGGGGAAGAAACTCCAGTAATTTCCTTTTCCTTGAGAAATCAGTGGAAAGTACAGGTATCCACCCCAGTAACTGATAAGTTAGATGCCCAGATATTGTCATGTTTTGACACACTGTGTTTTCTTCTGTGTTGGATGGGTTTAGCCTGCAGTTTTACACCTAAGAAATTATTCTGGGCAGAGATACCTGGGCATGGACGGGTCACTCCTAGAAAGACCAAAGTCATGAGAGCTGCCAGGTTGTACTTTGTTTTCATGGTAAGTCAGTATCTAGTGATTCCCCTGTGATTATTGCTAAGGATGTCAAACTAGATTCTAACTCTATGTCTATATGAGGGCAAGTATAAGCTAGGTGTGTTTCACAGTCCTCACCTGTCTGCAAATGTGGTCACAACAAATTAGTTAATCCACTGCCGCCACTATCCATTAACATTGTGTATTGACTTTATTACAGACAGGATTGGACTCTAAATCATCTTACTGCCTATAATGTACCTTACAAGATAAAGAGTTAAAACAAAAATCAGTATTGAGATTCCTATTGACTCTGGAAGCGTGGGGGAAAGCCTGTGGTGTGAAAAGCTAGTGGGATGCTTTCTGGCTATGAAGAGCCAAGCTGAATTGCTTTTCACTCAGCAACTAGTAGAAAAGCAGGACTCCACTGTGGCTACTAGACAGTCCCTTGCAAGCTGAAGGTATAATTGAACCAACACTTACAGTTTTATACTCTTATAAATGCACTGGGGAAAAAGGTTCTTTTTTGATGATCATATCTGATGGTTCAACAACAAAGACCACTGGAAAAAAAAATGAAAAAAAACCCATTTAAAAATTCATTGGGTAACAGGGACTACCTTGCCTTTAGGTAGGAAATGCTTCTACTAAAGTGACTTTAGCAAAATTAATTAGGTCATCATAAAGGTTTGCAAGGTACGTTCATTGAGGTAGAAATTTGAACAAAGCAGTCTCTTGAATTACCTAGCAAAACTTTATAAAGAAAAAAAAGTCACTCGCTGGGTGTATCCCTGCAGATTAAATAGCCTTGTTAGAAGGAGAAACATTTCTAAAGTATGAATCAGCTTCTTGCAAGCAGTGAACAAGGAAAAATCCTCCCTAGCCACATGCCCAAGTTTAAGCACGGGCAGAAGCTCTGTTTAGGTTGGTGAGAAGCAAGTCTGACCCAAGACCTGCTCTTAGAGCAGATCAAGCCCTTCAGAAAACAAGACTTCTAGTTACACCAGAGTTTACCCTCTGGAGGGAGATAGACTTGAGTATCCACAACCTCTGGCTCAATGTGGAGGACAGCAGGCTATGGCACACTTGAACTGTTGTGAACTGCACGAAGCAGAGTGGGACTCCGAGCTTACAGCCAGCCCAACACTAGAAAGACTGAAAACAGAGGGGTTTCATCTTTTTTATCCTATATTCTGTACAACTAAGACTGGTGCCTGTCTAGCTGCACGTCTATTGGTGACTGAGAGGCTACAGCAGGGACTCAGTAGTCCACTTTAGCCACACTGAGATTTCTCTCTAGTAAATCCTGTGCTTGAGTGTGCTGCTGAACCCTACTTGCTGGTTTTAATTTCTCTACAGTTCCCTCTGCCAGGTCAATGAAGCCCTTTTTGTTGAGAGCACTGGATTCAAAAGCAGTGATTCAGACTGGGCTGCTGCTCCTGTGAGGTCTCAGAGAGAAGGATCAGGAGGAGTCATCTCAGAACAGCTGAGAGTGTAGCAAAAAGTAAATGCCATATGCAAGAGGGATGGGGCACCTTCTTCAAGCAGTGTGACAAAGGGGTCTGTGGAGCCCTGTGTGACACTGCTCTGTGAGATTCAATAGTCTTGCAAGGCACAAACATACTTGCCTTTTCTTATTTTCTAAGGCATATTCCATTTTCAAAATTGACTTGCAGTGAAAGGCTTCTACAGTAGCTGCGAAATTTTTGAGGGTGTAGTCTGAGGCTTCCTTCATCATTTCTGACATTTTTTTTGTGAAATCACTTGTTCCAAGAATGTGAATGTGGGAAATTGGATATAGCTCCCCTGAGATGCAGGTTACACGTCCTACATGGGCACAAGCATAGGGAACCCTCTCCGCACTCACAAAGGCACTGTCTACCCTGGTGAATGTTCGCAGTTTGAAGGGTGTCTGGCTTGTCTACAAGAAGCCGAATGCTCAATTCTTTACTGTCTGAAACTATTTGCGGAGTAGTTAGCGGATCCCAGCATTTCATAGCAGCTGAGAGTTCATCTCAGGAAGCAAGAGACTCCAGTGATACCAATGCTTGAGTTATTTCTAGGGAAAACTATTTTTTTAAAACACTGATTAAAACCAGATTTGCTTTCCTAAAATTAACTCACCCTAAAGATCAGGGAGAAAAAACCTCTGCCATAGATGGAAAACTCTGACAATGCCGTTGCAGAACAAAGCGAGAGCATGTGAGCAATTAAATTATTATTCCAGTTACTGGCTTTCCTTCCCGATAAGCGTGGGAAGCAGTAGTAAAACATCTGCCTCGTACAGTGCTGTGGAAATGCCTTCAGGAGAAGTATGCAGAGATTTATACTGAGTGGGTACACAAATACTGTAATAAAATAAAAACTGAGTGGCAGAAAGGGAAAGTTGACGATCTTTTTTTTTCTTAACTCCTTGGCCCACACCTATTCTTTCATTTTGCTGTTCCTAGCTAGGACTGGCTCAGAGACCCCATGTTGCACAAAGTAACTTTTCTTACTTGAGCCTGCAAGCAAGACTCTATGTGGCTTTGCCACCCCTACCCCAGGATCATGTGTGAGCATGTCTTCTTTTGAGTCTGTTTTTCTACAACACATGCAGTTGTGAGTTAGATGTGCTCTGAACTTTCATCAGAGATCTTCATCTTTGTAGTTGTGGCAGGCAGGAAGGCCGTCCTCTGCATCCCACACTCCTCTCGTGTAATTCTCTGGGGGAGCCTTTGCAGCCAATGTGCGCGTTAGCCTTGCAGCTGCTCCCATGTTCCCACCGCTCCCCAGAGAATGACTTCAACATGCCTGTGAGCTCCAAGAACAAGAATCTCCACAGAAGCTCCTCCAAGACAAGATATTGGGATCCTTGTTGGTCATAGCAAATGGAAAGGAGTTCTAAGAGGACCATGTTCTCTGGCTAGTGGCCCTGTGTTTGGGAGACTCCAAGAGCTGTGGATCCTCNCATGGTTTAGTGACTGATAGGAATGGTTGGACTCAATGATCCGGTGGGTCTCTTCCAACCTGGTGATTCTATGATTAGGAAGCACTGCAATCTGTAGAGTGACTCCCAGTATCAGCTTGATTTCCAGGCCCATGGGTTCCCCCCAAACCCTCCTACCATGCAGCCTCTCTCCAGACAGCATCCTCTGGCTTTCCCAAAAAGCAGCAAAGCTCCTTGGGTGAGTCAGTAAGTAGTCAGAAACACATTGCTTCAGGCTTCAGTGCTGAAATCTGCCATGCACATGGTGCCACTACTTCTTCCATCTGTGTATTTCACCTGTGGCAGAGCCCAAGGGTATTTAACACCAGTGGTGACAACATAACCTCTAGCTCAGGAGTGTGTGTAAGTGCTCCCTGCAGCAGCTGTTTGTTACTGGTAACAGTTATTGTACCCTTAGGGATCAGAGCCTGTCCATACCCAATGCTGTGGTCTTTTGTGTCACCATCAGCAGCACAGACAAGCTGTCCCTAGAGACTAGAGAAGCAGGGCAGCATAGAGCAAGCACCTTTCCCCAGCTGTTCTGCCTTAGGAAAAGAGCAAATGATTTTCAGTTTGCCCAGTGATGCCTTACATTTCTTGGGAAGTTTACTCTGCTGTGCCATGGAGCCTCACACTGCAGCAGAAAGGGAAAAAAAGGAAAGAAAGAACTGTGGTTTTACAGCAGCTACAAGGAGGAGGTTGCTTTGTTCTCCTCCTCTGTCCCCTGCTCTGGCACATTGACTTGAAGAGGTGGAAGAAGAAAAGGCAGGACAGAAGATGGGATTTGGTGCTGCATAGCAGATATGGCTAATGAATGGAAAACAACTTTCTGCAAGAGAAAGGCTGAGACAATTACAGGACTTGGAGTTTGCAAGGGAAGGTGGTAACGAGGAGGATAGTGGGATGGAAAAGGAAAAAGGCAATAACCAGGACGCAAAATTCTGTGAGATTGGACAGAGGCTTTTAGTTATAGGAACAGAGAGAAAAGGCGACATGTCAGAGCTGTGCTGAAAGAAACAGTAAGCTCTGGAGAGAGAGGCAGAAATTCCCACAGGAATGGCTGGCAGCCCTCACGAACTACTGGTGCTGCACTGCTAAATGTTTCACAAACTCTTCATAAGGCAAGGTCTGCAAAGACAACCTACTGCTCCAAAGGAGAAACCAAGTTTTCTTTCGATGCTTCTTTATACCACTTGCTCCACAGCTTGGCTTCTCTCTGTCCACTCCAGCAAAAAAAGAGATGCTCCTCCTCCAGCCAAAACAGAGATGACTCTAGAGAAGAAACACTCCCCTCCATGGTGAAGAAAAATGGGCACTGTGCTAGTACGTACTGATGTTGTGACCCACATGAAGGCAAAAACCTCTCGGTCTAGTGCAGCACGGTTGCTGGAGGAGTCTGAGCCAAGAGATGAGACTGGCTTTGGTGTGGGGCCTTAGGGAGCAGGTTGCTTTGGAGAGTCAGCCACAGCCTCCAGCAATAAGGTGCAAAAGAATCACTGCTGCTCTTCCCAGATGCTGAGAGGGGGCAAAAAAAGCCTTTGAGTGAGTAGTTAATTATAGGGATTGCATTCAGTTTCCTACAATTAAGGGAACCCATCTGTAGAGATTTTAATTAATGGAGATCTTATGAAGAGTTTCAGTTTGGCTGAAGGGTCTTTACTGGGTGTACTCGGTATTTTCTGGAGCTGTGCAGTCATTAGCATTTACCATTAGAGAAAGTGTTAGATGAAAATAACTAAGGAATGGACAACAATAAGATTTTCATACAGAGCAGATGTACATATTCACCTCTTCCTCTAATTCCCCTGATCTTTCCCAAGTTTATACAATTGCTAGCTACAAGAGTATTACTTTTAATAAATAAAAAGGGTGGATGGTACAATTCATGTGCATGAACTCATTTTTTAAAGAATGAAATGAGGACATCTCAGCCTGTATAACAAACACAAAATAGGCATAGAATGGATATTGATATGAATGATCCAAATAAACCCTTTGTCTATTCAAAGAATTTTCATTCCGCTGTTCTTCTGTGTGGTACAATTAAAACTTACCAATATTTATGTTGATCTGTCTCATTTTCCCAGCTCTTTTCAGATACAGACCCTCTTCTGAGATAGGATATTCTTTTTTCTCAGTTTATCCTACTAGTTTCTCCTAAAAGCACCTTAAAACGAGTAGTCCCAGGGGAAACAAAAAGTAGTTTAAATCACACATGTCAAAAACATAGCCAAAAGCCCAAATCACTGGGCATCTTCTCTTGCCATCGGAGGCTTAGGGTCTGACATACACTCATTCCTTTGCTCATGAAGTGATGGAGAGATATCACTCTGCTAGCTCATGTTGTATGTAGAATACTTAGGTTTTGCTCGGTCTGAGCTAATTATTCCTATGCCCCAGTTCCCAGCCCAGGTGGTCGAGGGCTGGGAGCTGCCGGGCTTGCTGGCCAGACAGAGCTAGAAAAGCTCTGGTGTGAAGGGGGCAGACTGAGCCCCATCCTGCCTGGAAAACGAAGCCCTGCTGTGAAGCACAAATAAGGTGACTGACCCATCAACCAGGCATGACTGAGCACCATCCACAAGACTCCATCAGGCTTTGTCTCCAGCTTTATTTTGCCTGATCTTAAGGTGGCAACAAGGGTCTGGGAGTGAAACCCCTGGAAAGCAATGGAGTCAGCAGCTCTGAGGTTTCTAGGCCCTGCCTGCTGAATGCCTTGGCACATGTTTGCTTGTGCTGCAGCTCGATCCAGATGTCCTTCCTGGGCCCAAGCATCAGCTGTGTGGATGACACTGCTCTTGTAGAGAGTCATGGAGCTGAAGGAGGCCACTGCCTGGTGCTATGAGCTGAAGGCAACAGCACACATCTCTCTGGGGTATGAGACAGTCCCATAGACGCAGTTGGAGTAGAGCCCTTACTTATATGCAAGTGCTTTGCAATTCCTG
The DNA here is from genome assembly GCA_013389865.1 of Piaya cayana. Classification (NCBI taxonomy): domain Eukaryota; kingdom Metazoa; phylum Chordata; class Aves; order Cuculiformes; family Coccyzidae; genus Piaya; species Piaya cayana. The sequence goes on along the minus strand of WAAB01006340.1, from coordinate 42,473 downwards.
CTGCCTGGATTTCACTTCAGCTCCATCTTTTTTTTTCCCCCCCATTTTCAGAGTCCATTTTTCATTCAGTGTCTTTAATGAGACATTCAGTTCCACAGCAACATCCAACTCATCAATCTTTTCCCTTCAAGAGCACTGGAGCTTGTATTGATCCTCTATTCTTTTATTTTATATGAGGCTACACACACATGTGACTATACAGAAGATTCCTTTCCTTTTGTCTGTCTTCTTGTTCTTTGCTGTGCTTAGGCTGCTTGTGACATTCTTGTAATTACATGGTTTTTGATTACCTTATTGATTTATTGGTCCCTGTATGATCTCTCCTCTTCTGTTGCAGCTGCTTGTATCATCCTGGTTGCTCTTAACACCCTCTCTTCTCATAGATGTCTCTCAGGAAGAGAATTAACCAGCTTTCCTGTCATTCCCTTTCTTGCACCATTCCTGCTCACTAACTGTCTGATGAGACTTAGCCACCCATGCAGAGTTTTCTGGTGAAATATGCTCTTCAGCCCTGAAGTATATGCATCCTGGCCTTTGGAGAGTCAGTCTGAGACAAAGTTGAAATCTAACTAACCTCAGATTACTGCTTATAAGGTTTTACAACATCTGCCCTCCTAACGAGGTCTGCCATGCTCCTCAGAGCCCCAGCAGACAGCTTTACTTCCTCTCTCCTTTTCGTGCTCACTCGGCTCCCACTACAATCATTCCAAATTTTCAAAGCCAGAAATCTTGACATACTGTCTATTTTCCACCTCAATGCTTCGAACAAGCCACGGTCGCCTTTATTACTCAGTCAAGTGTTACTGAAAATGCAGTAGATAGACAATATGCTATGCAAACCAGCAGGCCTCTGGGGGTTTGAGGCATGGAATAACGCAAGTTCTCCTGTGGGAGTGGTACAGAAAAAACAAGCCAGCTGTCTGGATTGAAATCATGAGCAATTAACAGCAGTTTCAATTACCCAGAACAGAACTTTATAAATAATTGCAAATTACACCCTACCTATTTTCACATGAAGAGTGGCAACTCGTGAGCAAGCTCTCCTGAGATCAGAGGGAGTGTTGTCTGAGGGAATCCTGAAGGTCAAGGGTTCAAGAGATATTGCAAAATCATCTTCTTAATTAGAAGCAGCACAGCCTACTGTGCTGTGTGCAGACAGACACAAGAGCTACAGACAGAAATTGGAGATGGAGATAGGAGGGAAACTGCCAGCAGCTTGACACAAGGCACAGTGCAGCAGGATTTCCAGCAGGAACAATTCCTACCCCTGCCCACCTCCAGCATCCAGCGGAGACACCATATCTGTTAGACTGCAGCTATCATCAGAGAAAAATGCCCATTCATACTTGTCCTGGGAGCAGAGATTGGTTTGGAAATTGGTGCCCTTGCATACAAAGAAGATTTTTGTGAGGGTGGGATCTGAGTTTCTTTTCGGGGGCACTGGAGGCTCAATGAAACTCATGGATCATAATCATTGTTAAAATGCATCATGTCACAATAGCTGCAGAGACAGAAACCCACCCCAGATCATCTGATAAAAATAGCTAAGACACATGAGGAATAGAATCCACCACGACCTCGATGAAGCCACAGGAATCTCTTTCCATTGTAAATAAGCTCCATATGATGATGCCAGCTCTCACAGGAGTGATAGTAAAACATAAATCATGCTAACTGCTAACAGGAGGCACCAAACAATGCATAATGCCGAGAAACTGAGGCTTAACTACACGCAGAGAACTGTATCTAAACTTGGAGCATTTGCTAGGGCAGCTGGAGGCAAGACTCAAGGCTCTAAGATCATGGGGAGGAAGACATAAACCCAGGATACAATGTACACAGCTAAACCCAAACACCTGCATATCTTGTTGCTAGCTCATTTCTGGGGAGATTGTAGGTGCCTAGTCTGTCTAACAGCTGAAGCTCGGGTAAAGATAGTGCTATTTTGAATTTGGGCATGAGCTATAAACTCATGGTACCCATCAGAAAGAGGTTAGTTATTGTATCTGTTTCAGATGAGAAATAATTTGGTCAAACCTGATACTCTGACTACACTTTGCTGTCATTAATTATTTAGAAACCATCTAAATCTGGCTTCAGATCCTGAGGATGGGTATGCAAATTTGAAAGTCTTGGCATACAAGAAAACCTCCCAGGGCTTAATTTTTCACATGATTTTCCACAAATGTTAACAAGAGCAGGAAAAGAAGAACGACTTCCCTCACCAGTGCATCCTCTACCTGCCCACTGATCCCGAGGGACATGCACAAATAGCCTGAGAATCAGCCCAGGACTTTCTGGTGGTGGTAGTAAACTGAATTAAATGGCAGTTGATCAAGCAGTACCAATGTGCTTTCAAAATCACATTATTCTTTATTTGGAGCCACAAATACACATTTGATTAGGGCTATAAGTGCATGACAAAATGCCTTGCAGTGCAAACACTACACAGTCATAAAGATAACATTGCAATAATTTTTCTCCTATCTACAGACTTCATTACTTTGGGTGACTTTTTATGGTACGGTGCATAAAACTGTAATAAATCTTTCAGATACTACCTGCAAACATGCACTAAGGTAATTTTTCCTTTACCAATTGAGAGCTGATTATTTTACATGTCTACTCAACACATTTGCTCTTAAACTGGAGGATTAAAGCAGGGTTTCCCAAACTGTGACCTTTTACAGGCTCTAAGTCTTGTTCAGAGACCACAAAGAGCTCTGTTAACGGCAGCTGCTCCCCAGTGAGGCAGCTGTTTGCTCAAGCCCAGGCAGCTAAAAGGAATTAAGGAATGGTCCTGAATTCTCCTCATAGTGTCTTGGAACACAGTGGGGCAGACCAGGCTACGCTGCCCGACTCCAAGATGTGTGTTGCCTTGCAAAACAGCTTTGGTTATGCTTGATACTCCCTTTGTTACCCATAAGCTGAGCTGGATGGTGTAGCTATCTAACTTTGCTAAAACACTCAGCAAGCACCCAACACCACAGCTTCAGTAAGCACCCAAAAACCACAGCTTTTTTTTAGCCTCAACACACATGCAGTACAGAGAAAAAGCCTCTCGTGAGCTCCAGCTTCTCAGGCAGAAGTCTAGCAACAGAAGCCAAGACAGAGGGTGGGTGTCCTCACCAGTAAGTGCTATAATAAGTAGTATTCAATGTCACAAATAAAAGCAAGTCCTGACTGTGTTAATTACCAAAAAATACACATATGCAAATACTCTGCATGAGGCGAGCCACCTCTTAAAATGCCAAGGCGTGCTTTGCTGAGCTGGCTGAGCAGACAAGAATGCTGAAGCACCTGGTAAGGCAGCAGCTTGCTGCCATGGAGAGGGGAAAGAAGCTGGGCATGGTATCCCAGGACACTCTTCCCTGGAGAGGCTGATAACTTGGACCAAAACCATTAAAATCCCCAGCTACTTGGAAACCAAAGCCATGTGAACTCTAAGTGTTTCAGAAAACTTTAACTTTGCGTAATACCTAAAGTACCTACAAAGGATCATTCCTTCCCCTTCTCACCCCCTCAAAAAAAGGCTTATATCATAAAAGGACTAATTGGCCAGTTAGTCAAGACACAAGGGCTGTGACATTTATCCATTGAGTCTTACCTGCCAGTGCACCTTCTACCACTTCTTTTCTTATTTTTTGCTTCTTTCTTTCATCTGGCTACTTCCCTTACACCAACCATTTAATTTTCCTTCTCTCTAGGGTTTAGGTAAAATCCTTCCTTACTTCCACCCATTCACCTAGTTTCCCTAAAATCCCTGCTCTGGTGCGTGCAGCAGTCACACTGCGGTCTGACTGCAACATTAATGATGTGGGCTGGGACAAGCCATTCCTCAGAGCCGTGCTCTGTTACTATCCACCACCAGGCAAAGATGACTTTGCCCAAAAGTATTCCTAGCTCAGATGGGGTGAAAGGTACTTGAGAAACACACACAACCCAACTAATTAAAAACTTTGCAATGATCACACGGTCTGAAGTTCTAGAAACCCAAACAGACCTGAAGAAATTCCTCCCTCTCTGTAACTGCTGACTATAAATTGTTCTTTAAGTAATTATTTATGTGCTTACCAGCTACTCCCAGTCAGAATAATCACAGTTACCAAGATTGTCTTCTTGTGCTAGGTGTAATTAGTGGAGATAAGAAAATCAGAGAAAAGTATAGTTTACCTGGCATCAGGTGCACAAGTTTCCACTAACCACAAGTTCTCGTATGTGATCCAGCACACTGGCTGCACTTTGGCGTTTTGCACCTCTTTCACAAGAGTTTCAGATTGTGAAATTTGCACTAAGACCTATTGCGAACAAGCAAAGCAACAGCATCCTGAAGGGAGATGGTCCTCCTTTTTTGCATCTTCTCAGCTTCCTTTACTGCATCTTCCATCTTTCTGTCCTGAAGATTTTGTAAAAATTATTTAAATCAACTCTATTTGCATTTTTCACTCTAGGATTGAATTAATTTTCTATGCGCAACACAATTCAAATTCAGGAGCTTAGATCCCTTGAAATCAACATTAAAATTATCTCTTTTTGACTGCTAAGAATGTCTCTGCACTTTTTGGATCAATGCAAATTTTCCCACTACCCAGAAATTTTCATCTCCTTTGAAATTTTGAAATTTTTTTTTTTCCTCTCCAGCTTCTTCTAATCTTACCTGTGACAGCAAAGCAGAACACTCCGGCTGTGCTGGTTAAGAGCTTGTGCATGATGGACTCAGGATGGGCAGAGACTTACCTGGGGCTGTTTAGCAGGTCCATGAGAGCCGAGACAAGAACCCAGATCTAAAGGGGATCCAGATGACCGAGACAGCCTAGGAAACGTCACTTTTTAAACAATCTCGTGTACTTTGCAGGATGAAAACTCAATTTAGAATCAAATGGGAGCCCACGGCGCCCCCTGCGGGTGCCTGCTGGACAATTTAGTTAGCTACAAATTTTAAAGTGTAATTTTAAAATGTAATTTTAAAATAACAAAGCTCTCAGCTTAATAAGTAGAGAACAAGCCCCACTAGACTGAAGCCAGGCTTCAAGGCTTCCCTTTCCTGACAAGACAGGGAGGTCATAAACACAAGTAACCCAGCTCCCTGGTGCTCTAGCCTCCTGCCCAGTACACAGGATTACTAAGGTAGGTGAATGTTCATGTAAACGTCTCTTTTTCTTCAACAGAAATCAGGCAACCATGGTGCTAAGGCTCACTTCTAAGTGACAGGTCCTCCTCATTCCGCAGGTCTGCTCTCAATTTAACTCCTTTCAGAATGACTCTCTGTAAGCAGATAGCACCAGCGAGACAGACCACACACATTTCCTACCGAAACACCGAGTTCCTGAAGGCTTACAGGCCCTTGAAAATTATTTTTTTCATCACAGATATCAGCTACAGTTGTTCCTGCAGACTTCCAGAGGTTTTTTTTTTTTTCCTGTGGTTTGGTTTCCAAAACCCATCAGTATGCAATACTCCAGTCCCATTTCCTACCAGCTTACAGAAAGGTCAGCTAAATCCCTCAGGAACAGAGCTTTCTTGAGGAATACAATCAGCTCCCTTTCAGAAGAGCCCTAAGAAGAATCAATATCCTGGCCTTTATCCACACAGGGTTTATAATCATGCCCAACTCCTTCTTAAAAAAATCATAAGGGGAAGAGGGGACAGGACAACCCACATTACAATAGTTTTGGTCAATTTTTCTGTGCAGCACCAGCCTCAGCTACTTGGAAGGCAACTTCTCCCCTCTCCCACACTAACCTTACAGACTGCTTCTTGCGACACCAGAACACGCTCACACGAGTGAAATGGCATCTTCACCCCAGATCTTCCTTTGCAAATCTAAGGACTTGGCTGCATTAAGAGGAACAACCCTCTTTTTAGTATTTAAGGAGGAGGCAATTAACTTGTCAGAGTAGTTAACTAAGAATCATAGAATCAGTTTGGGTTGGAAGGGACCTTAAAGATCATCTGGTTCCAACCTCCCTGCCATGGGCAGGGATACCTCACTAGATGAGGCTGCCCAAGGCCCCATCCAGCCTGACCTTGAACACCTCCAGGGATGGGGCAGCCACAGCTTCCCTGGGTGACCCATGCCAGTGCTTCATCATCCTCATGCTGAAGAAATTCTTCCTAATGTCTAGCCTACATCTGCCCCTCTCTAGGGCATCCCATCATTCTGGGGTGGCAACTACACCCCTCAGCTTGCTGTCATCTGCAAACTTGCTAAAGACGCACTCAATCTCACTATCAATATCATTGATAGATACTAAACAGTACTGGTCCCAGTACAGACCCCTAGGGAACACCACTTGACACAGATCTCCATCTGGAGTCACTGACCACTCCAACCAGTTTCTTATCCACCATGGCATCCAACCATCAAATCCATATCTCTCCAATTTTGAGAGGAGGATGTTGTGGGGGATCGTGTCAAAGGCTTTACATGAGTCCGGATAGATCACATCCCTTGGTTTACATCTGTGTCCACTGCTGCAATTACCCCATCACAGAACGGCACTAGGTTGGTCATACAGGATTTGCCTCTGGGGAAACAGTGCTGGCTGCCAGTAATCACCTCCATGTCTTCTATATGCTTTATGCTGTTCCACTATCTTCCCAGGCAGAGGTGAGGCTGACAGATTGATAGTTCTCAGGGTCGTCTTTTCTACCTTTTTAACACATCTTAGGAAATCCCTTCTTTTGCCTATTGAACTCTCAGACTGGGTGGGGGAGAGGTAACATTTAAGCATACATTCTTTCTTTGATGCAGTTTCACTGTGGGAGTTTCATAGCCCATTCATTCAGAAAATCCAACATAATCTTACCTCGACAGAATAAAACATTCCAAAGACAGTTTAGGCCCATAGTGTTTTTTCTTTTTTCCAGACAGTTAAATAGAACTGCTTATTCCACTGATCATGTATGTATCTAAGAAACCTCAGTATTCTACATGGACTGATCTGTGGAAAATATCTAGCATCTGCTTCACCATCCTCACTGCTGAGATTTTTTTCTTCTTCAATATCAAAGCTTCTCTACCTCCAGACAGTAAGCATGTCTTGTACATTCTTAGTAGTACTTTTGATTTTGCTGTTGTATCCATGTCAGCTTGCAGAGATGTTTACATTCATGATTATCATCTAAAATCTAGGAACAGGTAGAACAAGGGCAGTTTATTCTGCAGCAAGTGCCCTGCTGCATATGCTGTCAATCCATACACCTGGTCTCAATTTTAACCCAACACCCTGAAGCACCCCATGACAAGAAGTCATTTATGTGATACCAAGAACAAGATAATTAACTTCTCCCACAGGAGAATTAATTAATGCACCCATTCAAGCTAGTTATTAACCTAGTTATATGTAAAAATGCAGTAATACAGACTGCTTCTTCAGACACCTTAATGGTCTGAGAAAACATTTAAATACAACTTCTCTAAAGANTTTATAATCATGCCCAACTCCTTCTTAAAAAAATCATAAGGGGAAGAGGGGACAGGAAAATCCACATCACAATAGTTTTGGTCAATTTTTCTGTGCAGCACCAGCCTCAGCTACTTGGAAGGCAACTTCTCCCCTCTCCCACACTAACCTTACAGACTGTTTCTTGCGACACCAGAACACGCTCACACGAGTGAAATGGCATCTTCACCCCACATCTTCCTTTGCAAATCTAAGGATTTGGCTGCATCAAGAGGAACAACCCTCTTTTTAGTATTTAAGGAGGAGGCAATTAACTTGTCAGAGTAGTTAACTAAGAATCATAGAATCAGTTTGGGTTGGAAGGGACCTTAAAGATCATCTGGTTCCAACCTCCCTGCCATGGGCAGGGATACCTCACTAGATGAGGCTGCCCAAGGCCCCATCCAGCCTGACCTTGAACACCTCCAGGGATGGGGCAGCCACAGCTTCCCTGGGTGACCCGTGCCAGTGCCTCATCATCCTCATGCTGAAGAAATTCTTCCTAATGTCTAGCCTACATCTGCCCCTCTCTAGGGCATCCCATCATTCTGGGGTGGCAACTACACCCCTCAGCTTGTTGTCATCTGCAAACTTGCTAAAGGCGCACTCAATCTCACTATCAATATCATTGACAGATACTAAACAGCACTGGTCCCAGTACAGACCCCTAGGGAACACCACTTGACACCACAGATCTCCATCTGGACTCTGAGCCACTGACCACTCCAACCAGTTTCTTATCCACCATGGCATCCAACCATCAAAGCCATATCTCTCCAATTTAGAGAGGAGGATGTTTGTGGGGGACCGTGTCAAAAGCTTTACACGAGTCCAGATAGATCACATTCCTTGGTTTACACCTGTGTCCACTGCTGCAATTACCCCATCACAGAAAGGCACTAGGGTTGGTCATACAGGATTTGCCTCTGGGGAAACAGTGCTGGCTGCCAGTAAGGTTGGACTTGATGATCCAGTGGGTCTCTTCCAACCTGGTTGTTCTATGATTCTAATAACCTCCGTGTCTTCTATATGCTTTAGGAGGGTCTGTTCCACTATCTTCCCAGGCACAGAGGTGAGGCTGACAGATTGATAGTTCTCAGGGTTGTCTTTTCTACCCTTTTAACACATCTTAGGAAATCTCTTCTTTTGCCTATTGAACTCTCAGACTGGGTGGGGGAGAGGTAACATTTAAGCATACATTCTTTCTTTGATGCAGTTTCACTGTGGGAGTTTCATAGCCCATTCATTCAGAAAATCCAACATAATCTTACCTCGACAGAATAAAACATTCCAAAGACAGTTTAGGCCCATAGTGTTTTTTCTTTTTTCCGGACAGTTAAATAGAACTGCTTAGACACATACATGATCAGTGCAATAAGAAACCTCACTACTCTACATGGACTGATCTGTGGAAAATATTTAGTATCTGCTTCGCCATTCTCACTGCTGAGATCTTTTTCTTCTTCAGTATCAAAGCTTCTCTACCTCCAAACAGTAAGCATGTCTTGTACATTCTTAGTAGTACTTTTGATTTTGCTGTTGTATCCATGTCAGCTTGCAGAGATGTTTACATTCATGATTATCATCTAAAATCTAGGAACAGGTAGAACAAGGGCAGTTTATTCTGCAGCAAGTGCCCTGCTGCATATGCTGTCAATCCATACACCTGGTCTCAATTTTAACCCAACACCCTGAAGCACCCCATGACAAGAAGTCATTTATGTGATACCAAGAACAAGATAATTAACTTCTCCCACAGGAGAATTAATTAATGCACCCATTCAAGCTAGTTATTAACCTAGTTATATGTAAAAATGCAGTAATACAGACTGCTTCTTCAGACACCTTAATGGTCTGAGAAAACATTTAAATACAACTTCTCTAAAGATTTGAGACAGCATTGACTGAGCAGTCAGAAAACCCAATATATTTTTAGAAATTAACACCCTCAAAAGCAGCAAATCAGCTACAGTGCAGGAAAGACTTGCCAGGCTATCAAGGAAACTGCAGTTTCAGAAGAAAAAGAAACCAAACCCACAACACTCCACCAACCTAGATTTTAAAGAAAGAATACACTGATGAAAAACTTTTAATGGAAGAGCACACACTGGCAACAAAAAGGCCTGAACAATCTGGATAGTGTTTTGCTTCAGAAGTACTATGAAACTTGAAGTGAAAGGTAATACAGTTCGCTGTTCATAGCTTCCACATTAAGTCTAAAAACTACATTTCCCTTCTTTTATCCTGAAACAGTTTT